>CM037852.1:7966278-8359584 GCA_021234595.1 Delia radicum
AGAACTTTAATCATCAATTTTGCTCCATTCTTGTCTTCTTAGTTATCAAGCACGTGGTTAGGGTCTTTTCCTTACAAACATCATGATGTTACTTAACTTGAAGACTAAAAATGTTCTATTTATATAAAAAATTTATAGTTTTTTTTTTACTCTGGCTCAATTTTTACAGTTCTATTAGGTTTTTGTTTTAATCTTTTGTTTATTGAGCTAAAGATGCTTTATTTTATAATTATAAGTATTTATTTCCAATATTCGTCTTCGCATAGAAGACTTCTTCAGGGAAAATTTTTTATAATTAAAAAAACTTAATTATTTTAATGTTATTTTTAATTTATAACGAGCTTTCAACCTCCGTATATTTTCACAAATAATCAAACATATCAAACATATTAGCTAGGTTGATACTAGTATTTCGATCTGGCTAAAAATCCTGATCAGAATCCGAAGGTTTAGAAAAGCTAGAGCCTCCATAATAGGCAGAACTTAAACAAAAAAAAACCTATTAATCATTAATTTTTGCTCCATTCTTGTCTTCTTAGTAATCAAGCACGTGGATAGGGTCTTTTCCTAACAAGCATCATGACGTTACTAAACTTTGAAGACCAAAAATGTTCTATTTATATAAAAAATTTATAGTTTTTTTTTACTCTGGCTTTTGATTTTATATACATCGAGATTGTTTTAATGTTATTTTTAATTTATAACGAGCAAAAATATAGCAAATCAATTATTTGTTCAAAAAAATTAAAATCAAAAATAAATGTATTTTTGTTTAAAAATAATAAAAATCAAAAAATAACTTATTTTTGCTCGTCGAAAAAAAAAATAAAATCAAAAAATAACTTATTTTGGCTAGAAAAAAAATTAAAGTCAAAAAATGACTTTTATTTTTGCTCGGAAAAGTAAAAAGTTAAAAATTAACTTTTTTTTTGCTCGAAAAAAAAATAAAGTCAAAAAACGACTTTTATTTCTGTTCGGAAAGTAAAAGAAAAAATTAACTTTTATTTTGCTCAAAAACTAAAAGTCAAAAAACAACTTTTTTAAAGTCAAAAAAAAAACTTTATTTTTGCTCAATAATATAAAAATTCAAATTAAAAGAGCACATCATTTTATGAAAGACTTCTCCACAAGGATCATATAATATAATGGTATACTTGAATCAGTTCTCCGATGTTTACCTCTATATGATTTATTGTTTCAAAGTTAAAAAATAACTTATTTTTGGTCACAGAAAGTTTCACAGTTAAAAAAAAAAATTGTATAAAAAAGAGAGGTATTTAATATAACTCTCAAAGTGATTACACTACTCGACGGCTAATCCAAATCTTACAAAAAAAAAAAAATATTTTTCATTTGTAGTTTCTTTAATATCGTGGTTTTTAAGTTTACATCCCATTTTTTTGTATATTTTGCTTAATTTTCCCAAATTTTATAGCAAAATTATGAAATTTACAAGAAAGTTAACAAATTTTATTTTTTACTTTTATCCTTTTTATAACTTTTCTGAATGTTAAAAATTTTAAAATTTTATCATTAGTCCATAGGCCTAGACATTTCAATAACCGAATTTAGTATTAAATTACAAATCCATTGGAAATGTCCTTAAATATTTCACGTATATTAAACTGATTCTATTCTACATTTAAAAGCACTAAAAATTAGCGGTTTTTATCCATAAAGATGCATGGCAGGAAATAGGAATATTTAAAGACAAAATCCACTATTATTTTTCCTAACCATTAAAAAAAAAACTCGAAGAAATTTTTTGTAAAAAAAAAAAAAGTTTTTTTGTTATTTTTATGGGATAAAATTCTCAAAAAAATACTGAGATTTTTTACACCAGGATTTTTTTATATTAAAATAAAATCAACAGAAACTAAAGGATTTTTAAAAGATACAAGCTTTTAAAATTTTATATTTCAGTGTAGAAAACCATGAGAATATAAGATAGAAAAATTTAGAATCGGTGTAATTTTTTTTTGTCTAAAATAAATGTTTTTTACTAATGGTGTTTTCTTTTCTGGAAAAAAGTGTTGCCTTCTTAATGTGCAACATTTTTAAAATTTTTCCTCGCCCCATTAAAATGAAGCATTTTTACAATCAGAATAGAACACAATTTCATCACATATTACATTTATTTAAACAAATCTGTTTTTTAGTGTTGTTAAGGTTCGGGTTCGAATCCCAGCAAACTTTAAAAAAATTTAAAGTTTTTTTTAATAATAAATTTTTGTTTTTTCAATTATTAAAAAATTTGGATTTAGCTCCATATATTTTTTTCAATTAAATTAAAAAAAATTATTAAATACTTACAAAAGAAAAAAATAGCAAAAAAAATTACAAAAAAATTAAAAAAAAATCGTAAATTAAATTAACAAAAAAAAAAAAATATAAAAAAAAATGTGATACCAATAGGGTTCGAACTCGGGATCTTCTGTGTCAGAAGCCACTCTGCTACCAAGGTGAGAGTTTTCTCGCCAAAAACTTTGCAATATATACATATGAGATTGATAAACCAAAAGAACACAAAGGCCAACATCCAACCCTGTTAATTTTTTCAGGGCAGAAAAAATGGTGCATTTTTTGCCTTTTAAAGGCAACAGTTTTCAGAAAGAAACCACGGCACCCTCTCAGAGTGTTTACCTTATTTTAGAAGAAGAACACAAAAAGGTAATTTGAGGTCAAAGTGCAAAAAAAATTATGACCATTTTTGCCAGAAAAGAAAACGGACGCCATAAGTGTTTAGAAATATGTACATACTTAATTTTATCTCGCATATAAAAAAAAGTTTACCCTTTTATATAAAAAAAAGACGGGAAGTGGGTAAAAAAATATTCTTAAGTTTTGTTTGCATATATATTTTTTTGTGTACAGCAAGAAACTACAAATTTTGATAATTTGTTTTGTTCCCCACATTTCAAATGAAAAATTTTAACTTTCCATAATTTTTGACTATCACAAACCAAACAAAATTAAAGCGTTTTAATTGCTGAAAACCGTCTTAGTAAGTGTAAGTTTTTCCATATTAAAAATATTACAGAGAACAATTCGTTCATCAGCCGTACTAGCCGTATGTGGAATAAACTCCCGCGGAGGTCTTCCCTGTCACTTACAATGTAGCGAAATTCAAATCAAATATTCACAAACACTACTCCCTCTTTCCTCCTCCCCATAACCTAATTTCCTGATATCAACCTATGTATTGCATTATAGGGGGCATCCCCTCTGAGTGTTGGTCTAAACGAAAAAAAAAAAAACGGATAAAAATTTCAACAATAAAAAAAATCACTAAATTAATTAGTAAAAAATCAGGTAAATTCTGTTAAATATTTTCTAATTTATTTAAAAAAAAAATATAACCTTCTTCCAAAAATATGTTTTCTAAGAATACATTTTAAAAAATTTATAAAATCATTTTGGAGGGCTTTTCGGTATCGTATTTCATAAGACTTTTCTATAAACACACTTTTGAAGTGACTAATTTGGTCTGTCACTTATTCACAGAAAAAATTATCAACCTAAAATATCTAATTAAGGATTGATTTGAATTAAGTTTGTTTCTAAACAAAATTTAATTGAATCAATTAATAATTTAATTGACATTTTAAATATATAAATACATATTTTATTTAACATGTAATTCTCTAATTATTTTTTTATACACTGTATGCTTAAATGGAACATTTTTTGGATAAAGTACCAAATGAATTTGAAGTTTCCAAACAGATCAAGCCATACACTAAACAGACGCACAGCAACGTTATCGTTCACACATTTTTGTGAGTATCATATTTTTTTTGGTAGAAGTTATTTATATCTTTTTTCTTCTTATTCTCAATAAAAGTTTAAATTAATATTATCATTGCCATGATAGGTACAAAATCAATTAAAATATTAATTGATTCAATAAATTTTTTAATTGAAACACGTTTTTAGTTTTTCATGTGTACAAGTTTGTACAATTAAAAATCGGGCATTCTTATTTGTGGTATACACAACCAGCATTGCATTATAATATTTTTTTTTTACTCTGCAAAGATTTATACGATGTTGATAATACAGTTCAAAGGTTTGTGTTCAAACTAAAAGCTTAATATATTTTTAGGTGTTTATTTACACTAAACACTTTAGGCCTTATAAGCTTAAAATTTATTAACTTTAAGATTTTTTATTAACCTTTAAAAGACAATCAATGTTGAAAAAGCACAATCATGAATTTATAAAAATAAAGTAACGTGAAACACGGACTGACTATCTTAAAAATCGCCGATTTCCATCAGCCTGTTGGTTATTATGAAATTTGATTCGAACAAAAATTTTCACATTGAAAACGAAAGTAATAAAAAAGGTACTTTTTAAGGGGTAAAAATGTTGAAATCGTCTAGACAATGATCTAGTAAATGCGGAAAGTAACAAAAAAGTCCGACTTTTAAATTCGGATATCATCTTAAAAGAGTTTTAAAAATTTCCGAATTCGAACAAAAAAAAACCTGATATTTGAAAATGTGTTTTTTGGCTAACTCCTTGTTAAGATACTTTTTAGATATTTCGAAGGAACATGATCAAATCTGGGACTCAAAGGGCTACATATCCCCACTAAGGCTAGAAATCAGAAATTTAAAATATGTGTTGTCTGGAGTAGGGGACTTAGTAGTGGAAGTTCTTGGGTTATGGAATAATTTGCAGTAGATAACTTTTGTTAAAATTAATTAAAATTAATCAGAATTGATTAAAATTAAATTCAATAAATAAAAACTAATTAAAATTAATTAAAGTTAAATACAATAAATTAAAATTAACTAATATAGATTTAAATTAATTAAATGACCTAAATAAAAATTAGTTTTTAAGCACTATGAAATACTCAAACGTTTAAATTAATATAAACTGTTGAACTATATTTTACATTTAATTTAAAATTTCTAAGACACAAGATCATAATAAATGTTACTATTATAGTGCATTAAGTTCCTGTCCCTGGTCAAGACTGACAAGATGTTAATATTTTGTATGGTTGTTGCATGGGAACGTACTGGCCTAGATGGTTCTGGGTTCGAATCACGGAACCGGTAGTAATTTTTTTTTTATATACAATTATTTTAATTATTTTTTTTTAATTTTTATGGTATAAATAACATTTGTTTAGAAATTATTTGATTTTTTTAACTTTTTAATTTTTTTAGTTTTATTTAATTTTTTATGAAACTAGTGAAAATATAAAAAAATTTCAAACAGAACTTTTTTTTTTACATTCCTAATGAATAACACAATGGAGTACGGTTATAACGAACTCATAGGGACTATGAAATACTCAAAAACATTTAATTAGTATGAATTGCTGAACTGGAAGTTTACATTTTCATTTAAAATTTCTAAGGAACAAGATCATAAATAAATCTTACTATTAAAGTGCATTAAGTTCCTAGTCCGTGGTCATGGTTGACAAGATGTTAATATTTTGTATGGTTGTATGGAAGCGTACTGGCCTAGAGGGTTCCGGGTTCGAATCCTGGAACCGGTAATTATTTTTTTATACATTTATTTTATTATTTATTTTTTTAATTTTTATGGTATAATAAACATTTGTTTAGAAATTATTTGATTTTTTTAACTTTTTAATTTTAATTTTTTATGAAACTAGTGAAAATATAAAAAATTTCAAACAGAATTTTTTTTACATTCCTAAATGAATATACAGTGGTGTACGGTTATAACGAACTCGTAGGGACTATGAATACTCAAAACATTTAATTAGTATGAATTGTTGAATTGTAAGTTTACATTTTCATTTAAAATTTCTAAGACACAAGATCATAATTAAATCTCACTATTAAAAGTGCATTAAGTTCCTGTCCGTGGTCATGGTTGACAAGATGTTAATATTTTGTATGGTTGTTGCATGGAAAGCGTACTGGCCTAGAGGGTTCCGGGGTTCGAATCCTGGAACCGGTAATTATTTTTTTTATACATTTATTTTATTATTTTTTTTTTAATTTTTATGGTATAATAAACCAGAGTTCGAAAATTTATGTACCACTAACATAATGTTGCTATCAAAAAAAACCAATACAACGATCTCTATTGTTTCGTTCGTATTTATAAACACAAAACGAAAATGTTTCTTTCGTCAAACATTATTATTTCGTAGTGGTTATTTTTTAGTGCTCATTCAACTTAAAACATTAAAAAGCGTTTTTAATGTTGTGGTTGCCAAAATAAAGAAATGATTTTTCTGCATGTTATCAAATCATTTGCATTAGTTATATGAAATTTCACTGGAACTCCTCCGTTGAATCTTTTTATTAAACTAATGCAATTATTCATAAAATTCAATGAAAATTTTTTTCACTTGTAATATGACATAAACACTAAAAACGGTTTACGAATAGTTTTGTTCCATTTCATAAACACAACAAAATCAAACTGTTTGAAATATTGGCCAAACAGAACAAAATCGTTTAGTTCGGTCTCTCATCGAAAACTGGTTTGTGAAAGTGTTTGTGTTCTGTTTACAAATCAAAATGAAAATAAAGAAATGTTATGTTTATGTTTACTGTGCACAACAAAATGGTTGTGTTGAGTTCAGCAAAAAGCAAAACAGAACGATAGAAAAAACGTTTGATTGTGTTTAAATTCGAACTCTGTAATAAACATTTGTTCAGAAATTATTTGATTTTTTTTAACTTTTTCATTTTTATTTTTTTAATTTTTTATGAAACTAGTGAAAATATAAAAAATTTCAAACAGAATTTTTTTTTTTACATTCCTAAATGAATATACAGTGGTGTACGGTTATAACGAACTCGTAGGGACTACGAAATACTCAAAACATTTAATTAGTATGAATTGTTGAATTGTAAGTTTACATTTTCATTTAAAATTTCTAAGACACAAGATCATAATTAAATATCACTATTAAAGTGCATTAAGTTCCTGTCCGTGGTCATGGCTGACAAGATGTTAATATTTTGTATGGTTGTTTGCATGGAAGCGTACTGGCCTAGTGGGTTCCGGGTTCGAATCCCGGAACCGGTAGTTATTTTTTTTATACAATTACTTTATTATTTTTTTTTTTAATTTTTATGGTTTAATAACATTTGTTTAGAAATTATTTGATTTTTTTTAACTTTTTAATTTTTTTAGTTTTATTTAATTTCTTATGAAACTAGTGAAAATATAAAAAAAAATTCAAACAGAAAGTTTTGTTTTGCATTCCTAAATGAATATACAGTGGAGTACGGTTATAACGAACTCGTAGGGACTATGAAATACTCAAAACATTTAATTAGTATGAATTGTTGAACTGTAAGTTTACATTTTAATTTAAAATTTCTAAGGCACAAGATCATAATTAAATCTTACTATTAAATAGAATACTTAATTTTTTTTAATTCTAAGAGAGAAAAATAAAATGTTTGAGTAATGCTTGTTTTTATCTGTAAGGTCCTGTTTAAAAAACTTAAAGCTGTATAAATTAAAACGAGTGACTAACATCGAGTGCATAACTTTTTTTGCACATAAATTCCCACAAGGGAATGTTGTGAGCTCGATGTTAGGCACTCGTTTTAACTTATGAATAAGGCTGTAATTATATTAATATTGTTCAGAATGTTTAAATTTAATGTAGTCTTATCGGCAAATATTTCGTTGTAATGCGACAATAAACAGAATATTTGCGCTGACATAGTAAACACATAAAACACATGTTTTGCCATGTAAAACCACTTTTTTTATTGCAATTATACAGTTTTTTTTTAAATACAAAAAAAAATTACAAACACAAAAAAAAAAAATACAAAAAAATATATAATGTATGAATGTATATTAGGGTTATAACTTTTTTGCTGCAAAAAAATTACAGAGCACCACCTAATGAACAATATTGTACTGATAATAAATATCGTTTTTGAAGTCCATACGGAACAAAGACCTTTCGCACCGAAACCAATTTCTCAAAAAACTTTTCTATTTAAATATTTATTTAAAAAAAAGTATAATACAATGTAATGTGTATGTGTGTGTTGTAATGCCGGGAAATTTTTTTTATTGATGATTTTATAAGTACATATCTAAAAACATATAATTGTAAGTAAAATGATACATTTTATTAAAGATTGTTAATCAAAACTGCATTGAGTTTGGTGAGGGAAGTTTTTTTTATCGACCGCATGGTTCTTAATATTTTTTCAAGGCCTACACAGCTATGACATGTAATTTTTGACATTTTAAAAAAATGCTAAAAGTTATAACTCCAATGGTCATACATTTTTGACACTGTGGTGTAATGGTAAGCGCGTTGGACTCTTACACAGATGGTTCCGGGTTCGATTCCCGGTAACGGCAACATTAATTTAGAAAAATAATATGTATGAGTTTTCTATCCCTCATATGTATCGCAGCTTCCACATTCGGTGTTCCCATAGCATTTAACCCCACCATAGTAAAATAATGAATTAGGGCTATGAACCAAAAAGCTTCAATAAGTTCGCCAAATCTCCATCAGGTGGCGAGCGACAACTGTTCAAAGACTTCTCGCGCAACTACAGTGCTGCTATGTCAATTTCCAAAGAAAGCAACACATTAATAAATAGGAAGAATTTCCTGAGTGTTGCTTCTCTTTTAAAAAAAATTAAAATAGTATGTGAACGTATATTACCATATTTGTCCATATATGGAATGTAGTTTAATTTTTATAGTGTCTACGAATATGGATGAAAATATATGATCATGTATGCATTTTTTTAACCGGGTTAATAAAAATTAGTTAAATTGTAATAAAATTAATTAAAACTAATTAGAATTGAAAACTAAATTCAAATTGAATGAAATTAATTCCAATTAAAATGAAAACTATACAAGTTCGAGGATTTGTTAGGACATTGTCCTACAAAAAGTCTATAGAATTTTGTTTTCAAATTTATCAATGGACCACTTTCAGAAATATGTTGATATATCAATTTGGGGAATTTTCTAGGTTCCCATCATCAGACCACGTTTTGAAAGAAATGGCAATCCCATACAAAACATCAAACATTCATATAAACTAGTTTTCTAACTAAATGAGAACTAATATAAGAGCTCGAAGTTGAAGACTATCACCATTGATTAAAAATAAATTGAAAACTTGTTTATCAATTTTTAGTTTAATCGATCTTTTTCTAATTATATTTAAATATTGTATTAGGTTATTCTAATTTGGGCTTTCAAGGTCATATATTTTCCTAAATGTAAATAAAAGATTAATTTATTTCATTTTTTTCATCCAACGTTTCTCTGGTATTTTTCCAGCTTCATCAGGGATAATGTTTATTAAATAAATAATCTTTCGTCAATCTTTACATTTAAACTTTAAAAACATATAATTTGTTTTATACACCACGACATAAAACACCAAAATAAATTAATAAATAATAAATGTAAAAATAATAAAGTAAAAATTAAATATCACAGTAAAATTTATAAACTAAGTATCGCAGTTGGAGTAAATGTGTCCCCTCTACCTTTGATATATATAATACACGTTTTTTGTTTTTTTCTCCTTTTTATTTTCACACTTGTTTTGTTTTGTTTTGTTTTGTTTAAAAACAAGATGTAAAGGGGGAGTAAATAAGACCGTACTTGTCTTTTTTACAAGTTTGATATAAGTTGACTATTATTCAAGTTCGAGGCCATACTCTATATATCTTTATTAGGATATTGTCCTAACAAATAGTCTATAGAGTTTTTGTTTTCAAATTTATTAATTGACCACTTTCAGAAATGTGTTGATAGATCTATTTCGGGAATTTTCTAGGTTCCCATCATCAGAACACGTTTTGAAAGAAGTGACAATCTCATGCAAACCATCAAACATTCATATAAACTCTATAGACTAGTTGTTAGGACAATATGGCCTCGAAATTGAATAATTTTCATTGCACAATTAAAGGTCGAAACACATAATTTTTATATTTAAGAATAATTATATCAAACTTATTAATTCCAATAAATAAAAATTAATTATCATGTATTTAACATTTTTTCAATGAAATTTCCTTAATTATTTTTTTTTTTTGATACACAATTGAATGTTTTAACAAGTTGCACATATATTTTAAAGGTTAAATAACCTATATTACAACATTTTTACATTAAATTACATAATGTAAAAAAAACATGGTTTGTTATAAATACCAATCAAAAAGCTGTTGTAGCACTTAATGAATGCTAAAATATTTTACACCGCACACTATGCTCAGATAGTAGTGGGAATAACAAAAGATAAAAATTTATAAACGAGACTGAGAGAATCAATGAATTTTTGTATTTGATCTATGAATTGTCACTGGAGTTTTCATTACATTAATGTAGTTTTTCATAAAATTTAATGAAAAATTTCATATTATTTGAAAATTTATTTAAAAATAGTTTCATTAAAACTATGAAGCTTTTTCATAAACTTTAAGCAATTTTTCATAGACATTGTGAAGAAAACTTCATTAGTTTAGTGAACAAATTGCATTAAAACTCGTCCAAGAAATTATCTCTGTGTAGATTAAACTACACAGAAAAAACTAAAAACGGGTTTCAATTAAAAAATTTATTGAATCAATTAATATTTTAATTGATTTTTCACCTATCACGGAAATGATAATATTAATTAAAACTTTTTTTGAAAATTAAAAAGAAAAAAAGCTCCAGTAGACTCGCGATAACAAAACACCGCCTTACGTGAACACCGGCTAGCATGAACATAATTTTTTTTACCCTGACTACTCTATAGCGTGAACACAATAACAAAGAACTATAACGTGAACAAATGTAAAATTAATGGAAAATAGAAAACGTTGTTTTCTTTTGAACATTTTTAAGCAATCACTACTTTTTAAAAACACAATAAATGATTGCTTGTGAATATATTCTGGCATTTTGTGTAACGCGCGCTGTTGATTTTAGTTTAATATAAAGTGTGCCGTGAAAAATGTCGCAAAAGCTACCAAAATTTTTATCTTAAAAGGAAAAAGTGGATGTAATAGAAAAAATAAAAAGAGGATCAAGCGTCACTAGCTTAGCAAAGCAAATATGAATTGAATTAATGAATATAAATTAATAAAAAATATATGAATTTGAGTTAAATATATGTCTAATTTATTTTTAAGATGTAAAAAATTACACCTTCGTAAACATGAACAACTTCGCAAACGTGAACACGCTCAGGTTTTAATAGTTCACGTTAACGCGAGTCTACTGTATAAATAACTATCTACAAAAAAAATTATGATACTCAAAAAAAAAAAAGTTTGTGAGCGATATGTTGGTATGTGTGTTTTTGTTAACGCTGAGTCTGTTTGTGTGTGTGTTTGTTTTATTTGTATTTTATACTGAAAATAAATTTTAAGAATTATGTCTAAAATAAAATATGTATTTATATATTTTAAAGTCAATTAAAATATTAACTGGTTCAATTAAATATTTGTTTAGAATCAAATTTAATTCAAATCAAATCTTTTATTAGATATTTTAGGTTGATAATTTTTTCTGTGTATACGAAGGTGAGAAGGCAATGAAGAGGTGAAATTTTGGTTTACAGAAAATATTTATAACTGAAAGGATGCTACAGATTATGGGAAATATTATAAAATAAATTGATTAATGAAAATCTGCAATGAATATATGATTGAAATCTATTATTTCCAAAATCATTAAGAGATTAAAATTTAACATTTAAAAAATTGAAAAAAAATATGGAAATAACAAAGCAAAGAAATGTGTTATAGATTAAAATCTGCGTTTGATTGAAATCTACAACAATTGCAGTAAAAAATTTTTGACTTTAGCAGAGACTTTGATTTATGTAGATATTTTCAAAATTAAAATTTATATATTTTTTACATAAAATTCTTAATATTTTAATATTTTTGGTATACGTTTATAATTTTATATACATTCACATACACTTGTTGTGTCCTTTTAATTAATTTAAAATTTAATAAATTAACAGTAAACCGATCAATGAACCAAATAATTCATGTAATACATGAAACCATAGTATATTAACTATAATATCCACAATTTAATATTGGTTTTACCCACATACTCATCCTCCACTACTAACACTGGTATATAATTCAAGAAACATTACAATATGTGTAAGGGCAATCAAGGCTATAGCTTGAAAAAACTATAGTTTGAAAAATAAAGAATGCACGTGTTTGTATGAGTGTGTTGTCTATGTGTGTGTTAGGGTGGCTCTTATTTAATAATACCCAGCAAAAATAAATGCAACAACTTCCAAATGAATTACTTGTTTCATTAAATTAACAAGAAGTGATCTGAAATAGAAATATGCCAATTGGATGTTTTTTTCCTTAAGTCTAAGAAGAACAGAATAAACAAAATATCTTCGCGAGTTAAAAGAGTTAAAATGCGTTAAAGTGGCATCGATTCGTTAGTGCATATTTTTGCATATTTCGCAATAAATGCATATTTTAGCAAATTTCGCTTTAAAAGCATATTTTTATTGCATATTTTTACTTATTTTGTAGTGCATATTTTTGCATATTTCGCAATAAATGCATATTTAAGCATATTTCGCTATAAATGCATATTTTTATTGCATATTTTTACTTATTTTGCATTTTTGAATTTTTCTTAGTTTTTCGTAAAAATCACTTCTAACATTATTTTATATTTGACCAATGGTCATATATATATATATATATGTCTATAGACTAAACAGAATCTGTTCAAGCTGTTTTAAGTGTTCTCTTAATTTTTATTAGCAAACTGGGATTAAGAATTTACAGGTTTTAGTGGAGTTTCAAAGGCGCATTTTTCTAAACAAATAATCAAAAATTTTGTGTTAATTGTGCAAAATGTGTACAGGGAATATATTTAACAATACAAATTAACTTTAACATTTAATTAAAATTTTTTAAAAACATCAAAATAATTAATTAACAAAAATTGAAGTGCATATTTTTTTAGTGCATATTTTAAAATTTCCATGCATATTATAGGTGCCCAAAACAAGTTCCTGGTCAGCGCTGCCAACTTTGACTATTTGTCTCCATTTTGACGATTTTTGAAGTGAAATATGATAAAATGACGATTGACGATTTAACAAAATTTATTGTATGGAAAATGACGATTTATAAATTTGCAATTTTTTAAATTTGCAATTTTTAAAGAATTATTACATTTATTAATTTATTTTTTTAAAATTTACTGACAAAATTTGATCAAGTTTCTTTTGTTTAAAACATCTAAGGAAAATGTGATAAAATGATCTCAAATCGAATAAAAATTCTTCATTTACCCATTTAATGATCAACTAAATATAAACTCCATCATTTTGAAAGGTTTATTTTAATCTTTATTAAAAAATAATGAAATTCGAATGGATTTTTTTAAATATTTTGCAAATTCAAATCCAAAATCTATATTTTTAATAATTTATATAATTTATCTTCAAAATCACTGATAAAAGAGTGATTTTCTACATTTTTGATTCTTGGCAAAACAATATTTTTCTTTAATTCCCTTTTTATTGTATGTATGCCCAAGTTTTGTGAAACCAAATATGGGAAAAAAATTTTAAAACTACAGGAATTTTGCAGATTTTAAAATAGGTCAGTGATTTTAAAATTCAATTTCCCGAAATGAGTATTGGTAGTTGAGTTTTTAAGACTCAGAGTCGTTTGTAAAGGCACTAATAAAAAAGACCATAAAAATTGTGAAATAATTACAATTAAAGTGATTAAAACGTAAAATTAAAACTTTTTATTGAAATATAAAAAGTTTTCGGAATGACGTTTTTTGACGATTTCTTATTCTCAAAATGACGATTTTGAAGATTTTTTCAACAAAACTTGACGATTTTTGAACAAATTTGGTTGGCAGCACTGTTCCTGGTCATGACTGACAAGATGTTAATATTTTGTATGGTTGTTGCATGGCAGCGTACTGGCCTAGCGATCAGAGGGTTCCGGGTTCAAGTCCCGGAACCGGCAATGATTTTTTTTTAAATTATTTTATTATTTTTTTTTTAATTTTTATGGAAATTATTTGATTTTTTTTAGCTTCTTAATTTTTTTTTAAATGAAACTTAATTTTTTATGAAATTAAAGAATTTTATTAAAAATTAATTAAGCGTTGTTTGAGATAATCGCGAATTAAACACATTTTTTCAATATCGTTATCTTTTAGGGGAAAATATTATATTTGTGCAACACTGTCTGAAGAAGAAAGAGCATTTGATCTTGAAAATGACACCAAATTTTTGATTTTCTGTTTACGCGTTCAAAAGTTATGATAATTCAAACATTGTATATTTTTCAAACATTTATTAAAAACCACAAACTTTGAGCAGCGATTAAACGCGAATTTTGGAAAAAGTAAAAATACGTAAGCTCCATATTTACTAAGAGAATATAAATACCAAGTTCAATGAAAGATTAATATCTACAATGTTTACAGAAAGTTTTTAAAAGCTCAAAGAATTTTTTTTTGTAAACTTTTACGCAAGTTCCAGTTTTAACATTTTAACTACTAATTTTTGAACCCGTGGATAGATGAAGCTCATTTGTGTTAAAAAAAAAAATAAGAAAGATAAAAAAAAAGTTTTCTTAAGGTTTAGCATCAGTAAAAAACTAAGTTTTATAATAGGTTATCATTACAAAAAACTCTTTTGGGGAAAAACTTGTTAATCAAATTTAAATTTAATTTCTTATTGTTGTTTATGAATTTCCCACGATTTAATTTAACTAAACTTGGAGAATATGAGCTACATTTTATAAAATAAAAGCCACCCTTATAATAAGTTAATATAAAATATGTTGATACTAACGTTGTTATCAAAACATATTTCCACTACATGCCATTACTTGCAACGAGCAATATGTTCAATAGAATGTATTTACTCTATTGTCTGATGATGTTAAACTTGATATTTAGGTTACTGTTTTGCGTACAATATCGAAAAATTTATAAAATTTTTAAAATTTTTACTATTTATATATAAACATCAGTAACTGAACATACAATACAGACATTTTATAATTAATATACTAAAGTAATTGATACTTATAGCAATGTATATAGGGAGAACACAAGTTATTTGGAAAATTAAACTGAGGTTCTGTATCATAAGTCCCGGTTCACACACGGCAATTTTACTTGCGCAAGTCTTGAGTTTATAGAAGAGGGAGGAAAAGAGAATGGAAGGGGTTACAGACTTGCCCGTACTCAAATTCCGTTTTGTTTTGTCATCCGCAATTTTCAACACGAAGTTTCAAAACGAAAATTGCTGAAACAAACTTTTCCTGTGTGAACACAAAAGCAAGTTGAAAGGAGAATTGAAGAAAACTTGCGCAAGTAAAATTGCCGTGTGTGAACCGGGACTAAGAACAATTCAAAGAGTGTTGCTACAGTGGGTAATATAAACTAAGGGTGTCTATGTGCTACACTGAATTATTCTTCATGATATAAATGAAACAATTTCACAGAACATTTTCGCAGATTCAATGAAGAATTTCATTATATCCAAGAAATTTTTTTTCATAAAATATCGTAGTAAAAAAAATCATTCGATTTTATAAATAATCTCTTCATAAATTTAATGAAAATTTTCTCTAGAGCTATGAAATTATTTCAAAGAATTATTATTATTTTTTTTTTTTTTTCATAAATGTTCATTAATTTTTTTCATAAATGTTCATTAATTTTCACACATTTCAAACTTTAGTTTTAAGATTTAATTCTCAAGTGTTCAACATATTTAATAAACTGCCTTTTATTAATTTTGGACTTCAATGGACTTGTTTTAAAAAATCATATGAAGCGGTTTATGGGCTTAGTTCCAAAGCGTTTTTCAAGACATTCATGAAGAGTTTCATTAATTCAAGAAAACTTCTTAATATTAAATAATTTTATGAAACTGTTTCATAAATTCTATAAACGCTTCATTGTCGGAATGATTTATTAGTTTTATGAATATTTCCATTAATTATACAAACATTTCGTAAACATAGACTTTAATGAAACTTGAGTTGGGCATGTGAGAAGAATTCTTCATAGCTTTTCATGAAATGTTTCTTAAATGTTATAAGTCCATTTATTTAATAACAAGTTCATACATTTTTATGAAATGAACATTTTTTTTGTTAGCTTACAAACACAATAAATGCTACAGCCAATGATGAAAATTTATTTTTAACACATTATTTTTAAACCTCAATATTTTTTTTTTATTGTAATTCAGAATATATCAATTAAGACTCAGAATTTCAAATTAAGAAAACATCAATTGATATTAATTTTTATTAAAATTCAGAAAACATTAATTAAGTTAAGAATTTTCGATTTGAATTTAAAAACATAAATTGATGTTAAAAATTTCCGTTTCCACCGAAATTTATAAAAATTAAATTTATATTCACAAAATTCCTTGCAAAATTTAGATCATAACAACTGATTAGAAATTCTGACTTTCAATTGATGTTATGATAGTTTCTCAATTTTTAATACAAAATCTAAATTAATAATTATATTTTCTTAATTACAAATGAAAATTTTCAATTTCTATTGATGATTTCTAAATTTTAATTTGAATGAATTTTTCTTAACCTCAACATTTCTAAATTAAATTTGTCAAATGCATATTAATTAAAATTAATTGCGACTGTCTATATGACGTTAATATAATACTGTACTAAAATACATAATAAAAATTTGCCCTGTGGCGATGTCTCAACTTAAAAACGCAAAAGTTGTCAACACTGAACGTAAAAACCATACGTCAATCTGGTAACATTGTGAAATAGAGACGGATGAGATTAGAAAAATAAACAAAAATCTAAAAATAGAATATTTGTGTTGTTAGTGTTGTCACTTCTGCAGAAAGAAAACTGCAATTTAGCTGCATTAGATTCGAGGCCATACTGCGGTGTGATCGCTAAACGGTCATGACTTGGTATTGTTACGTTTGTAATGTAAGATGAGCGCAGGTTTGATTCTTACAGCCGCAGGTTGTTGAACAATTTATCATATAGAGACAATCTGACAATTATAGGACATACACAATAATACAATTTAAATGGAAAATCACTGATGAGCCTGTCCATAAAAAGGTAGAAACTAGTCTAGTCTGATTTTTTTTTTTTTTTTTTTTTTTTTTTTAATTTAACCAATACTCAGGGGATGCCCCCTACTCATGCAGTGCATTGTATTGATCAGGAAAATAAGGTATGGGAAGGAGGAAAGAGGGAGTAGTGTTTGTGGATATTTGATTTAAATTTTTCTAAATTGTAAGTAACGTTTATTCTTCTCCTTAACCTCAACATTTCTTAATTTAAATTGATAGGAAAACAACAAAAAAAAAAATCGTTCACACGGTTTATGAGACTTTTTATGAAATGACGAAGATTTATGAAACATTTTACATACATTTTTATGAAACTCATTTACATATCTATGAAAATTTCATAGATATGATGCATAATTGACGGCAAACGATTTATGAAACAGCTTCATTAATATAATGAAACTTTTTTCCCTGAGTGTATGAAGTAGTAGTTAAAATTATATTCGGTCTATGTTAAATTTAAAATTGTCTATACTTTACTTTATTTCATTATTTTGTCTATAGCCAACCATTTTCCCTTTTTCATATTTAAGCTTATTAAAAGGAAATTGCATATATTCGTTTTATAAAAATATAAAACACAGAGAGAATTATCTTTACTTAAGTAATGAATTTCTTCATAGCTTTAATAAAAAAAAAATAAAAAAAATATGAAAAATTAAAAAAAAAAAATATGTCTTTGAAATAATTTCAAAGCTCTAAAGAGAATTTTCATGAAATTTATGAAGAGAAATGAAATAGAATGAGTTTTTTATGAAATTTTATGAAAAATTGTTTAATATTAATATAATTTCTTGGATATAAAGAAACTCTTCATTGAAGCTACGAAAAAAATTCTATGAAATTGTTTCATTAATATCATGAAGGATAATCCTCTCAGTGCATTTCATATGTTTGCTCTTTTTTAAGATTTAATATAGTTTTTGTTTATACTACATGCATACACAGAAAAAACTAAAAACTTGTTTCAATTAAAAAATTTATTGAATCAATTAATATTTTAATTGATTTTGCACCTATCACGGCAATGATAACATCAATTAAAACTTTTTATGGAAATTAGAAAGGAAAAAATATATAAATAACTTCTACAAAACAAAAATATGATACTCACAAAAAAAAAAAAAAACGTTGGTATGTGTGTTTTTGTTAATGCTGCGTCTGTTTGTGTGTGTGCTTGTTTTGTTTGGAAACTTCAAATGCATTTGGTACTTTATCCTAAAAATGTTCTATTTAAGCATGCAGTGTATAAAAAAAATAATTAGAGAATTACATGTTAAATAAAATATGTATTTATATATTTAAAAGTCAATTAAAATATTAATTGATTCAATTAAATATTTGTTTAGAAACAGAGTTAATTCAAATCAAATCCTTAATTAGATATTTTAGGTTGATAATTTTTTCGGTGTATCATTGTAAGTTTTTTTCTAATGCAAAATTTATTATAATTTTTTCTAAAAAAATTCTCTTAAACATTTTTTTAACATTTATAAATGTAAAAGTTTTTAATGAACTAAAACATTCCTCTTAGTATAGGTACAATTGTATCATACATATTGTTGTAGATTTCTGAAATGAAATCATATAAAAATCATACACACTTATAACTTATCTAATTGGTATATCTAGAAATTGCAATTATTTTTTTAAAATAAATTTCCCAGTTAAAATTTATATCATATATGGAGACATATGTTCAGATAAGAACACCCAAGTAGAAAGGCATTGTATATAAACATTAGGGTGTACCTTATAAAAAAAAAATAACATTAGGAATACCACTCAATCGATGTTTATTAAAGAGCTGCATATGGGAAAAATTAGTAAACAAATTTTGAAGTGGATCTTCAGTTCCCTACCAGCGATTGAAGTTACCGGTTGACAGAATTTTGACAAACAAAAGTTTCGATTTTTTTTTCGAAATTGGGCTCAAAAGTTTCATATGCACCATATTGGTAATTTTTTGTGAAAGCGATGAATCACCCAAAAATTTCTTATACAAAATTGAGCGACATTTTTGAAGTTGATCTTTAGTTCCCTACCAGCGTTTGAAGTTACCGGTTGTAGTGCATTTTGAAAAAAAAATAGTTTCGTAATTTTTGGCTTATTACTGGAAAAATATTTGTAACTTTTCTGTAGAGTAATTTTGGTTCACCAGACGATTTTTTAGTTTTGAGCAAGTACACTCAGGGAATTTCTGCTTTAAAAATATGTAGTTGTTTGGGTTGTAATACAGTTTCTTTATTTTTAATGAAAATGTCAGTCATTTGTAGAACAAATTGGATTTTTTTACTAGCCTTGTAGTTGATTTAAAAAAACAAACCACATAAAATGACTGTTTTATGATTTTACATTAATTTTTTACAGTTGTTTTTTGCTATTTAAAAAGATAAATCTTTGTTTATTTTTTACTAATATATGTATATATATATATATATATAGATTCCTGGAATTCCTAGTTGGAACATAGGGCCAGTACAAATGCTTTCCATTGACTTCTATCTTCGGCTAGTCTTTTTGCTTCTCCCCATGAAGTTTTGGCTGAAAGCAGTTCATTTTTTATTTGGCGCCTCCATGTATTTGCGGTTCTTCCTCTACGTCGGCTGCCCTGTGGATGGTAAACAAGAGCTTTTCTTGTGACGTCGTCATGGCTTTTTCTAAAGGTATGACCCAGCCAGTTAAACTTTTTCAAGCGGATATCTAACATGATTTGATTTTGTTGGGTTTTTCGCCATAGATCATTATTTGAAATTGTTGTAGGCCAAAAAACACGTAGAATTCTTCGCAAACAGCGGTTAACAAAAACCTGGAGTGCATTTGAGTCTTCACTTGTTATGTTCCATGTTTCACATCCATATAGTAAAACTGATTTTACATTCGAATTAAAAAGTTTTATTTTCGTGCGAAGAGTTATACGATTGGACTTCCACACTTTAATTAGTGAGCCAAATGATTGATTTGCTTTGACAATGCGGTAAGCTATATCTTCTTTGCTACCACCGGATGTAGTTATTACACTACCGAGATAGTAAGGTATGAATTTAAAAAATTTGCTCGAGATATGCTCAAAATTCATACCTTCACTTAATTGTGAATAAAACCGAAACGCGTCCATCGATTTTCATGATCTATGTCTCATTTTGTTTAAAGGTTATGTGACTTTACGTGAAAGTAATAGGACTTGACACTTTTTTTACCGTTTTGGATTTTTTATGAATTAAAAATAAAAAAATTTAATTTTTTAGGCAAAAAATAGTTTTTTTTTTCATACATTTATTTACAACTGCGAAACTGTTGCTTATGTAGCGAAACGTTGTATGAACAGATTAAAGGAATTGTAATTCCTAATTTGTTTCAGCAAAATCGGACTAGTGGTTCTCGAGTTATGTCAAAAAAAAGACCAGTAAAGGTGACAATTTTCCCTATATGATAGTTACTAACTTCAAATCGATATATCTCGATTCCTAGACGTAACTTCTTTTTTACCGATATAACTTTCCCCGGTAGTTTGAACCCTTCCCGATCACTGACCCCTACCATTTGTCTCACAGTGTAATAGATCAATTTTGTATAATAAATTTTTAGGTAATTTTTCGTTTTTTTTTTCAATATGAAGAATAATTGCCCAATTCTGTAAATGAAATTTTTGCGAGATCGTTTTTGGGTGATTATTTAATTTAATAGTTGCCCAATTTTGTATAATATTACATAAAGAAAAATCACCCAAAATGTGTTTATGAAATTGTGCGTTGGTAGCGTGCTGGCTTATTAGAGCGGGGGTCGTGGGTTCGATTCCCACCAGAGGCACTGGTCTGTTTTCGCTACAACACGCCAAAAGCCATAGTAGCTAGTGCTCGGTTAGGGTAATAGTATATAATTTGTAATTATATGATTATTAATTAATAAAATAAATAAAATATGAAAAGAACCAATTTGTCGCTGTAGGCAAAATGAACACTATCATGAAAAATTGGGGGATAAATCATAATAGTAACGACAATTTTTGAGGAATAATTCGATTTTAATATTGGGTGATTTTTTGTTATGAAAAATCGTTTTTTTTGAGTGTGGAATTTAAAATGTAACTATTTAAAACTTTTTACTTTAATCCCAGCAAATTTTTAATTAAAAAAGAATTAATTTCAGCATAACAAGTTCTTTACATAAAATAGTTTATTATAGTTTATTATACTTATTTTTATATGTATATTTTTCCTGGGCTTTCGTAAAATCTTTTAATGTAATGTAATTTTAAAATTACACAGAATTTGTCATTCAAAGTATTTACGCTTAATATTTATGCGAATGTATTTTTTTAACCTTTAAAACATAAATCACGCAGTTACTCTACTAAAAGCCCCCCTTTAGTAAATAACAACTGGAAACCCAAAAAAAAAAAAAGAATTTGTCATAAAATTGGCAAAATCAATATGGAAACAGTTAAATGTAACGCTTTTTTTTGGAGGGTTGTAAAAACGTGGAAATAAAGATTTTCAGACGTAATAAAATATTGTTATGGTATAAATCTTTAGTAAAGTTATCATAAATAAAAAATATGTAAAATATTTTAACAAAAAGGTTTTTACACAACGGTTGATTAAGGTGACACAAATAGGAAATGGTGAATTTTTAAAATTTCGGAATAATAATATATTGATATACAAATTTTTTAATGCATTTAATGAATTCTTGAGGTTAAATATACATTTTTTTATAGTATTTTAAAAATCAGGTAAAATACTAAAAACATGTAAGAATTAAGTTTAGTTTACGATTTAATTAATTTATTAATTAAATTATGAAAATTATATTAAATTAGCGAACAAATTAATCGCATTTACAAACCTAGATTACAGAGGAAAAATTAGTTTCTTAATATTATTTAAATTTAATTGATATATTTAAAAGCCTCCCTTATGTTATATTTTTTCCATTTGTTGTTTTAACATTGATGCCTTAAATTACAGCTTAATAAGTATTTAATTCACCTGAATATACCCAAGCAAAAAAGTTTTTAGGTAGTCAGATTATTGTTTCAAACATATTTATATAGCAATATACTATTTTATATTGAATTATATACAATTATGCTTAATATATGTATATATATATTTATATCCGTTGGTATACTATAATTCAATATAAATGTATCTATAATTACATTAAACTTCATTTGAACCAACCCGAGTAAAAACGTTTACATATATTCATGCATTATTTCATATAAATCTATATGCTATTGCATGCTATGATATGTAAATAGATACGTTTATGTATGTTTATATATAAAAATGTTTTTCTCAAAATTTTTTAATATGACGCCGTATAATAGCTTATATTTCACCATATACATATTGTATGGGGTAAATATTTAAAATTATAAAGGGTGTCCCAAGAAGAACGCAATTTTTAAATCTGGCAACATTCGAAGTGTCATTGTTTGACATTTGAACAATTGTTATTTTTTGCTAGTAGAAGGTACGAGGTTAGTAAAAATGGAGCGCTACACGAATGAACAACGCATTATCATTCTGAAATTGGGTATTGGAGAGACAACATGAAAATGCTGATTTTGCCGATAAATCATCTTCAGTGACGAGGCCCATTTTCATCTTGATGGCTTCGTCAATAGGCAGAATTGTCGCATTTGGGGTGAGGAAAATCCTAGAGTGATTCACGAGAAGCAAATGCATCCTCAACGTGTCACTGTGTGGTGTGGTTTTTGGGCTGGAGGAATCATTGGTCCTTTTTTATGAAAGTGAGGCAGGTCAAGCGCAAACAGTCAATGGTGTACGGTATCGTGAAATGATAACCAGTTTTTTCTTGCCTAGAATTGAAGAAATGAATGTGGAGGGCATGTGGTTCCAACAAGACGGCGCCACATGTCATACAGCCAGAGAAACAATTCAATTGCTGCATCAGTCATTTCCCGGTCGTGTTATTTCGCGTTTTGGAGATCAGAATTGGCCGCCTAGATCGTGCGATTTAACACCATTAGATTTTTTTCTTTGGGGTTGTTTGAAGTCGATGGTTTACGCGAATAAGCCGACGACGACTCAAGCCTTAAAAGAGGAAATTGGACGCTGCATTAATGAAATACCGCAGCATTCATGCAAAACGGTCATTGAAAATTTCATTAAAAGATCGCGTGCATGCCAGCAAAGCCGCGGCGGCCATCTGCACGATATATTGTTCCATACATAACCTCATTCTGTCTACTTTACGATATAATAAAGTTTCACGATTTTTTTTTAAATATCTGTGTTTTATTTAAAATTTAAAAATTGCGCTCTTCTTGGGACACCCTTTATTATATCCCGGGTAAAGATTTTAATTTGGAGTATAATAAAATTTGAAGTTAAAGTTCCCATATATACACAGATACAAATTGAAAATGGTTCGTCTATATGTACTAATTTTCAATTTGTATGTGTTTATATATGGGAACTTATCAAATGACACACAATTACACAGAAAAAATACTCAGCCTAAAATATCTAATAAAAGATTTAATTTGAATTAATTTTGTTTCTAAACAAATATTTAATTGAATCAATTAAAATTTAGTTGACTTCTAAATATATAAATACATCTTTTATTTTAGATGTAATTCTCAAATTATTTTTTCATAAAATTTTTTCATTAAATAGAAAATTTTCAGTATAATATACGAAATGCGTTTGAAGTTAACAAAACTAACTAGCACACACGCAAAACCTACAAACAGACGCAGAATTACTAAAAGCACACATACCAATGTATCGTTTACACCCTTTTTTTATTAGATTAATTTTTTTTTGTAGAAGTTATTTATAACTTTTTTCTTCTTAATTTTAATAAAAGGTTTAATTGATAGTATCATTGTCGTGATAGGTGCAGAATCAATTAAAATATTAATTGATTCAATAATTTTTTTAATTGAAACCCATTTTTAGTTTTTGTTATAAGATATGCTTATATATGGTGTCATAAGTATAAAACAACTTAAGATATATTTATATATGATATTAAATGATATTAAAATATAAGATTCCATGTATGACACAAGATTAACAATATAGTTTGAGATATGATTGTATATGGTCCAACATCAATTATATTTTCTACCCGATTAGGATATAATTATATATTCTTTTATATAACCCAATACGTAATTATGTATGAGCCTCATAACAAAATTATTGTTTTCGTATAATTTTTTGTTAAATTTGGTTTTTTTTTACTTTTATTAAAAATTAAATATTTTGTAGATTTTAATTAGACCTAGTTTAATCTAAAATATCTAGTTTGATCCACCAAAAATTACGTATATTTTTGGATCTTGTTAGATCCAATTAGATCTAAGTTAATCCCATGGGATATTTTGGGATCTTAATATAAATACCCCAATTACAAGATCAATTGTTATCTAATTTAACCTAAAAATATATTTGAGGGGTCTAATTGGAAATTACTGGATTACCCAATTTTGAGATAAGCTTGGATAAGATTAAATATCGATCGATATCAAATGAGATATGATACTATATTTGATCGGGTACACAACTTTTATTTTATTACCTATGACATTTAAGCCGCTTATAAATATGTAGAAAAAAAGCTGCGAAATATATAGTAAAATAATAACAACTTTTTGAAGGTTGGAATGTTTTACCACCCAGTTAAAACATTCGTACTTTACTTTTGTTGCACTTTATTATAAAATATGTAGCATAAAAATATGTTGAAAAAATATGTTTTTAATTAGTTATGGAAAAAGTGTATCATTTGTATTTGTGGAAGCGAATAATAAAGTTTTATTTTAACATTTTTTTTAATATTTTTATGACAATAATGAAAATTATCAATTTTTTTTTTTTGTAAAATGCGAATACATAATTAAAAGTATGTTTATATCCTAGTAGAAATGTCAAATAATTAGAATAGTTATTTAATATTTTTAGTCAGTTTTTTTAACTAAACTTTAGTTTGTAAATCACGTCCTGTTAAAGTGTGTAAAACGTGAGTTAGATAATTTTGTGTAAACATGTTTGTCATATTAACTAGCTAGGATTCATATTCTGTAAAATTTTCGATTTTGGTTGTTAATATTTTTAATAGAGGGCGCTCGAAACTAAAAATTATTAAAAAAGGTTAGGTTAGGTCGAAAAGAGGATTCGGAGAATGGAAAATGATTCCCTAATCCGACTCAAGTCCATGAGGACTTACACTTAAGCCAGAATGTCGGCTTATTGTGCGCTCTAAACAATCGGTTCTATGTCACATTCCTACCCCAGGAAATCCGTCGCACTGACGAAATTCCTCAACTTCTTCCATCCTATGACCCTAAGATCCCCCAATGTGAATATTGGGTTACTGGATAGTATTCCGACCCGGATCCCGGCAAATACCGGGCATTCACAGAGATAGTGTTCCAAGGTCTCCTCATCCTCCCCACAGGCCCTACACACTCTCGAGTCCGCCCTACCAATACGGTGGAGGACTGACACTTAAGCCAGCATGTCGGTTTGTTGTGCGCTCTAAACAATCTGTCCTATGTCACATTCCTACCCCAGGAAATCCGTCGCACTGACGAAATTCCTCAACTTCTTCCATCCTATGCCCCTAAGATCCCCCAATGTGGATATTGGGTCACTGGATAGTAAGTATTCCGACCCGGATCCCGGCAAATGCCGGGCATTCACAGAGATAGTGTTCCAAGGTCTCCTCGTCCTCCCCACAGGCCCTACACACTCTCGAGTCCGCCCTACCAATACGGTGGAGATGGGCAAATAGTGTCGAGTGTCCCGTGAGGATTTCCATCAAAAGACTCAGTTCCTTCCTACTGAGATTCAGAATTTCCCTCGTCTTGCCCGTTTCCGGGTTGTCCCAGAGAATACCCGTGGTCCTGCCAACACCCGCATTAGCAGGACCACGGGTATTCTCTGGGGCATATTAAATATTGTGAATGGTTTAAAACTTTTGAAATACCATTAAAATCTTTATGATTTCACTTGTTTTTTTTTTTTATCGGAAACCGTGACAAAAATATTTATAACGCATATTAGTGCATATACTTTTATAAACAAGATTTATATATATTAAGTATAATAATCCAATCTATTGTATTTTTAAATTGGTTTTGCTTATAAAATTAGTCATAACTTTAAAATTTATCTATGGATTTTCTTGCAATATATGTACCTTGTTTTCTTTGTTTAAATACATACTCTCCGGCTAATGGATATTTTTATAAATATTTTGAAGAATGACTTTTATTTAATAATTGAGCTCTAGGTCACGAAGTATAATAAAGAAATATGACAATTTTTCAGTTATGATTTGAATCAGATTTTTTCAAATTCAAAAATCGATTTTATTCAAAATGATTTTATTTAAAGATGTGACTGAATCGATTAAAACTTTAGTTACCTATTTTTTGATTAGAAACGCAAACAAAATTTAAATACCTGCAAAGTTTTGATGAAAAATGTTCAGTGCATGTATGACGTATTCCTAATGAGTTAACTGGAGCGGTAATTCTGTTTAGTTATGAAACTGTGAAGTAATACAAAATTATAACAAAGGACATTTTCTATTGATTTGCATTTTCAAAGCCAAACGGAATTACACTACTGGGCTTCAACTATTAGGGAAATACGTGTATACTATCATCTGATTATATACGTAGTATATTTTAAATTGTATTCAAGGTGTTCTTTCACTTATCACATACATAACTATGATAAGTCAAGACACAATGTTAAATAGTTCTATTTAAACACAAGTCTTTGAGTTAATCTCAAAGTATTAGTTATCTTGCCACATAGTTACATGTGTGAGCTTTTCATAACATGTTTAATACACCTAATTACATAGCATTTATGTTAATTAAAATTATTAAGTATAGGCCAAACGGAAGTACAGTAAAATACTCTACAAAAAGATTTAAATATATTAGAAATTGATAAAATATCATACAAATTTGTTAAAGGATGAGTGTTTTATTGAATTTGTTGCCAGAAAGCAGTAAAATATGCACAAAAAAAAAAAAAATAGAAGAACTAAGAGGATTTTAATTAATTATAGCAATTATAAATTATCAAGAATTCAGAACAATTAAAATACAACTTAGTTTTTTTATATTTATAGAATTTTTAATAATTTGTATACACTAATAGAAAAATTTAGTAAAAGTTGTTGCTAAAACTACTAAAAATTAGTTAATAATTACGTTGCAGAAAAAATGGCTAACATTTGCAGTTTTTTACTAGATATTAAGATAATAACAAAAATAGCAAAACTAAATCTGTTAAATCTACAAAATTTTAGTTATATTTGAGCTTGCGCTTAGTTAATTGGAAGAACCGAAATAATCTGCAAAAATCAACAAAAAAAGCAAAAATACAAAAAATTTTAAATTTTTAAAGTTTTTATTTTAGATTTTATTTTTATGCAAATAAAAATCTGACCTTCCGAAATCAGAGATCTACGATTTTTTAGCAAATATATAAATGTCAAATAATTATACATTAAACTAAATTGAAGGTAATTATTTATAATTATTTAATAAAAGTTGTTGCTGAATTAAGCAAAAAATTTTGTTATTTTAAATAAACTAAAATTTGTCAATTTATCTATTTTATTTTTGTTGTTCGTATCATTTAGTAAAATAATTCTGCCACGAGTAATTTTAGCAGTTTTTGCTGCTATGTCATATTTAACTAATTTTTAGTAGTTTGGAGTCAATATAATTATATCAATTGATTCGAAAATTGGGTTGTCCCAAAAAAAATAAAAATTTGGATTTTCTCGGAAGATCTTTCCTAATTTGGATACTCATAAGGTAAAGTATTTTTGAGAATTTTATCAGATTTTTCGGAAGTGGTTTAGAGGTCGCGCAAACCGATTTTGTACCAAAAATCGAGCTTTTGGGCTTTTATTGAATTATTCTTGAAAATTGCTAAAAAAAATCGGTAATATTTCGGCTTCTGAGTAAATATTCTTAAAGAAAATTTTCCGATCTTTAATTTTATGTGCATAAGTAATAAGTTTCGTCAGGGATTTTGCACATTTTGATACATTATATAACAGTTTTTGTAAATTTTCAACAAATATGAAAAAGAATGCTTTATAAATTTTAAAATTTGTATGAAGACTAAAAAAACTATTGATGCAGTTTAAAAGATTATGAAGTTTTAAATAAATTAGCAGAAAAAACAATATAATTTTCTCTTACCGTTCTCGAGTTGTACCCTTTTAAAGCTTTGCACCCATTGTATCAAATTTTTAGTACTATAAGATTTGGGCATCCGATTTGTTGTAAACTTTAGATTATGAGATTTGAAAATTTATTTATTGTATGTCAAAGCTTAGTTTTAAGTGTTGTCAAGTTGTGGACAGCAAAAAAAGTAGCCAAAAAGCCGTTATCACTAGGTGGCACTGATATGGCTCGAACTAAAATTCATGATTTATTGGATTTGGGGGAACTACAAATTCAGTGTTTTATTACAAAAGCCAGCCTAACTTTTTTTGAAGCCTGCAACATTTCTACTGATTTTTTACAAACGGATCCAGAAAAATGGGAAAACAACAAATCATTTCAGGAAGCAAAACACAAAGTTCAACAATTGCAAGTTGTAAATGATGTCGCAGAACGTGGTGTGGCCTTGGCTAATAGTTATATCAATATCACAACTTCTGAAACAGACTTTCAGAGTTTACTGCAGGGGGTAGAGCAGCATAGCAAGAACTCTAATAAATGATTTATAACAAATCTATTTTTCTTTGTTTTTAATATAATTGTTATGTATGAGTGGTAAGTAACTATTATTTTATTTGTAAAAACATTTTCTAAATCCAATTATTTAAATTTTAAACCAATGCAAACCTAGTTCACACCTTATAGTATTATACATTTTATACAATGTGTACAAAGATATAAAAGGGTATAACTCGAGATCGGTGAGAGAAAATTAATTTTTTTTCTGCTACTTAATTTAAAACTTAATAATCTATTAAACTGCATCATTAGTTTTTTTAGTCTTTATACAAATTTTAAAAGTTATAAAGCATTCTTTTCCTTATTGTTGAAAATTTACGAAAAACCGTTATTAAATTGTCAAAATGTGCAAAATCATTGCCGAAACTTATTATTTATGCACACAAAATTAAAGATCGGAAAATTTTCTTTAAGAATATTGACTCAGAAGCTGAAGAAATATCGATTTTTTACCAATTTTCAAGCAAAATTCAAAAAAAGCCCAAAAAGCTCGATTTTTGGTAAAAAATCGATTTGCGCGACCTCTAAACCACCTCCGAAAAATCTGAAAAAATTCTCAAAAATTCTTAGCCTTATGAGTATTTAAATTAAGAATGATCCCCAAAATTTTTTTTTGAATGGGACACCCTAATCTACATGTATCTAATTATATCAAATTATATATAATTTGATCCAATTTTATCCGAGATTTGTCCATATCCGGGACATAAAATTATATCTAAATGGATATAAATAAATCTGATTTTATATAATTTGTGCGACTTAAAGTTATGCTGAAAAGTATTTATGTTGAAAATTCAAATTTCTATAAATTAAAAATTTTAAAGAACCAAATTTTTTTAAATGAAACATAACGAAATGTTTAAAATTGAGAAGAAAAAATCAGTGTTTCAAAATAAAGGGTCCGCAAAAAAACTTTTTTGTTTTTGAAAATGCTATAAAAAAAACTACTGAATATTTTCTCAAATTTCTTTTTTTATTTGAAAGTACAATCCTTCCGGTTAATAATGGAAAATAATTGCATTCAAATGGCTGCCTCGGCTGGCCATGTAGTAGCCTACACGATCGAGCTTCATCTGAAAAGATGATTTTTTTTTGGCAAAATCGGCATCTTCTGTAAGTCGATCGCAGGCCCACTTAGCGAAGCGAAAACGCATTGGATGGTCAGTTGGCTTCAACTCCTGTACCAATTAGACTTTGTATGGCGTCATACCAAGATCTTTATGCAAAATTCGTCTCAATGATGTCTCCGAAATGTTCAATTGTTGAGAACGACGGTGAAGTGATGTTGATGGCGCTTCACGCACACTTTCTGCCACAGCAGCAATATTCTCGGGTGTACGCACTGTTTTTGGCTTTTCACGCTTTGGTTTATCGATGAGGATGCCAGTTTCTTTCACTTTTTTCACAAGATAACGAACATATGGAGCTGACGGTGCTTCTCTTCTTCTAAAATCCGTACGCAATTTTCGCACACATTCTGCAACATTACCATGATTTTCAAAGTAATGTCGCAATATTTCCCAGCGTTGTTCAAGCGTTTACACAACCATATTCGTTCAGCGGAAGGATAAAAGTAATTATCTGTCAAATCAGACATGAGCTAAGTGTTACCATTCACGAAATAAGCACTAGTTGAAAAAAAAAACGTTAGATGGCGGACCCTTTATATACTTAAAGCCCGTATGACACTGTATAGTTTTTGTATTGACAATCTAAATTAAAGCAGTACAAATATATTGTTACTCAATTTTTTAACTAGTGTAAACAGTACGAACACATAGTGCCAAATTGTAGTAAATGTCAAAACAAATACTTTTGTTATCGATAAATCAGCGCAAAATTGGGATATCTGTCAAAAGTCCAAACGAAAATTTTGAACTTTATCTTGACATTTCTCACAGGCAAATAAGTTTGTTGTCAGTTTCTTTTTGGAACTGTCAGTTAAAAAAAAAAAAACAAAACTGTTTGTTTACAAATTGTATATATGTTTCATTCGCACATTAATGTTGTTTCTTTCTCCCAATACATCTTGAAACTATACAAAAACTATACAGTGTCATAACAGCTTAAGTGGGCTTGCCTTATAAAATGTACCAATTTTTTATTTGAAATTATATACAAGAAATCACTTGAAAATGATTTCGTTATCAAATGGTTATATGTGAAGCCATATGTAATAAAGTCTTAACTTAAATTTGTATTGAACTTTATTAAAATATGTATGGTACTATATATAAAGCTATATAATATTAAAAGGAAAATATTTTCAGTATGACGTCACATACAGTTTAATAAGACTTAACATGGGACGATATATAATCATATCGATCACTACATATATTTGTATTATGTATTATTATATGGCTTATGTAGTTATATATAGAGTAAAATTTGGACACATATAATTATATCAAGAACCATACACAAAATTCTCTCAATAAAAATTATCAGATGTATTTGTATATAATGCTATAAGTCGTAATGTGACTCCATTCGTAGTCATATATGACTTAATCATATTATTTATGACTAATTATATCTTAACCGGGATGTTTATTTCTATGAGTGTACAATTTTATTCGTTTAGCATTTATTTTACTGTTTAACCTCTCTATTCCTTGTCGTACATATTTATATTTAACTTTATAACAAAAAAAAGAAAAATAAATCTTAATTGGAAAAAAATTGTGTCAAAGAATTTTTTCATAACAAAATATCCTCGTATTGCCGTGGAAACAATTTCTATGTTAACAACAAAGTTTTTGTTATCGCTGATTTTGTACTTTTTTTGTTTTAAACGAAAAGTTTTTTTTAGAAAACAATATGGTATGTATGTAAACTTGATTATACTCACAAGTTTATCATGATTAGTTTAAGTAACACTAAAAATATAACCACACCGAAACTTAGTTTAACAACTCTTTTTAAACTGTACTCGTGTGCTTAACTTATTTATGTTGCAAGCCACAAAAACCACAAATTGTTATGAAGAACTGTTGGCAACTAACGCGCCAACAACTAAAAAGGGACAATGTTTTAAAGGTTATATGTTTTTACGAGGACTATGCTATACTGCTTTACATATATGCAAAAATCAGGGATGGTACCGCTAAAACGGTACCGATTCATAATCCTTTCAACTGACTATCGGTTTGACTAAAGTACAGTTATTGAAATAATGGAATTATATACCGTTATCCGTAAAATACAGTTACAGAAATAATTGAAATAGTGTTATCCGAAATAATTTGACAAGATCAGAAAAAATTATAGCTGAAGTTGAAACATATCCTAGCGACTAACTGAAATTCGGGCATGAGGGGGCTAAAAATCTCGGTGGGCATGCATACATAATATACCAAAATAACTAACATGCCGTTATCTGTAAAACACTGTTACCGAAATAACTAAAATACCATTATCGCTAAAAACCCGTTACCGACGTAACCGAAAAAAGAAAATAGCGTTACCTTAACCGATAACCGCATCAAATCGGTTACCATCCATGGGGAAAATTCAACACATTTTAAAACAAGGACCACAAAATATTGTTATAGTTTTAGAACTTTAGCGGACTGTGTTAAAGATACAATCACCATAAAGTTGGAGGTATTCAAATATAGTATAACTTTAAGTAAGTGCTGAACTTTTATTGTCATTAATAACAGGCTTTTAGGAGGTGATAAATAGTATTGAATACAAGCAGTTATAAAACAGAAATTGCAAAAATATTATCTACAAATTGGTACCTACATGGCAGCTGATTTCTACATTAAAATGTTTTTTTCAATTTCATAATTTATTAATTAATTAGTTTGGATTTTTTTTCAAATGTTCATGTTTAGAAAAAAAACCTTATTTTATTTTATAAAATATTAATTAATATGGGTCATAATCAAATTATATCAAATTATATATAATTTAAATATGCGTCGAGATCAAACTTTATCCGAAAAACTAGAAAATATACTTTTATCTAAGATATAACAAATTGTATAATATTCGATACAATTTTGACCAACAATTCATCCGAATTTTGTCTCATGATGCTTGTTAGGAAAACACCCTAACCACGTACTAAGAAGACAAGAATGGAGCAAAATTTATGATAAATAGGCTTCTTGTTAAAGCTCTACCTATTATGGAGGCTCTAGCTTTTCTAAAACTTGCGATATTTAGCCAGATCGAAATACTAGTATCAACCTAGCTAATATGTTTGATTTGCTTTATTTTTGCAAATATACGGAGGTTGGAAGCTCGTGATAAATTGAAAATAATATAAAAATAATTTCGATATATAAAAACTACTATAACTGTAAAAAATATTACTTGAGCCAGAGTAAACACTAAAATTTTTATATATAAATAGAACATTTTTGGTCTTCAAAGTTTAGTAACGACATGATGCTTGTTTGGAAAAGACCCAAACCTCGTGCTTGATTACTAAGAAGACATGAATAGAGCAAAATTTATGATTAATAGGTTTCTTTTTAAAGCTCTGCCTGTTATGGAGGCTCTAGCTTTTCTAAAACTTCGGTTTCTGATGCGATCTTTAGCCAGATCGAAAAACTAGTATCAACCTAGCTAATATATTTGATTTGCTTTATTTTTGTAAACAAACGGAGGTTGAAAGCTCGTTATAAATTGAAAATAACATAAAAATAATTTCGATGTATATAAAAACAAAAAACTAATATAACTGTAAAAAATATTACTTGAGCCAGAGTAGTATCAACCTAGCTAATATGTTTGATTATAATAATATAACTGTAAGCTAATTTTTGTGTTTCATATATAATTGTATAGAATTAGATATAATTTGTCATTTTTAGATACAAGTTGATACAAGCAGTTGCTAGTCTTTCTTAACAATTAGGGCTAATTTCATAAATTTTTAAATAGGATTATACGTATTTGCAAACAAATATATTTAATTATGATTTGGTAGTTATTTAGCGTATTTTGACTAACACTATTTTAAATTTTTTTTACGAAGATGAAACTCAAGGCTCTTTTTTAAAAATTTAACTCCGAACAGGGTTGATTGTAGAAAAATTTGCATTTTTTTAGATAATTACTCTATTAATTAATTAATTGAACAAATCTTTTTTTTTTGTCTCTATGAACTCTTCGCATATGAAATATACGCCTTAGTGGATTACTAAAGACTTTTAACTTATCTTTACTTACAAAATTAGTCATAACTTTGAATTTTATTCATGGATTTTCTTGAAATAATTCTTGAATAATTCTCCGATAAGTTGGGTTTGAATAGAAACTAAACGACAAACCAAAAATTATTAAAAATTAAAAACAAAATTTTAAATATTGAGAATGGTTGCAAACTTTTGATATGAATACTAAATAGCATCAAAGTCTTTATGTTTTCACTTTTTATAATCAAAAAGGTAGATTTATTTCCACCGTGACAAAAATATTTATAACACTGTTTGTAATTTTTTAAGTCATGGCAAAATAACCATATACGGACACCACTTCGTGATAAAAGACTAAAAAAAAGACCCGTGTCTCCCAATTTTTCCCAAAGTCCTCTTTTGTTTATGGGCCGCCAAAGATTTGGGGCCTCGGTATCATTTTCGCAAGAAAGTGATCATTTTCTCAGGCTCATATCTTGCAAACCATTCAGAGATGATTCTTAACACTGTTTAGGTAGCGCGCAAAAGTGAAAAATTTTTTAATTTAATTTTTTTCCCTTTTTTCTCCTGTTCAGGTGCATAGGTAGCAAACCCAATTCTCAGGAAGTTTATATGTTCTAGAAATTTGTTTATTGAGATCTTAGGTAAATTTTTGTAGTTGATTGTTTCCTTGAATTTTGAACGGTTTGCTACCTATGGACCTGAACACGGGAAAAAAGGTAAAAAAAAATCAAATTTTTTTAAGTTTTTTGCGATTTTGATCTGGAAGGTGAAGTTTTTTTGATTTTATATGTTCGCAATTTTTGTTCTTTATGACAAGAGCTACAACTTTGCCATAGAGAGTAAATTCTCAAAATTAACGTTGTTTATAACTCGTCATCATCAGTGCAATATATGATTAATAGTAATAAACAACGTTAATTTTTAGAATTTTGTGTTTTTATTTAAAATCCATTATACTCCCTGAGGATGAAACTCGAAGAGTTTCGAAATATTGGAAATTAATAAAGAAGAATTTTAATTAAAGAAAAATCCAGGCCTCGAGCTCAAACATTTTATTTTTATAATTAAATTAAAAATTATTTAAAAAAAACTCTGATTTCAACAACAGGGGCTAATTTATGCAAACAAATTTCAATAGAAAGAAAAAAAAAATTATTTCTGTGAGCGATTTGTTCACATAAATCTAAATAAATCTATTAACTAAATAAGAATTATAAGCATTAGAATTAATTTTATAAAATTCAAACTATAAAAAATACATTTGGTATGACAACAACACCCTTTCAAGGCCTTTAGATAAAGTATACGATAATTTTTTTTTTTTTTTTTAATCGAATCAATTGATTTTTAATCAAATTTATATAAATAGGAAATATAAAGGTATACAAATATTGTATTGAATGTGTATACAAATATAATAAAAATAACAATCAAATGTGTACTTAAATTTAATTGAAAATAATTCAATAAAAGCGCTATACATTTTTATTTAATGAGTACTTTTTGTTGTTAGCGGAATTTCAGCAATAAAAATAATTGAATCTGTTTTTGAAAGCTGTTTTCGTGATTGAAATGAGTTTGTATTATTTTGTGTGTATATTTTTTATAAATAAAATTTCGATGTTATAAGTATTACTTTATGTTATATTGTAAAATTTTTTTAAATTTGTTTGGGGTAAAAAATGGGGTTGAAAATTTTTGATATAAATACTAAATAGAATTCTATATCATTTCACTTCTTTTTTATATCGGCAACGAGAATTTAATCCAATGGGAGAAAAATATTAGCAATGTACACGTATAGATTTTAGTGCGTATACTTTTCATAAATAAAATTTATGCATAGTAAGTATACGACTAAGTGGATTATTAGAAATTTTTAAATTTGCTTCAGTTATAACTTTGGAATCTACCCATGAATTTTCTTGAAATATAATGTGATTTCTTTATTACAGACTCTCCGATTAATGTATATTTTCATAAACATTATGATGTATAATAAAGAAACATGACAATTTACAGCTGCGCATTGAAATTGTCATAACTAGTTAATTCAAAACTTAATTTTATTAGAAATAAGTTTATTTAAAAGTAAGACTGAAGCGATCTAATCGCCATTTGCCTATTTTTTTGAATAGAAAGGCAAACAAATTAAAATTTTCTCATCTCCTAAATAAGATGAATTTTTTTTGTAATACTGTTTTTTTAATTTGGGATTTAGCTTTGAAATCCTGTATTTTAGTTTTGTGATATATATTTTTTTTAGTGATTAATGATTTGAGACTACTACACAGAGAGAATTTCTCGGACGAGTTTTAATGACATTTTTTCACTAAACTAATGAAGTTTTCTTTATTATGTGAATGAAAAATTTCTTGAACTTTGTGAAAAAACTTCATAGTTTTAATGAAACTAATTTCAATACAACGTTTTCATTAGTCGTATGAAATTTTTAATAAATAATATGAAATGTTACATTAAATTTTATGAAAAATTGCATTCATTTAATGAAAAGTTTCAATTTACGAGTTCCAGTGACAGTTCATAGATCTAATGCAAAAAATTCATTGATTTTCTCACTGTATATAAAGTGCTACTAAGAGTCTAAAATAAAAGAAATAAACTTAATTAAAATAGCAAAATTTAACGTAAAACATAGCAAATGGTTGTTGTAACTAAAAATGTTTTATTAAATTTAAAGATTTAGTTCTATATGCAAACAATTTGTAGTTTAAATTTGCTTTTATCCTTATTAAAGTTTTTTATTTAAATATTTTAACCAAAATTTCTTTAATTTAACATATCAGAACCTCTTCAAAATATAAATGTTGAGAAAAAAAAATATATTAATGTAAATTGAATTTTATCTATCAACTTAAAACCACAATTCGATATTTCTTTTTCTTACCTTTACATTCAACGCTAAAAATAAGAATAAAAAAATTAAAATGAAATAAAAATCATCTAACAAACATATGGTAAAGCTTAAAATGAATGAATATTGAGTATAATCCTATAACCTGTGTTAAACAACGTTAACAACAATTGCCAGTGATGAGCAACAATTCGCCACAAGAAACAATATTAGATTTTAACACCTTCAAATATAAAAAAATATGCATAAACACATATACCCTAGCAAAAAAACAAAAGGAAAAGCAAACAAACACACGCACACACACACACAAGCATATGCTTGGGTTTGTTGTTATACAGTACACACACATACTAGCAATCCTTGAAAAACACTTCCAAATACACTTCTACACAATTTTGTAAGCAACATAATAATAGCAAGAAAATCAACTTTGCGTGATCGAAAATAAATTTAATAAATATGAAATAAATCTCTGTTTAATGCCAAACTAAATATATATGTATGTCGTTATACATATATAGGAAAAAAGGCATAAACGCCAATCATCTAAGAAAAGATTTAAACTTAAAAAAAAAATAAAAGAGGAAAAACGGATACAATCTTACTAGATATACATACAAGAGGACATATTGACACATATACTAACAAGTGCTTAAGTAACGTATAATGTGTCAGAATAACAAAAAATACTTAATAAGAAAAATGTAAAACCTTAAGCAGGATCCCATCTTCTTTAGTAGGCAAACTCAATTCTGAGACGTGACAAATTTTTGATAAATTGTAATATTTATTTTTTAAGGCATTTACTCTCTTTGGATTTTTTTATTTAGTGATTTTTTTATTTCACATTTTGATAGTTTGACATATTTTTAAATACCTGCCATGAACATTTTGAAAAAAAAAAAGTTACAGGTTGTTAAACAAGCTCCACAAAACAACAATTTGAAAATCGGGTGGTGCCAGCCTTAACGGATGTAGCGATTTTCAATAGTTTTTTTTATTGGTTTAAAAAATAAGTACCTAACGCAGAGACATTTTAAAATTTTGGCTATAGCTAAAACACTATAGTGTGTTTTGAAAAATAAAAAACGATTTTTTTTTAATTTTTGAGTTTACCCTTGTACCATTTTATTGCACTTCAAAATTTTTAAAATCCGGCTAACAATATTTATTCATCCCAGGTGAAAATGTTTATATATGATCATATATGGAATGGTTTCATGTATGAGCATATATGGGCATATATGAACATTAGGCCGGGTCGATATGTGGGGAGGCAAAAAAATCGCCCATGGCTCAGTGAAAATCGTATTCTAGGGATCAAAATAAGAAACTTTGCCGAAGGAACCATACCTCTAAAACGAATTCTACTACCCCTACATATATGTTCATTGAACATATATGTAATGTATGGGAGCATATATGGGTAAATAAATTCAAATGAAAAGTTCATATATGGATATGAATGACACCATTGCCTATATTGGTTCATATATTGGTTCATATATTGGTTCATATATGCCATATATCTTCATATATGAATTCATATATTATTCCATATATGGTTAATATGTTTTAATTTTTGATCAGATATGACCATATATAAGGATGAAATTTTTTATTTTTAACCATTATTCTGCCGGTCTACGAATTCTTGACAAAAATATATAAATTAATATTTTATTGATTTATAAAGACGATTGCAGAGAATGAGTTTTGAACTGAAATTTGAGTTGAAAATTGATGAAAATTGGTCCATCAACTGATATTATCACGCTAAATATACCATTGGTAAAATTTGTTGGCGAACGCACCCCTTTTCCGGGGGAGGGGTTCAAAGTTGGAATTTTGTTTTGCGATTTTATCCAAAAATTGTAAATGGCTCGGAACGCTTTATGCACCATCGGAAAGGTATAATATATCCCCATTCATTAACCCATTACAAGCTATCTTAAAATTTTGTATTTTTTCATCTTTTTTTATTAAAAATTCGCAACTAAAAAACTAATAAAACCTCCAAGTTTAATTTTAACCAAGTTTATAGATTCACAGGGTCGTATTATACCTTAAATGAAAGCTCAATATCATGTTTATAAATTACTGGTCTCAAAACATACCTATAATACAGATAATTTTTAAAATAAATAAAAAAGACAGGAAAATTTGAAAAAAAATACCAAATGTTAAACTGACTCGTAATGGGTTAATGAATGGGGACATGTTACTCTTTGGAAAGATATTTAAAGCACCTTTTAGATGATGCCTAAATGATGCAGATCCATTCACAACTTTTGAATAAAATCATAAAAGAAAACTTTAAATTTGAAAAAGTTTGGAAAAAAAACTAAAAAAGCTTTTTTTTATACGAGAATATAGGAAAAGTAATAATATATGACAATATATGAACATTCATATATGACCTTAAATGAACATTCATATATGTCCATATATGAACATTCATATATGTCCATATATGTCCATATACCCTCAAATTTCGGATCCGAACATATATGGATTCATATATGTGGCCATATATGACAATATATGAACTTTTTCACCTGGGATGTGTAAAAATTTTTTTTTTTCTCGGGTATGAACTTGATATGGCTCCACCAGGCACCCGATTTTGCCTTTAAAGAAAAGGGTCAAGGTTGCCGAGGCAGTCCGAATTTTCCATCGCAAAATGATTTTTTAAAAATACTATTGATTTATAAAGAGATTAAACCGCTTAAATTATAAAAAGAAAATCGGATATATTCCCAAGCTCCACTTGGACACCCTATTTTGCCTTTAAAGAAAGTTTATATACAAAAATTATCACCAGGGTTGAAATGTCAGTCGGAATTTAACATTTTATTTTTTTTTTAAGAGAAGTAACACTCAAGAAAATCTGCCTATTAATTATTGTGTTGCCTTCTTTGGAAAGGGGATAGTGGAGAGATGTATGGTGGTGAAGGATGAAGGGCTTCAAACATTGCGACACTGTAATTGTGCGAAATAAGTCTTAGAACAGTTGTTGCTGGCCACCTGATTTAGAGTTGGCGAATTTATTGAATCTTTTTTGTTTTATAGCCCTGATTCATTATTTTACTTCGGTGGTGTTTAGTGCTCTGGGAACACCGAAGCTGGGCGCTGCGATACATATAAGTGATAGAAAACTCATATATATTATTTTTCTAAATTGATGTTGTCGTCACCGGGAATCGAACCAGGGACCATCTGTGTAACAGTCCAACGCGCTAACCATTACAACACAACGCCCACATAATAATATTTAATATTTTGTCTTTCTATTGCAAAAAGATTTTTTTAAATAAACAATTTCTCTATTCTCTTTAAAATTGTTTAATTATTGCTGCTTATATTGATTTCTAAAGAGAGAAAACCCCTTAAGAAATTATCCATAGTTTTTACTTTATGAACAAGTTCAGTACAAGTTTTCATAGAGAAACTTTTAGTACAAACATTATATTATATTTTTAGTAGAAAAAAAAATAAAAAAATTTAGTACTATAGTAATAACATTTTTTATCACGAACATTGCACAATTATTGGTGCGAAAATTTTAAAATTTAAAGTATTTTTAGTATAAAATTTATAAAAAAAAACTTAGTAGCTACAAAAATTATAAAAATTTTAGTACAAAACTTATGAACGTTTTGTTACAAAAGTAAAACAACTATTAGTAGAATTTTTAGTACCAGAATAAAAAAAATGTTTAGTAGAAAAATTATTAAATTGTTAGTACAAAATTTATATACATGCTCCGATGTATTTTTTTTTTCTAACAAAATATCTACTTATTTTAGATTGTATGTAAGTAAGTTTATGGAATTTTTAGTACTTTTTGCTTTCTGTATATACATTTTAAGTGAACTTTCTGAATGATCATTAATTTTAATAGTTTCAGAGGTCTTTATGCAAATCGTCAATTTGATATCTTTTTATAAACAAAGGGAGAGATATTTTTAGTACAACGCACTTTTTACAATTTTCAGGTCAAATATAATTATAGTTTTAGTACAAACATTGTATACTTTTTAGTACACAAATTGAAAAGTTTTTATTTTAGATTATATTCAAAGAAGCTTTTTGAATTTTTAGTACTATTTGTTTTGTACACACATGTTAAGTAAGCTTTCTAAGTGATCACAAATTTAGAGTAAATTTTAAAAGTTTCAATAGTCTTTTATGAAACCTTCATTATGTATTACTTACTTAACGAACTTATAGAGTACAACTATTAGTACAAAAATAATAGAATTTTTGTAACAAAAATTATAGAATTTTTGTAACAAAAATTAATAAATTTAAATTTTGTATAAATATTACAGAACTGGCTTATGGCCCTAATGCTGTATTCAGAAAGTGTTATTTTGTATTTAATAAACACTAACAACACAGTCTATTATGACTAGAAATTCTAGCCTTTACACAAGTAATGTTTTATTAGTTAAAAATTTTATATTTCTGATTTAAATTACTGCAATTCTTCCAATTGTGTTTTTTACTTCTCATCAAGTAAATACGGGTAAAATGTCGATCTTTTTTCCTTTAAAAATTATAATTTGGGTAAATCTTTTACCCATTCTACATTGGTAATCTGAGGATTTTCGGTGATGCGAAATGAAACATGTAAAGTCTGCATTAAATTAGCGGATGAACCCATTTTTATTTGAAAAATAAACATTGTACGGTTTTTTGTTTAACAAAAACCAAATGCTCTTGAACTTGAATAATCTTGATCACTTTAAACTTTTAGTGCACAAATTAAATAATTTTTGTATGTTTATTTTACAAAATATTTAGTTTAAAATCATAAAAAAGTTTAAATTAATTTCAGAGCTTAGAATTTTTGTACTAACTTTTAGTACAAAATCATAATTTAGTAAACGTTTTTGCTATTCTCTATTTAAAATTTCAAAATTGTTTTCTAATTTTCGATTCTGATCAATGCAAAATATTTTACTATTTTTTGTAAATCCCAAGTTGCTGAAAATAGCAAAAATTTCTACTAGTTTTACTTTTCACAGTTAAGAGAAACTTTTTTTTGAAGTTGAACAATTTAGAATCCAAAAAATTTTAGAATCCAAAAAATCATGAATTTTAAGTAAAAAAAATTTGTTTGATTTAACCAAATTGATTTTCATTACGGTTTTACTATATTTTTTGTATAGTTTACTAGTTTTTCTCACTACTTTCGCTTTACTAATAATTACAGGCACGTTATGCTAAAAATAGTTAATTTTTCTATAAATATTTTCATAAACCATCATATTTTCACAAAAGTATTAAGAACAGTAAACTAAAATTGCACTTAAAATAGCACTGAAGATTTTACTAAAAATGGTACTAAAAATAAGGTAAACATTTTACTAAAAATAGTGCTAACAACTAAACTAAAAATAGTACTTAATATTAAACTAAAAATAACACGGGTCAATAAAATCATACACTTGGACTAAAGTATACTTTTCTATTGTGTTGATGTGAAAATGTCTCCATCACATCAGATTTTCGAGATATCTTAACCTAAATTTTTTTAAAAACCGTATTTTTGCTATATTCAGGGCATTATAACATCGTGATATGTTCACAAAACTTATTATGTCTTTTGAAATACCTATCTGATCTGTTGCCTTTAAAATGTCGGTTCTTTCTAGAAAAAAACTTCAGTACAAATTTCTTCAAAATCAAAGAATTCAGCTTACCACACTCTTTTTGTAAGAAAAAAAATCACGAATTCAGACCCATAGTTTAACAATTTCTACATATGTTTGCTGCAGTATTTATAAGAATATGTACGTTACACGAGCAACACTTTTTAAAATACTTTTGAAGAATAAGAGTTAAAAAATCCCACAACAAAATAATGCTTAAATTGTTAGGTAAATGTTTAAAGCCACCTTTTGACAAACAAGTAAACAACGTAACATCAAGAAGTATTAAATAAAAAAAAAAAAAATAGAAAAACTTCGAGCAGCTAACAACCAAAGAAAGAAAAGAAAACGAATTGAATAGTATACATGCTGAGCCATAGAGATACTGCATAATAGCATATGATTGTTAAAGTAGACAACATATCGTACTAACAACAGCAGCAGTAACAATACTTACAACATGACTAACAACATGAGCATATAGTCGAGTTAACTAAACAATCAAACGTTCTTTACTATTGTTAAACTCAGTTACACTGAGTTACACTGAGAGAATTATCTGCATGATTTCAAAGATTTTTTGCATAATATCTATGAAGTGCCACTGGAATGCGTTCATTGAAACTTTTCGTTAAATTAATGCAATTATTTATAAAGTTTTATGAAAAATTTAATTTTACTTATTAAAAATTTAATTAAAAATATTTTCATAAAAATATGAAGCTTTTTCATAAAGTTTAAGAAATTTTTCAGTTACTTTGTAGACAAAACTTCATTTGAACAGTTCATGCGAATAAGGACGAATAGACCACTTTTTCGCAAACACATTTTTTTGCATAAATGCATTTTATTAGCAGAGCCCTACAATCCTATGCAGAAATTTTGGGGAAATTTTGACTTTTAAGTCTAAAAAAATGACTTTGAAAGTGCAATAATTCGTATATTTTTATATTTTTGTTTAAATTGGGAGTGAACTAACGCACAATTTTGATTAAATACAACACAAAAACATACAAAAATTTTACTTTCGGTAACAATGTGTTAAAAGAACATTACGAGGAACTAACCACACTTATTATATTGGCAAAAAAATTTTACCGTTCTTGAGTTATAAGACTTTAAAGTGTGGAAAGCAAAAAGGGCGATTATCCATCCTTAACAAAATATTATATAAAAATTATTTAGCTGCGAGTTTAAAATTGATATTAGCTAAAATTTGAAATTGTACTTAATTGTCCTTAAAGTGTTACAAACAAATACCAACCATAGCTCGTCAAGTTTTGCAAGTCTCATGAAAATGTAGTCAAAATCTGCTGCAAAATAACACATTTTTATTCAAATTTCAATACATTTTTTTTTGGATATTCGCCCTTTTTCCATTTAAGCAAAAATTGAAGTCCAATTTTTGGCAAGTTCTCTTTTGAATACCTTACTAAAATTTTGTATATAGGTAGATGTGACTTAAATATTTAAGCTAATACCAAAAAGTTGACAAAAATATTATGTTTTAACCGTTTCCTGCGTTTTTATTGTCCCCTGTAAAATTCTACAAATGGTCTATTCGTCTTTATTGGCATGAACTGTTCATTTGTTTACACAGTACAACATTTCTCAACACATGATTTTGGATTTTTCAACACAAAATTTAGAACATTTTTAATTATAATTGAAAATATTCAAAATATTGTTTCCATGCATAGATAACATATAAAAATCTCATATTTTCTGTGTAAGAATAGCTGTAATATAAATCGGAATTTATATTTTCATGCAAAATAAAGTTTATAAAGAAAAAAACAGCAAATTTGTAAATTTGTAATCCAGTTCTTGAGCAAAAAGGTGAAAAAGGGGGGAAAAAATAAATTAATAAAAACCGGAATTTTTATTTTCATGCAAAATAAAGTTTATAAAGAAAAAACAGCATATTTGTAATCCAGTTATTGAGCAAAAAGGTGAATAATGGAGAAAATGGACATTTTTGCGATTTTTAAGGCACCGGATGCACTTTTTCGGGTAGCATTGTTTTTCTACTATTCAACATCTACAACTTTGCTTCAGACACAAAAGTAATATTCCGTACGGTATACCGTGATATAACCGTGTTAAAATATAGAAAAAGTGCTAAAAATCCGCCTTGAGCCAAAAAATTCGTATGACCATTAAATTATAACTGTAGCCTACTTGACAAAACGAATGATGCAGAAGTTCTTATTATTAAAACTCGTATAAGGAAATTTTCTCTGTGTACGAGGGTACATACTACACAAAACAATAAGGCCTGTATCACGCTAAGTTTAAATATAACTAGAAGCACCCCTTTTTAAATAGACTTTAAATCATATAACAGCAGACAACTGCTGTTGTTTGTTTCTGATTTTTTTTTTTTCACATTTACACCTTAAGGATATTATTTGGAAAATTGCTAAAAAAGGGATTTTGATTATGTAAGATAATTATAGTCGCACTGGTTTTCTGCTTGTTAACTATGAAATATGTTTTTATTTTTAGCTTAAGATCTAAACAATAATGTAAAGATTTTCCCTCTTGTGGAAACTCTAATTGCTCACTCTAATTGTCAACTGTAATTGCTCACATTTCTACACAGAAAAAACTAAAATCGAGTTTCAATTAAAATATTTGCTAATTCAATTAAAATATTTCATTTCATTTCATTTCATTTCATTTATTCAATTGTAATACATGTAGCCTAATTGGCCAATAAAATTATATTACAAGTAAAATTTAATACTATGAGAATAGAAATACTTAAAATATTTGCTGATTCAATTAAAAGCTTAATTGCATTCGGTCCAATTAAGGAAATTGTAGTATTAACTACAAAAAATCTGTAACTACAAAATTGATTTTATTTTCAATTAAGGTTTTAATCATATCTATTACAAATTTAATTGAACATTGTTTTAAATTTCAAACAAATTTTTAGTAGACAATATCAAAACTTTTTTAAAAATTTGCATTTTAAACAACCACATTTGTAGCCTAGACTTCATACTGCAGTGTGATAGATATCAAAAGCTTTCTATTGCGTCGTTATATCGCCTTCTGCAAATGATTTATATTATACTCTGCATTGTTTGCATTTTCTTCATCATGCGAGAAACTATAAATTTTGAGAGTTTAATTCCCACATTTCAAATGAAAACTTTTAACTTTATTTTTGTCATTACAAACCCCACAAAATAAGAGCGTTTTCTTGCTAAAAACGGTTTAGAAATGTAAGTCTGTTCCTAATCAAAATTTTGCATAACTTAAAGCCGGAATTTAAAAATTTTAAAACGGATAAGAATTTTGACAACGTTTTTTTAATCAATAAAAAGTCTATAAATTCTGTGAACATTATTTTATATAAAAACTTTATAACCTTTCTTATAATCTTCTATATAAAAACTGCCAAAACATTTTGTATTTAGACTTTAAAATTGTGATATAAAAGGTAAATCTTTCCTAACACAGGATGATAAAGCGGACTATTTTAGGCATTAAAATATCGCAGACTTTAATTCATTTTCATGTGTCACAAGGTTCTGCAGCGGGATATTATTTAATACCACAATACTTTAGACCATACAATCATTCTTTAACTCAAATAACTATTTTTAAAAATTATTAATATTTGTAGAAGTTACACACTTTAAAAGACTTTGTATACTTGGACTGAAATAACATGGTAACTGTGTTATCACACTTAGTTGTAACAGGGTGCCTATTAATATCATAATCTTATCTTCTAAAGGGTGTTTTTTATAAAGGTATACTGATCTGGCATTATAATTTAAATATGACTTCTGGCATATGACCTCCACGACTGACTCGGACGTAGTCTAATCTGGAGGTCCAATTTTCGATAACTTCGCAAAATGCGTGCACGATACGTATTTCGAATAGAACCATGATTTTCAAAATAAATTTGCACAATATGGAAGCGTTGTTCAGGCTTCAGTCTATTCATATTGAAATGCCAAACCAAACTAAACATAAATCACTTGACAGCTGACAAAATGGCCGCCAGTTAAAAAAGTGCTGCCAACTTAAAGTTCTATACCCGTATAAAAGACACCCTTTATGTACAATTCCTGCAAATATTATTAAATCGTTCAAAAAGTAAACGTAGCTGTTCGGGATGCTACTTAGGAGATTTTGAAAATACTAGAACGTTATCGAGATATACGACAACAAAAGGAAGTCCTTGAACGACCTGGGTGGCAGTTTGTATCTAGTTTGACTGCAAAATTAACAAACTATTTGGGAATAAATATTTTGTTAATTTAGTTAATTTTTCAGTTTACAACTGAGTATCAAACACAGTCAAATAGTGTTTTAGAGTGATTTCACAGAACATTGAAAGCTGCTTTAATTTTCACTGAAAATCTAAAATGGACCTATTCTCTCAACACTCTTATTCTCGTTATATGAAATAAACTTAAAGAGGGCATAAATGCCTCAGTAGCGGAGTTGGTCTATGGCGAGACTATCCAAGCTCCAGGATATTTTTTGAAATCATCCACTATTGAAGATCATCAATCATTAGTATTTTGAAAAAGCAAATGCAAAACTTGAATTTTTCTCAAATAACTGAGCACTCAAGTAACTCGAAAATTTTTATCAGCAAGGATCTTCATACGTGCACATATGTTTGGATTCGTATTGAATTCGGTAGCAGTGGTTTGGATATTAAATACGACGGCCCTTATTTAGTTTTGTAGCGGCATCCAAAATATTTCGGCATCCAAATGAGAAATTGAGAAAAGATTTCAATAGATCGATTAATTCCGGCTTTTATATTAAATGAAAATTTTAGTTTTTCCGATATTATCTAACACTGTTTCTAAAAAAGTACATTTTGCTTAATTTGTTAATCATTTTTAAATGTAATGTTGACTTTAAAAAAAAACTACTCTACATTTTTATATTTGCTTTTGCAAAATTGGTAAAAATTTTCATTTGGAATACAAAAATGTAGAGTGGCTACGAGGTATAGTGGCTACAATATGCTTCAATAAGTATTTCAACCACAAGAGTGTCAGTTTCGATGAAACGTAGAATGATATATATTACAACAGGGTGACTGTTAATATAATTATTTTATAATTAAACCTCTTCTCTACTACCATTATAAATATCATACAAATTTGTTCATACATGTAGAAGAGAATCGGACCGAAAGGTTTTTCTTATATGAAAACTTTTTTTTTTATGCAGAACCCCAGTGGTTATCAAGGACAAATCCAAATATGTAAATCTGAAACACTACACAGATTCTTCCTAAAAATTGCACTATAATTTATGTAATTTTGATACATTATTTAAAAACAACACCGCGAGTAAGAGTATATATATTAAAGCTGATACACTTTGTGTTAAAATTTATTTTTGTATCGCCTTTTTAACGCACTTTCTAAAATATGTATTAAACCCTTGACTTTACCCCTTAAACCATCCATCATTCATGGATACTAAAAGTAAATTTTTTGTGAAAATTAATATTTGAAACCCGTAACGACAGCAAACATGCAACCAAAAACCAGGCTCTGTTGATTTTAAATTGCTCTTGTGCATTCTTTAAGCAATTTTTTTAACTCCTTATTCTACTTTCTGAACTTATACAAACACGTACAAAGAAGTTGTCACAACCTAGTTGAGTTAACAACAATATACGTTTAACCACACACACACGCACATAGCTATAATAGTGAAAAACGTTTGTAGGTATATGAGAGTATTCTATACATACAAAGGTATATGACACGCATACAATTTACTCGTATATAGGTACACAAAACGTCCTTGCCAACTGTTGCTGCTGATACTTAAGGTTATACAGCCGTATCCTTACAATTGTTTATTTCTTTAACTTTAACCAGTTTCAATACTTTTTTTTACCCTTTACTACGGATTATGAAAAGGGTATATTTAGTTTGTCATATTGTAGGGAATACTATTGGAGGAAAAATTTAAAACTTTCACAGATAATAATAATTCATAGAAGATTGAATATTTTAAAAATATATATTCAATTTTGTATAATTTTATGAAAAAATCTTGACTTGAAAATATTTTTAATTTTAATATTTTTGAGTTTACCAATTTTTTAAATTTTTAGGAAAATATTGTGGTTTTTTAAACATTTTTAAAATTTTCATATGGCAAACATGACATTGTGATTTTTATAAATGTAGTATACTTAGAATACAATGTAGGTAAAGGCAACTGCAAATGTAGGTAAAAACTAATGAAATCTCATTTGAAAAAAGGACGACTTACATTTCAGTAATTTAAACTAACTTGGTCATTTGCTATTTTCTGTTCAAAAAATGAACCACAATTGTAGTAAAAAATAAACAAACATTTATTTTTTTAAATAAGAAAAAACTACTGTATAAAATGAATGCAAAATCATAATAGAGTAATTTGATGTGGTTTGTTTTTTTTAAATGAACTTCATAACTATGTAGTCACAAATTAAATTTAATCTATAAATTTATTTATTTAAAAATAAAGATATTGGTTTTAAAAATGTTAAGTTTACTTTGATCTTCTTATTTTAATCGAGCTTAAGATCATTTATTTATTAATTATAATTATTTATTTCCAATATTTCGTCTCCACATTTGGTGACTTCTTCAGGGAACAATTATTACAATTTGATTGAAAAACTTGTTTTAATAATTAAAAACTTATATACAGATAACAAATTTTTTAATATAAAAATATATTAAAATATCCCATAAATCCAAATTAAATTAAAATTAAATAATTATTTAATTTTGATTTCTGGGATATTTTTTGCTCGGTATGATTAATATTATACAGATGTCTTCATTATTTAGTAGCTTTAATTACCCATATAAGGTATAAGAGCTCGGTTATGTAAATGAAGAATTAATAAAAAAAAAATATAATAAATAAAATATTTTTCGTAAATATTTTTTCGTACAATGTACAAACATTTTGTAGATATTACAAAATTTTCGTATGTAACAAGTTTCGTAAACTTAGAAATTTTGTAAATAATATACGCAGAGAAAAGAGCATCATATATACTGATAGTTACACTCATAATAATCCATGCTTAAAATACAAAAAAAATGTCAGAACAACAAAATCTTTTGTAAAATGAACAAATTTTCGTTTATTTTACAAAATTTTTGGATATTTATTTGTATTTTTACATCCATGCGTAATATCAGTGTAAAGGTAATCATGTTATGATAGCAATAAGTAAGAATCATAATATTATCGTAGCAATCATATTATAATTGTAAATGACGATAAAATCCTCCTCCGTAATCATAACATTATCAGCCAGAATCTTGTATATAATAATTAAGATCATAATATGATAATTTTGTGTCCACAATCATGTTCAATCATAATTTTTATCTGCGTGTACAAACACGATTTCGTAAATTATAAAAATAATTGTAACATTACAAAATTTTCTTAATAATACAAAAAAAAAAAAAAATTGTATAATATAAGAAAATGTACAAAATTATTTTGTATTTTAACAAAATAATTGTATTTTCACAAATGGTTATTGTGTTTCTACAAAATTTCATAAAAGATACAAATAAAGTTTGCTATTCGAAACGAAATCATTTGTGTATATTACAAAATTTTTCCTAATGTCAAAACAACCAAATCTTTCGTAAAATTAACAACAGTTTTTGTGTATTTTACCTATGGATTAATATGAGTGAGTAAAAAATATACCCGTTTAAAAGTACGGAGTTAAAAACGAAGCTTATTTACAGAGTTGAAAATTTTAAAAATCTTTCTAAGATTTAAACTTTCAAATATTCCTTCAGTTTTATTTAGGGCATCATTGGCTAATCTGGGAAGTCTAGCTATTTCGAAAAAATATCCGCAAAATTGGGGTATAGATCCTTTAAAGGAATGAAAAAAATATTTTTGGTAGATTTTTTAAGATCACTCACCTAATTTAAAACTTTTTACCGCACATTACACTACATTTTTTTATAAAAATTTTAATATTCAAAATTGTTGTCCCTTTTCGAAATATATTTATCAATTAGAGCAATTTATATTTTTTTAAATTTTTATGTCAAAATATATTTTTATTACAATGTATAAGTGACTCCAAATTTTCCCTTTTTGGCTTTTAAATCTTCACTAAAAGAATTATCTGCATGATATCAATGAATTTTTGCATTAAAACCCTCTAACGGGTAAGACTGCCTCAGGGCACTCTTCATAAAATTTACCACAAATTTACGTCAAATGAGCCTTTTATACTTGGAAATTAATATATTCCGATAGAAAACTAAATTTGGTAAATATTTTGCGAAGAAATTTTTCATGTGCCGTCCATGGTTTGAAAGCGAGAAAGCTTCAAAATCAAAATTTCGTAAAATTTCAAAAACTAATTGTTTTTAAATAAAAATAGTTTTCAAAAACCTAAAAAACCAATTTAAGTTGACTAAAAACTCGTTACAGTAAAATATAAGTAAGATTGAAGCCTTATCTTTAAGAATAAGTCCTTACTTTAGTCCAAGGACTCACAGGATTTTATCAGGATTCCTCTAAAGGACATCGTCTTAACTTATAACCTAATAGACAGATTTTTATGAAATTTTACAGAAAGAAGACATTAAGTATTAATAGCAAAGCGTTGATGTTTGAACAATATGCTTGTTAGGAAAATACCCTAACCACGTGCTTGATTACTAAGAGGACAAGAATGGAGCAAAATTGATAATTAATAGGTTTTTTGTTAAAGTTCTGCCAATTATGGAGGCTCTAGCTTTTCTAAAACTTCGGGTTCTGATGAGATCTTTAGCCAGATCGAAATACTAGTATCAACCTAGCTAATATGTTTGATTTGCTTTATTTTGTAAATATACGGAGGTTGAAAGCTCGTTATAAATTGAAAATAACATAAAAACAATCTCGATGTATATGAAAACAAAAAACTAATATAACTGTAAAAAATATTACTTGAGCCAGAGTAAACACTAAAAGTTTAGTAACGTCATGATGCTTGTTAGGAAAAGACCCTACCCACGTGTTTGATTACTAAGAAGACAAGAATGGAGCAAAATTGATGATTAGTAGGTTTTTTGTTAAAGTTCTGCCTATTATGGAGGCTCTAGCTTTTCTTAAACGTCGGGTTCTGATGAGCTCTTTAGCCAGATCGAAATACTAGTATCAACCTAGCTAATATGTCTGATTTGCTTTATTTTTGTAAATATATGGAGGTTGAAAGTTCGTTATAAATTGAAAATAACATAAAAATAATCTCGATGTATATAAAACAAAAACCTAATATAACTGTAAAAAATATTACTTGAGCCAGAGTAAACACTAAATTTTTTTTATATAAATAGAACATTTTTGGTCTTCACAGTTTAGTAACGTCATGATGCTTGTTAGGAAAAGACCCTATATACGTGCTTGATTACTAAGAAGACAAGAATGGAGCAAAATTGATGATTAATAGGTTTTTTGTTAAAGTTCTGCCTATTATGGAGGCTCTAGCTTTTCTAAAACTTCGGGTTCTGATGAGATCTTTACCCAGATCGAAATACTAGTATCAACCTAGCTAATATATTTGATTTGCTCTATTTTTGTAAATATACGGAGGTTGAAAGCTCGTTATAATTTGAAAATAATATAAATTGAAGTTTAGATACTTTTTCGCCTAATTTCTCTTTTTCCAAAAGAGTGTGGTTATATCTTGGTAAGAGATATAACTTTTGTGCAAAACTTCTCCTTTATATGCATTAGTTTTTCAAAATGCACCCTAAAATATTTTGGCTCATATCGCCTAAATTAGGCAACGATAAACCAGAGTACACACTAAAAATTTTTTATATAAATAGAACATTTTTGGTCTTCAAAATTTAGTAACGTCATGATGCTTGTTAGGAAAAGACCTAACCACGTGGTTGATTACTAAGAAGACAAGAATGGAGCAAAATTGATTACTAATAGGTTTTTGTTAAAGTTCTGCCTATTATATAGGCTCTAGCTTTTCTAAAACTTCGGGTTCTGATGAGATCTTTAGCCAGATCGAAATACTAGTATCAACCTAGCTAATATGTTTGATTTGCTTTATTTTTGTAAATATACGGAGGTTGAAAGCTCGTTATAAATTGAAGATAAACAATTTTGTTGAAGAACTTATTACTTGTTTTTCGAGTGAAGCACATGGTATGAATTTCGTTGCAAAACATCGTTTGCCAGTTAGAGGGTTAAGTCTGTGCAGTGACGTTTCATTAAATTAAAGCAGTTTCATTTTGAATTGTCATATTTGAGATCATAATTAATATGTTACTATTACGAATAGAAAACACTAATTGTAAATAAATGTAAGAGAAGATGAAGAAAAATGTTGTGGAGATCAGCAGTTTTTAAAAAATTTCATTTTTTTTATTAAATGTTTTATTCACTTTGTGAAGAAATCTTCATTAGTTTAGTGAAAAATTTCATTAAAACTCATGCCAGAACATTTTCTCTGTGTTTACTTCACAATTAAGGTGTTTTTTTTATTTTTTTGTAGATTAATTTTTGTTAAAATTTAAAAGAGACTTTTAAATTTGTTGGATTTGAGATATACTTTTTTTAATTTGTAACGACTACAAAATTCATTATTGTTGGTTATGAGATTTCAATACAACTTCTCCTGGATATTGTTTTTCTTAGAGTTTAGTTTGTATTTAACCATTCTTTTTCCTACCACTCAAGTTGCTTAAAGTTTGTATAGTAGTTGTTAAAGTTGTTTAAGGCTATGTGCGTTAGTGTGATTGTATAGGTATATGTCTATATAACTTTGTGTTAGTAGGTATTGTTGTTTATTAAAAGAAAAGAAAAAAACCGAACAGAATAGAATAGAACATGAAAAGTAGCAACAAGCAAACAGCGAAAAATTAATTTAAAATAACACCAAGCTAAGTTTAAATGAAGTAATAAAACATGACGTATAAACGACGGTTAATTATGTGAAATGTTGTTACCTTTAAATATTTCATTTAAACCAGCTGAAGACTAAGAAGCAAAAGAAAAAAAAGAGGAAAAAAACTTTTAGCAACAATAGAATACAAAAATTTAAAGAAAGATTAAAACTTTTACAAAAAAGAAAAAAAAGAAAATTAATAAATAGGGTTTTAGTTAGTCTTTTAAAAAGGTACCGTGAAATAACTCCCAAAAAAAAAAAAAATGAAATAACTCCCAAAAATTTTCCATATAAAATGGGATTTATTTCATTATGAAATAACTCCCAATGCGTTAGGACGTATTTCACAATCTTCTGTTAGAAATTATTTCATTATGAAATAACTCCCAAATAAAATAATTCCCAACCAGGTTTTGTTGGGAGTTATTTTTTTTTTTTTTTTTTAAAGAGAAGCAACACTCAGGAAATTCTTCCTATTAATTAATGTGTTGCTTTCTTTGGAAAGGGGATAGTAAAGAGATGAAAGGTGGTGAAAGATGAAGGGCTTCAAACATGGCAACACTGTAATTGCGCGAGATGATAAGTCTTAAAACAGTTGTTGCTCGCCACCTGATGTAGCGTTGGCGAATTTATTAAAGCTTTTTGTTTCATAGCCCTGATTCATTATTTTACTTCGGTGGGGTTAAGTGCTATGGGAACACCGATTTCACTCCTTTTTGGCATTGGGAGTTATTTCTCTTTTGTTGGGACTTATTTCATTTTCATTTTTAAATGTGATTTTATCGTTGGGAGTTATTTCATTTCTATTAAAATTACATTTTGGTAAATTTTATGCATTTGCAACGGTTCTTAAAATTATCGTAAAGTAAATAATAGCAATACAATGAGTTATTTTACCAAAAGGAACGCAGTTCTTGCTAGAATTTTGGTAAGTAAAGATCGGTATTAAAGTGATTAAAAATAATGGCAAATCTTGAATATGAAATAATGAGTGTCAAAAGAAGAAATAGTAAAGTATTATACGTAAAAGTCGAAAATCAAATTTATTTAAAAAATTCGGAAGCTACAAGAAGAAAATATTATACGTGTTACGAAGAAAGCGTGTTACGACATAAGGTCCATGGACATTATACTCCAGTGTGGTAGCAGATCAGTAATTTTAAAGTTTCTTTTGTATCGCACGCAGAAAAAACTTTGTTTCGTGAAGCCGCCTGCCGCGTTCTATGGAGGAAAAAAAACCCCTAAGAGCGACCGAAGGCCGCCACCCAGAAGTACTTGTTTTTCAAATCAGATGTCGAATCCGTTGACATCTTATATTTTTAAGACATTAAGTAATTTGTAAAAACAAGTTTTCCTGTGTGGCGGCCTTCGGCCGCTCTTAGGGGTTTTTTCCTCCGTAGAACGCGGCAGGCGGCTTCGCGAAATAAAGTTTTTTCACCCCCATGCACTGTTTCACTACTCCATGTTATGTAAACTAAAGAAGATATTAATGGGTACTTTAAATGAAAGACTAACAAATTGGATCGAAGAACATAATATTTTGAAGGAATATCAAGCAGGGTTTAGAAGAAACTATTCGACAGTAGATAATATTTTCAATTTATCATCTATTGTACATTTGAAATTTGAGGAAGATAAGAAGGTTTATGCCTTCTTTGTCGACTTCAAGGCAGCATTTGATAAAGTCCAAAGAAGAAGATTAATTTATAAACTGCATATGCTTGGAATATCAACCAAAATAGTTAACCTTATTGAAAATATTTATATGAAAACAACATCAGCTGTCTGGACAGGAAATGAGTTATCAGAGAGCTTTGAAACATTTTCCGGAGTAAAGCAGGGTTGCTTATTATCACCATTACTTTTCACGTTATATCTAAATGATTTACATGAGAGCCTTGAAGGCGGAATGATTGTTGGCGAAACAAATATACGACTGTTATTGTACGCAGACGATATTGTGCTACTTTCAGATAATATTAACGTTATGCAAAGAATGATAAATAATTTAGAAATATATTGCAATCAATGGGACATGGAGGTAAGTCTAAATAAATCCGAAATGCCAATATTTAGAAAAGGTGGAAGAATAGCTATCCAAGAAAAATGGATGTATAATGGTCAAGAAGTAAGGATAGTAAGCGAATACTGCTACCTGGGTGTTATATTGACGCCTAAAATGTCGTTTGTAAAACATGTCCAAAAACGTAATAATTCTGCGAAATCCAGTATTAACGCTACCTGGAAAGATTTTTTATGTAATAACACAGTATCAATATCTTCTAAATGGAAACTTTTTCAAGCAGTATGCAGGTCGATTCAGGTTTATGGAGCGCAAGTATGGGGATTTAGCTTATTTGAAGAAGCAGACAAACTTCAACGATATTTTATAAAACGAATTCTAAGATTGCCAGACTTCACACCAAACTTCGCTTTAACATTGGAGACAAACGCAGAAGATAGTCATTTCTATAGCTTTAATTTACATATGGATTATATTTTTAAAGCATTATTTCAATTCGGGCATGAAAGACTACCGCACAAACTTGCCAAATTAGTGCTTAACAAGAATATTTTTTGGGCCGAAGAAATTAATAAATTGGGTAACGAATTTAATTTGAGATTTGAAGATGTGGCAGAATCAGAATGGCTGAAAAGAGGAGCCGAATTACTACAAAATCTTAAGCGTAAAAGCATATTAGAAGCAAAAACAAAAGCTTCAAATAGTGAGACACGTTTTTATAAGAACCTCGATTACAGCAAAGGTATAGAATACATACAGGATAATCTCAGTCAAAACAAAATAACAATAACTTTCAAGACACGCAGTGATGTTTTGGGATTATGGGGTAATCTTTTCGGGATTGATGCAAATAGAAAATGTACTATGTGCAACACCGATGAAGATGAAACACTTTATCACTTTATAGGAACATGTCCGGTTTTGAGAGAATTCAGGAACAGATATTTTGAAAAATCCAATCTTAACCATAATGAAGTGGTATCTATTTTAAACGGAGAAATATTGGATGGCTGGAATAGGCTGTATAATTATATTTGTGAAGCAATGAACTATAGAAAGTTTTTAATTTTGGAATTTAATTGATTTACTTTAAATTTGATATTGAATTGTGTTCAAATTTAAATATAAACTTATTTCAAATTTAAATTAGTAAATGGCAGACGACTTTTATGTCATTGTCATAAAAATACTTTATTTTACAATTGTAAACAGTGTATTTGCATATTTTGAAAATAAAGAACTATTATTATTATTATTAACTAATTTATTTTAACTTTTAACACAACGATTATTCCAGGTTTTTCTATAAATATATTTTTTTTTTTTTTTTTTTTAATAATTAATAATCATATAATTACAAATTATATACTATTACCCTAACCGAGCACTAGCTACTATGGCCTTCGGCGCGTTGTAGCGAAAACAGACCAGTGCCTCTGGTGGGAATCGAACCCACGACCCCCGCACTGATAAGCCAGCACGCTACCAACTAGCCTACCGCCTATATACTAGCCTATATTTATGTATACATTAAATTCTATCTTTATAATATGTTAAATATTATGTACATTATTACATTGATTTATGAAATAAATAGAATTCGATGTTTTTGAATTGGGAATTATTTCATTTTTTTTGGGAGTTGTTTCATTCTTTGTTGGGAGTTATTTTATTACTATGAAATAACTCCCAAATGTTGGGGCTTATTTCATTTTTTCTTTGGAGGTTATTTCATTTATTAAAATTGGGACTCATTTCATTTTTTTTTGGGACTTATTTCATTGGGAGCTATTTCATTGGGAGTTATTTCGCGGTACCTTTAAAAAAGAATACAAAACTGTTAAATAAAAGTAAACAGATTTTGAAAAGTCTCAAGTATCTTTTGCAACTGTAATTCAATTGAAATTCAGAAATTCGATATGAAATTCAGAAAACATCAATTAAATTTAGAATCACCATTTGAAATTTAGAAAATATCAATTCAAATTCAAAGAACATAATTTGAAATTCAGAAAGTATCAATTGAAATTCAGAAATCATCATTTGATATTTAGAAAATAAAAATTGATATTTAGAAAATATTAATTGCAATTCAGAAAATATCATTTGAAATTCAGAAAATATCATTTGAAATTCATAAAATATCAATTGCAAATAAAAAAAATTTGAAAAAAAATTTGAAATCCAGAAAATATTAATGGACATTGATGTGAATATTAATGGACATTGACATGATATGGACATTGACATTGATTTATTCTGAATTTGAAGTTATATTTTCTAAATTATATATGATATTTTCTAAATATCAATTGCTATTTACTGGATTATAATTGATGAGTTTCTGAATTTTAATTGATATTTTCTGAATTTCGAATTATGTTCTCTGATTTTCAATTGACATTTTGTGAATTTCAAGTGATATTTGCCGAATTTGAAATAGATATTCTGAGTTTTAATTGTTATTTTCTGAATTTCAAATTGGGAAATCTGTTTTCAATTGATATTTAATGAATTTGAAATGGAATTTCTAAATTTCAATTGATATTTTCTAAATTTTAAATCGAAATTCTGAATTGTAATTGATATTGATATTTTCTGTATTCTTTGTAATTTTTATTAAACATGTCAACAAATTTGTTAAAAATAAATATTTAAATCAGACTAGTCTAGTCTGATTAAAAAATGAATAGTGTTTATAATTTTTAGAGAAAAACGTTTATTCTTCTACTTAACCTCAACATTTCTAAAGGAAAATAACATTATAGTTTATAACTTTTTATCAGAACTAACAAAAACTTGTACATTTGGTTAAATTTATGAATGATTCCAAATTTAATTAAAGTATACGACATGTTTAAATTTTACCCGCTTTCTGACATCACAATGTCTTTTGAGGGTTATTATATTTATTAGCCAAATTAATATAAAAATAACTGCTCTATATATTAAAGTTTAATACGTGTTTTCATATGCATAACGATTATATCTTTTCCGTTTGTAAAAAAAAGTTATAATAATTTATTTTGTTAAAATCTTAATGTTATATCTTGTTTGTTGAAATTGATTTTTGAGACTGTTATTTTAATATTGTTTTTTTTTTTGTAGCACCCTCCTTGGCAAACTTTCATAAAACAAATATTTTTGATGAAATCTTAAAAAATTTATAAAAGTCATTAATTTCATAATGTAACGTATAATAAATTGCGAACACCAACAACAAGAAAAAGTGACTGTAAGTAATAATAACTTACATTTGTGTAAGGCCTAGTAGGAAATCTGCTCTCGAAAAAGTTTATACCGCAAATGTGCCAATTAGAAATTAGATTAAAAAATCTGAAGTTATTTCAGTTTTGTTATACTTTTTTTAAAACAAGAATTATGATAATGAAATTATATAGATTTCACGCTCATCCGAGTGATCATCAGTAGAATTTCAATATCATTATTTGTATAGTTGGCCTTACTGATGTGTATACATACATTTTTCGAAGTTTTGCCAGCCAACATTGAGTAAGATTAATAACGCCATTAGTTATAGATCCGCTTACCATTTCAACCAAACTTTGCTGATATATATATGAACCATTTAATTTGCAAGTGGCATAAGTTACATTTTCAAAAAAAATTGAGATAAGGATAAGATTACTTATAACACAGTGCAACACGAAAAAAAATAACCATATACGGACACCACTACGTGATAAAAGACTAAAAAAAAAAAGACCCGTGTCTCCCAATTTTTCCCAAAGTCATCTCCTTTTTTGTTTATGGGCCGCCAAAGATTTGGGGCCTCGGTATCATTTTCGCAAAAAAGTGATCATTTTCTCAGGCTCATATCTTGCAAACCGTTCAGAATTTCGATTTACTCTCTATGGCAAAGTTGTAGCTCTTGTCATAAAGAACAAAAATTGCGAACATATAAAATCAAAAAAACTTCACCTTTCAGATCAAAATCGCAAAAAACTTAAAAAAATTCGATTTTTTTTTACCTTTTTTCCCGTGTTCAGGTCCATAGGTAGCAAACCGTTCAAAATTCAAGGAAACAATCAACTACAAAAATTTACCTAAGATCTCAATAAACAAATTTCTAGAACATATAAACTTCCTGGGAATTGGGTTTGCTACCTATGCACTTGAACAGGAGAAAAAAGGAAAAAAAATGAAATTAAAAAATTTTTCACTTTTGCGCGCTACCTAAACAGTGTTAAGAATCATCTCTAGGAAGTTTATATGTTCTAAAAATTTGTTTATTGAGATCTTAGGTAAGTTTTTGTAGTTGATTGTTTCCTTGAATTTTGAACGGTTTGCTACCTATGGACCTGAACACGGGAAAAAAGGTAAAAAAAATCGAATTTTTTTAAGTTTTTTGCGATTTTGATCTGGAAGGTGAAGTTTTTTTGATTTTATATGTTCGCAATTTTTGTTCTTTATGACAAGAGCTACAATTTTGCCATAGAGAGTAAATCGAAATTCTGAACGGTTTGCAAGATATGAGCCTGAGAAAATTATCACTTTTTTGCGAAAATGATACCGAGGCCCCAAATCTTTGGCGGCCCATAAACAAAAAAGGAGATGACTTTGGGAAAAAATGGGAGACACGGGTCTTTTTTTTTAGTCTTTTATCACGTAGTGGTGTCCGTATATGGTTATTTTGCCATGACTTAGAAAATTACACACAGTGTAATATTACTTTTATATAACAAAAGTTTCTTTTTTCCTCAAAATGTAAAAACCTCCGGAGATCTTGATGTGTAAAAATTTTCTAGCGACATAAGTCCTTTGAATGTTTGTCTCTTGTTAAAGAGCATTATATGATGTGTACTGTCAATACTATCATTGGAAAATGGTAGAATAATGTGGCTCAATATCTTTAAATTATTTTCAGTTCGGAAAGCTAACTGTCTGTTCAAAAAAAAAAAACAATAATTTGGGTCAAGTGGTACAAGATGTTACAACGAGTTTATGGTATAAAAAATATGTGTATACTTTTAGCAGAGTTACAATAAACGATTTCCACAACAATAAAATTCGCAAACAATTATTACGAAATTCACTTTTTACTTTGAAAATGGTATAAGTCACATCAGCCCACGCAGCGACTGCGACGTCGACTGCGGCGGCGGCACCGGCTGCTCAGTAAGCGAATGTCGTATAACGCAAACAATTTTTTGCAATGTGAAATTCGCATTGCATTGTGGCATTGGAATTTCACAATGGAAACAATATTGAAAAACTTTTAATGATTTCATTTAGTTTTTGGCGCATTTGTATTTTTCATGTTATATTAAATAAAATAGATGAATTCATTTTTTTTTAAGTGAAAAAACCTGTATTTTTTACGGTTAAAAAACCTGTATTTTTTATGTTATATTAAATAAAATAAAAAAATTTATTAATTAATTGATAACAAATGCATTTAAAATTCTTCGAATTACACAGGCCTACAAAAAAAAATTTTTTGTTTGGTGCCGCTAATTCTTTGTTATAATTTGGTTAATTAGTCCGCAAGACGTCATGGTTAGCTGTCAAAATCGCGAAGCTACGTTCAGGTTTGTATCGATCGGTCATAACCTAAAAAATGTATTTTATTATACTTAATGTCATTATAGTCAATTAATTTCTTTGATTAAATGATAATATCGATATGCCGTCGTCGAGAAGGTGTTGTGTAAATAATCCAAATACATTTTGTTATATTTGTGGTGAATATGTAGTAAAAAAGTTTAGAAAACCTATAACAGATGCAGTGAAGAAGACATTCGTTGATCTCGAAAACTACACGTAGCATTAAAAAAGTAAGTATCAATTTTTTATCAGGGTACCGAACGTACTTGAAATCTGTTTTATTTTTAGCGGCACCAAAATCATTGTAGGCCTGTGTTATGATACCAATATTTTTAAATACATTCAAACGCAAATTCTAAAATATCTCGTTTTAAAAACAAAGGGACTTATGGCACTTTCAAATTAACCGGTTCATATATAGAACAGTGCTTGAACGCCCTCTAATAGATATATGTATTAGCAGCCAAAAATGAAACTTTGACTAGACTAGACGATTGATGATATTTTAAAAATTATAATTTTGTATAACATTCATTCTTTGAAAAAAAAAACGAAAAACTTGTTATTTTTTGACCTTATGACTTTCGATTGTCTTTATATTAAAATTATATATTCTTTATGAAGCCCATAACACATCTCCATATTCAGTTCTTTAAAATTTAAATATCACGGTTTTTCATGTTTTAAATTTTTGAGGAAATTAAAAAAAAAAAATCCTTAAAGTACGTAACTTTGAAGAGCCATTGTTATCAGATTGCAACAAAAAATACATTTGAACAAATGATTTTTTGAGACGTATTTTCGAAATTTTTTTCCCCCTTCAATATTTTTTAAACATGCCTTAATCGAAAACTTAAAATTTTGTATATAAAATTTAATTTCGCTTTTTCTGTGACGCTAATGCCATCTAATTTTTTTAAAAAAACCTTAACAAATTTAAATATAGTTTACTAAGTTTTAAAATAAGACTACTGATTTTTGACAAACATCTTTAATGCTGTGTGACAAAAAATTTTACTGTTTAGTATCTAAAAGTACTAGTTTTTGCACAGAAAATGATTGACTAATTTTTGACGACAAATTTTACTAATTTTTAACAAAAAGTATCATTAATAATTGACAATAAATTTTGCAAATTTTTTGGCAATAAAATTACTAATTTTCAACAAAAAGTTTTACTAATTTTTGACAAAAATATATTTAGTAATTTTTAATAAAAAAAAATTAGTAACTTTTGACAAAAATTTTACTAGTTTTTTTACAAAACTTTTTTTATTAATTTAAAAATACAAATTTTTGACGAAAAAAAATTTATTAAATTTTAACAAAAATGAAATACTTTGGTTTGACAAATAATTTTACTAATTTTTTAAAAAAAAATGTTATCAATAGATTTTTAAAAATATTCAGAAAAGTTAGTACAATTAATGATTTGTCTTCTTGAATAACTTTCCTACAGGTTTGTTTTTAAGGAAAATACATATAACTGAAACACACGGAGCAATATATGTATATGTGCCCCAAATTAATACGTTTGAAACCACCATAACACACATGGTCTGGAAATAGAAACGGTAAAAAAAAAAATACTCAACAAAAACCGAAAACAGGATTTGAAAGCACTGTTCTAAAAATATATTTTTATACAAAATAGTAGGACAAATTTATAATTTATGACAATAATAGGCCGACAAAATTATAAAAATTTCAGAACCTTAGACTAGAGCATACTTTTTGAAGGCCAGAGCTGCGTTGAATACAAATCTGACCCCAAACGTTTGAGGTGCGATGAATTTAAGTATAGTATCTGAACATCTCCATCATATCTCAAAATAATGTGACACAGAAATTCTGAAGCCGGATTCGGATTCAGCACACATAAAGCCTTTAGAAAAATATGCTCTAGTTTCACAGCGATTTTTTTTTTTAAATATGTTTCTTTAAATGTTTATATATCAGGGTTTCAAACACTCTACTCAGTTTTTGTGTTGAATGTTTTTGTCAGTCTCTTTTTTTACACCATGCGTGATAAAAGTGCCTAACAAACGTGAGTTTGTATTAAACATTTTTCATTTATGGCCCGTTCCCATTTTTATATTGTAGCTATAACTTTTTTTTTGTTCTTTCGTTTTTCTGATGTGTTTTTATATTATATTTGTTACAGTTAAAACCTTTGGTGTACAAACCGGAAATTACTTTATTTCAATACAAATTGACAATGTTAAGTATGTAGGTAAAGGTAAAGTGAAAAATATAATAGCGTTTAGAGGATAATAAGATTATTTATTTTTTCTATTAAATACTTATTTTCCTGGACATTTTCTATAAACAATTTTAAAGGAACCTTAATTTAAAGGTAGTTTTAACTGCCTAAAAAATCTTATTTAAAAAATGGACAAGGTTTAAGTTACCATTTTTTTGATGGTCTTTCCTTTTTTACCTTTTCTTAAATTATTATTTACTGCATTTGTATGTGTAATATCTGATTGTGGGTAGATACTTTTTTTGTTGATATGCGTGTGTAATAATTAATTAATTTGTCTTAATTCTTTCTCTTTTGTTTTCGTTTTCAAAGAGTTTTTTATTTTTTACTCAAACATTCATTATGGGGTACCTTTTTTTTGTTCTATAACGAAAGGCTTAATAAAGTTATTTTTTTTATATTTTTTATATTATAGCTAACTTTAGTAGGTATATAAAGTTGTTCCTATGTTTGGTACACAGAAAAAATTATTGTCAATAAAATTTCAATTAAACTCTTATTACATTTCAAACTCATTTTTAATTAAAAGTTTAGTAATATCTATTAAATGTTTATTTGATGCAAAAACTGTCCAGTTTGTGCACCAAATGTCCAGTTTTTATAAACCAAAATGAGAACACGTGAAAAAAAATGACGAAATTTAAAAAAAAATTGCAAAAATTAAAAATGTTTGCCAGATATAGACGATTTAAATTTGTTTTAATAATTTTTTTTTTTAATTTTGGCAATTTATTAAATTTTGACGTTTTTTTCTTCAAATGTTGGCGATTTTTCGCTAAAATTGCGATTTGTTTTTAAATTAAATGATTTTTTTTAAATGTTGGCCATTTTTTTAAATTTCAAAATATTTTTAATTTTTGACGATTTTTTCCAATTTTTTGCGTTTTTTGTCTTTAAATTTTAACGATTTTTTTTTAAATTTTAGCGATGTAGTTATTTTGGCGTTTTTTATTTTGTTCAATTGTAAAGATTATTTTAAATTTTGGTGATTTATTCATTAATGGAAGTGCTTTTTTTATTTAAATGTGCTTTTTTTTAAATATTATAGATTTTTTTCCAATTTTGGCTCTTTTTTCGATTTCGGATATTTGTTGAAATTTAAATTTTTTTTTTGAATTTTGGTGATTTTTTTAAAATTTTGGTGATTTGTTTAAATTTTGGCGATTTGTGACACTTTTACTGTTTTTTTTCAAAATTTTTGCAGTATTTTAATTGAAGATTTAATTTTCGGATCAGACAGCGCAGTTTCTGGTATTAAACCTACTAACCTATTAACTTTTAAATAGATATGATTAAAAGCTTACTTGTGAAACCGAAATCAATTAAATAGTTACAAATTAAAACTTTGAGGTTGAGCGGTCATTTTCTACACTAAAAAACCTTTTAGGAACAAATACACATATTAAATTTAAAGTTAAAAAATAAGTTTGATATAATTTTTATTCAAAATAAAAATTATGTTTTTTCTACCTTTTTTCGAATTGTGCAATGAAAATTATTCAAGTTCGAGGCCATACTCTATACTTTTTTATTAGGATATTGTCTTAACAAATAATTTGTGGAGTTTTTTGTTTTCAAATTAATTATTTGGCCCTTTCAGGAATGTGTTGATAGATCTATTTCGGGAATTTTCTAGGTTCCCATCATCAGAACACGTTTTGAAAGAGGTGACAATCCCATGCCAAACATCAAACATTCATATAAACTAGTTTACTCACTACATGAGAACTAATATATATTATATGAGCTCGAAGTAAAAGATTATCACCATTGATCAAAAAATAAATTGAAAACTTGTTTGTTATGTGCAAGGTCCACCTCTGGTGGATATTCAATACACGTTTTTTGTTTTTTTTCCTCTTTTTTATTTTTTGTTTCAAAACGTGTTCTGATGATGGGAACCTAGAAAATTCCCGAAATAGATCTATCAACGCATTCCTGAAAGGGTCAAATAATAAATTTGAAAATAAAAAAACTCTATAGATTATTTGTGAGGACAATAGCCTAATAAAGAAATATAGAGTATGGCCTGGAACTTGAATATTTTTCATTTTCATTGTTACAAATTAATTTAATTGATACTACAATTTCTTTAATAAGACCGAATTCAATTAAAATTTTAATTGAATTAACAAATATTTTAATTGGAACTCAATTTTAGTTTTGTCTGTGTATTGAAATATTAAATTAAAATATTTGTTAAAATTTTAATTTTATTCGGTCCTATTAAGGAAATCATTGAAATTGTATATTTCAATACATGGAAAAAACTAAAATCGAGTTTCAATTAAAATATTTGCTAATTTGATGAAAATTTTAATTGATTTCGGTCTATTAAGGATATTGTAGCACCAATTAAAATAATTTGTAACTATTTAATTGATTTTGTTTTCTATTAAGATTTTAATCATAACCATTAAAAATTTAATTAAATACATGTTTTTAATTTCAAACAAATAATTGAATAATTACTGTTTTATTGATTTTGTTTTCTATTATTTTTAATTTTAAACAAATCTTGAGTAGATACTACTACAATTTTAATTAAAGTTTACAAAATTCACAAAAAATTTGGAAAAATTCAAAAAAATCGGCAAAATTAAAAAACTGCAAAATTTATTAAATTTTTGCGTTTGATTTAAATTTAGGCGATTTTATCAATATTTTTTTTTTGCTTTTTGCTGATTTGTTTTTTAGTTTTGACGATTTTATTTTAAAATTTGCAAAAATTCACAAAAGTTTGGTATAAAAAACTCGAAAAAATCTGAAAAATTAAAAAACAGCAAAATTAAAAAAACTGCAAAATTTATTAAATTTTTGCGATTGATTGATTCAAATTTTGGGGATTTTTTTATATTCTTTTTTTGCCTTTTTGCTGTTTTTTTTAATTTAATTTACAAATTAATTTTAGCGATTTTTTTTTAATTTTGCAGATTGTTTTAATTTTTGGCATTTGCTTACTTTGTTGCCATTTTTGGTTGTAAAAACTGGAAATTTTGTGTGCACGAAATTTATTTTCAATTATTAATTGAAAGTGAGTTGTGTGTTGAGTGAAATCAAAAAAAAAAAAATTATTTGAAATTTTGCGAATAATTTTTTCTGTGTAGCATTCTTAAAAATTAGTTTTAACCAATTCAAATCATAACTCTTTTCATTTTATTTTCTGTGTTTTTTTTTGCTTTAAAAATGGCACAAAAAGAAAAACTCATAAATGGTGTCTGGAAAAGACACCAAGAAATTATGGTAAAAAATATGTTGTTTTTTACGACAGAAAACAAGAGTTTTGTTATGTTTTACAAAAGGTTTTTCAAAATGGTGGAGCACAAAAGATAAATGTCTTGAAAGCAACAAGCACATTTTTCATAACAACATTCACAACAACGAATTATAACAATAACGATGTTTTAACGTCGTATTAAAGAAGTGGAAACGTGAAAATCAATTACGATAATGTGACCTTGTATTATTAACATAAAATTCCCTTTGCCTTAAGACTTTTAAGAAAAGAAGGGCTTCAAAAAAGTTAATTAATGGGATTTGTAATAAGAAATTGAAAAATAAGAATTATAATGAGAAATTTGATAAATTTGTGTTTTGTACATAGAAGTTAATCAGGCTTAAAATCATAATAGTTTTATAATTAAAACAACTCAAAATGAGATAAACATCTTAGGGGAATATTTCTTATCAACCCTTGAAGGTATGCTACATTTTAATTAAAATAACAACAAAACCATAACATTTAGTGTTTAAATTACTGATTTATAAAATTTTCTTAGGATTCAAAATTAATAAAATGGCTTTTATTTTAACTTTTATTATTGTATTTAAAAGTTTTCTGTATTTTTACTGTCAACAATACAATACAATTTTATGTATTATATCCGTTTCCTTTTAAAATTATAAACAATATTTCCTCTTATTAAACACGCACACTTAAATATAGTACAAACACATTCATTCACTCACTCACACCAACACACTTTGTCTTAAAGGGAAAGTATAAATAAATATTGTTATTTTCATTTAAAAAATATACAGGATATACGCAATTTTATTTATATTGAAACTGAATCCAAACAATAGAAATTATATTAAGGAACTATAAAATGTTAGACAATGAATTTAATAAATTAAATAAACTGTAGAAATTGTAGTTTTTCTTAAACCAGAAATAATTTTGTGGAAAAATGTTGGCTTTGAATATATTTGAAATTAAATTGTTAATTTACACAGAGATATTTTTTAGAGACGAAAATTAATGAAATTTTCTAGTAAACTATTGAAATTTTTTTTTCACAGAGTTAGAAAACATTTTACTGAATTACATATAAAGCCTTTTAAAAAGATATACTAAATAATTTAAGAATTTTGCATATATTATTGATCTTTTAAAATTCCATTTCATTTTAAATTGTCAGGTTTAATATCATAATTAAAATTTTACTATTATAAGTAGAAACCACTAATAAATAGTTAATAAATTTAAGAGAAAGACGAAAAAATCGTGTGAGGATCAGCACTAGAGGAAGTGCCGAATTTTCGAAAGGAACTACATGATCTTTAAATACCAAAATACTTTTTGTATCAAAAATCGGGTATAGCTTTTTTAAATGTATTACTATTTATACATTTCTATCATTATTTTTATTTTGTTCAACAGCCAGTTTTAAAATATTTTGGGCTTTTTCGGGTGTAGGTTTTTAAATGTATTACTATTTATTAGGGTAATAAAATTACTCGGGTTTGGTTTAAACGAATAAACAAGTAACTCGACTTTGCGGTTTTGAACTTACTCGAATAATAAAGTAAGATTTTAAAATTTCTCGAGTATCTGGAATAATGTTCTTTCACTAAATTTTCCTTAAAAATACACAATAAAACACAATAAAAAAATACAAAATCAGCAGTTGCGATATTGTATTTTATCAAAATTAAAAATATACGTTAGGTTAAAATAAAAAGGATTTTCTGAATTAATATACAATTGACGTGTTTCATTTTATTTTCTTTCGTTTTTATAAGTTCGACTTTAAGAAAACATTCGGAATATAGCTTAGTTCCGGTTCACACACGGCAATTATACTTGCGCAACTCTTGAGTTTACAGAAGAGGGAGGAAAAGAGAATGAAAGGGGCTACAGACGTGCCCGTACTCAAATTCCGTTTTGTTTTGTCATCCGCAATTTTCATCACGAAGTTTTAAAACGAAAATTGCTGAAACAAACTTTTTCTGTGTGAACGCAAAAGCAAGTTCAAGGGAGAATTGAAGAAAACTTGAGCAAGTAAAATTGCCGTGTGTGACTTATAGCAATTTTTTGCAAATATTATGATTAATATGGCACAGCGGTCAATGCATTGGAAAATCATGAAGAAAAATTATATTTATATTACTTTTATAAAAAATTGCCGCAGCAACGGAATTGGAACATTAAATGCAGAAATGAGACTGGATTTAAGTGATGATTTAACAAATTTTGTCCTCTTTTTTGTTATTTTTATCAATTTAAACGCTTATCAACATGTTTGTTGCAATTATTGTATTTTTAATTGATGAACAAGGACCAACGCTTTTTTTTTACAAAATTTCTAGGATCAAAATATTCAACATCATATTTTAAATTAGAGAAAAAATTTTTTTACAATTCTAATGAAATCATTAATTAATAAGTTCCACTCTTGATTGGGTTTCATTGTAAAAACTATCTACGCTGAAGCATTAAAATCAAGGTTTTATAATAAATAATATCATGCCGAAACCTAACCCGATATGAACGTTTTAAAACAAGGATACCATAAAGCGTATCCACCTTATATTTTAAAATTTTTAGTCTACTATTTTTCCGATTCGAACTCGAAATACGAGGGCGGATCAATAAGTCCATGACTTTTTGAATGAAAAACAGTTTTTTGGCAAAAAAAAAAAAAAAATATTTATCAACATAATCTCCTTTTAGCTCAATACATTTAGCCCAACGTTTCTCAAATTTTTTAATTCCTTCCAAAAAATTGGATTTTTCGAGATCCATATAATAGCCATATGGGGTCGTTTTAAATCCTCGTTAAATCGGTCCAATAAGTTGGCATAATATTCGCCGTTTATTGTTTTTCGCTTTTAAAGGTAATCGATGTGGATTATCCAAAAAACTGTTGACATCACCTTATTGGCCACGATTACATTTATGGTCAATTGAGAGCAAACGCGGCACCCATCTTGCAGGCAGATTTCTTAAACCCAACTGATCATTTAAACTCGAAACCACACTGCCACATGAAATGCCTATGGCATCAACAATCTCACGCACTTTTACTCTTCGTTTGGCCAACACCATATCGTGGATTTTTTCGACATTTTCGGGTGCATTGAAGAACGTCCAGCGTCATTTGTACTTGAGCGGCCGCAACTTTTTTACCATTAAAATCGATGATGCTGAGTCCCCGTAGTATTTATCAAGCTGTTCCTTGGTTTGATTGACGGGTTTTTTTCGCAAAAAATAATGTTAAATGAGCACTCGAAATTCACTTTTTTCCATTTAAAAAAAAATCCACGAGGTTGTATGTTTTGAACAGCTGTTAAACGCAAAGTAAATGACGGAACTTGCTCAGAATTTGACAGTAGTCTACTAACAGGTGGTACTTGGTGGGATCAGTGTTGCATTTCATATAACTAAGAAGGAAGTTGAAAAAGTCACGGACTTACTGATCCGCCCTCGTATATGAAAAACACCGTTATAAAACCGTTTAAATATCGAAACAAGAATTCATAACGGTGTTGGGCATATGTTTAGAATTTGAACCGGAAAATTATAAGACTAAAAATTTAAAAATTTTAAGGTTTAAACGTTTTACCTTTATTATAAAACTGAAAAGGTTTCCAACCTTGCATAAAATATGCTATAAAAATATTTAACTCGCTGTTCTTTGATTTTTATAAGTAGCAATTTTATCTTTATTCGAAATAAAACTTTTAAAGTTGTTTATAATATCCGTCATCTTTGAGATAAGTTAAAAATTTATTTATTTCGCTATTTATTTATTTGATCTCTTTTCTAAAGAAATTTCAAAACTTTAAACAAAAAACAAACTTTGCAAAACTTGTTAAAAAATTCTACAACTTTGTATTTATAACTTTTACTACAGTCAACGCAAAAACCCAAGCATACAAATGAAAAATATTTATTCTCATTTTTCATTGTTATTAGAAATTTGCTAATATTTTATAAATACACTGTAATAATGTTTATAATACACTGTAATAATGTTACATCCAATGGCCATATAACTAAGTTTTATATCGTATTAACAATTGTACAATTGTTGTAAATGGATTTATCTATAAACTTTCTTGTAGAACGAAAAAACCAAAGTATACAAGAACTTTATTTTATGTGTCAAAAGGACAAAAAAGAAACTAAAATTTAGTCAGTTTGAATCATACTCCTTAATAAAAACTGTATTGTTTAAATTTTTGAAAATTTTTTAAAACAAAATTTAATATAAATGCAATCTGCATCCTTTTAGAAGAGAGAATAAATATTTTAGAAGCCATAAGTGCAGGCCGTCATTCAAAAAAATTATGCAAGGATAAAAACGGCTCCTTTGTTTACAAAAAAAATCTTCAAGAATATCGAAAGGACGATAGATTTCAGAGAATTGAAAATCTGACTTTGAGAAAGGACATCAAAAGAATAAATTTACCCAGCAAAATCAAATATATTTATTTTATATTTGAGTATTTAGGGCCTACAGGCGGTTACAAAAGGATTAAAAAATCATCTTAATATACATTTCTCTTTTATCACCTACATGCAAGGCTGGCCTTTTCCATTTTTTTTTATATTATTTTATGTGCAAAACTAAGCATGAGTTGGAGGAACAAAGAAGTTTCATATGAAATATATGGAAAATTATTAAGAATTGCAAAAAAGACTGTAACCCTTTTTTAGAATTTTGAATGATGAAATTTATAGCAATAATTACCCAGAGAGAAATGAAAGGTCGATTGATCCAAAGTGACAATTCTGTAATACATGATTGGGGGCAAGTCACGAAACTGGTGAACCCAAAATTGTGGTGTACCAAAAAGTGTTAATTTAGGTGAAGTGAGAAAACATTGACATATTGGTACCAGATATATCATGTAACTGGAGAAAAAGTAACATAACATCAAAGTGTACATGTTCAGGCCCGTTAGCAGTGATGGCAATTAGTGCCAAAGCATTCAGTATCTTGACCGCTACAAAGCGGATATAACACTGAAGGAATTTTTTTTATCTGTACTGACTTTGTATAGAAAATATAAACTTGTTTGAAAATTGATTTTTGTTGTGAATTTTTGAAGGTTTCTGAACAGGTGCTAGACACACTTTTTTGGGTAAGTGCAGTGACTGGTACCGGACGTGTTATTTAGCAACCCTTACATAATATACACGGTGAACAAAAAGTGACAAGTTACTTGCTAATTACTTTTCGCATGCCCGACGACATGTACCCCTTACACCAGTGCAGTGGCACGCCACAATACTATTCCCTTTAAAGTATCCCTGTAAGACTTAATATGTGACTAGTTTCCCATCAACAATTTTTCTCCAGTTCTACGATACGTACACCTATATAAGTCACGTGATAATAACATTTTTTCCACTGGTCCTGCTGTATATCACATAAATCGTAAAATGAACCTACTTCTAACTTGTCCCTTAGCTTATTACGGCGATACACTTAGAATACTATGTAGGTAACGACCACTGCAAATGTAGTTGAAAACAAATGAAATTTTACTTAAAGAAAGGACGACTTACATTTCATTAAAATCAACTAACATTGTCATTTGTTTTTTAATGTTCAAAAAATGACTAACAATTGTAGTAAAAATGAACCACATGGTAGTAAAAAATAAACAAACATTTTTTTAAATAACAAAAAACAACTGTAAAAAATGAATGTAAAATCATAAAACAGTCATTTGATGTGGGTTGTTTTTTTAAATGAACTACAAGGTTAGTAAATATTTTAATTTGTTCTACAAATGACTGACATTTACATTAAAAATAAAGAAACTGTATTACAAACCAAACAACTACATATTTTTAAAGCAGAAGTTCCCTGAGTGTAGGTTACCTCGTACGGTGATAGATTACCTCGTCAAGTTATTCGTTACGTTACATGTTAAAAGTACCGACAACTTTCATATAACAGAGACAAAGCTAGGACAGGTTCATACATACAAAGTTCTAGTCACGTGACTATACCACGGACTGGTGCATTTCCCTCAGGGTAGTGACTAATTTATTCTTTTTTACGATGGCGGTAAATATAATCGTTAGTTATGGTGAGTAGAAATGAGGTATCAAAATATCAAATACAATGTCAATGAATTGGATAAATTCGATCTTATCTCAATATAGTGAATATACATAATATTTTCAATTTGTCTGCTTTGGTTTTTTCGCGGATTGTTGATAAAGAATTGTGTTGTGTAGATACTTGAATATGAATTGGTCAATATTTCTGTTTTAAATAAAAAAAACTAACTATGAAAAACATAATTGGGGTAAGACATTATGGCAAACTTTAACTAGATCTAACGAGATTATACCAACAACAGGAAATCCAATTTGTTAAATGGATTTTATTGGAAATTTTATATATTTTTGTAAGCTTAAACTAAAAGAAAACTAGGCAAAAGCAAAATAGTAGTCAAGGTGTTCAAAAGAATTATTAAAAGCAAAGATAAAAAGGAATAGAACAAAACAGGTGTTTTGTAAAGTTAAAAAAGTGTTCACCTTTTGTTTTCACTATAAATTAAATTGCAATGACAGTTAGCAAATCAGCTTGAATTTAATAAATTAAGATTATTATATAATACATAAATAATTTTATTTTACCTGTTTAAAATTAGCTGGAATACTTTAAACCATTTGTTAGTGTAGTAAATTGAAAATATTCTTTTTAAGAATATTTATGTAAATCCTTTAAACATGTTCTGAAAATAAAAAAAAAAACGAAACAAACCGCTTAAATAGATATTACAAGTTTTTTATAGGGGGATAAACATTTTTAACAATTTTATAAAGCAAAATATTTTAAAAACATCCCCAGGATAAATAACAAAATAAAAGTTTTCTGTTATTCAGCTTAGGGAATTTATAACAAAGTTGTTTATGTTTTTACAGAAAAAAATTAAAAACTTAAGAGATATTGAATACTTTACTAATTATGCAAATATAAATTTATTGTTAGATTTTCCTAAATGCTACACTCATAGAAATAATCCTGTAGAAATAGCAGGAAAAACTACAAAAAATTACTTTAAACTGACGTTGCAAAAACAACTGCTTAAATTAGCAAATTTTTTTGCTAAAACTTAATAAAATAAGAACAGCAAAAATATAAGTGTAAACTTAACAAAATTTTAGTTATATTCGAGTTGAATTTTAGTTAATTAAAAATAGCAATTTACTCTGCTAAAATTAGCAAAAACTTTTACTAAATATTTGTAGCACAAAAACAGCAAACAAACACTGTAATATCAACCAAATTTTTGCTATATTTACCTTTAATTTAGTAGAATGCTAATAACAGTATTTTTTTGCTTAACAATTGCAGATTTCAGAAGAGAAGATTTTTATTAGCATTAAGAAACAAATCTTCCAATATTTATTAAATTACATTTTTGGCTGATTTTAGCAGATTTATTTGTTACTTTCAATTAACTAAAATTTTAGCTCAAATATAATAAAAAAAAATTGTAGATTCAACAGATTTATTTTTAATTTATCTTATTAATATTTAGCAAAAAAAAAAAATCTTCTGGTTTAGCAGATATTAAAAATTAGCAAAAACGTTTACTAAATATTTGTAGCACAAAAACAGCAAACAAAAAAACTGTAATATCAACCAAATTTTTGCTATATTTACCTTTAATTTAGTAGAATGCTAATAACAGTATTTGTTTGCTTAACAATTGTAGATTTAAGAAGAGAAGATTTTTATTAGCATTAAAAAACAAATCTACTAATATTTATTGAACTTTTGGCTGATTTTAGTAGTTTTATTTGTTACTTTCAATTAACTAAAATTTTAGCTCAAATATAACAAAAAATTTGTAGATTCAACAGATTTATTTTTCATTTATCTTATTAATATGTAGCAAAAAAAAATGCTAAATTTAGCAGTTATTAAAAATTAGTAAAAATGTTTGCTAAAACTACTTAACATTAGTTAAAAATTACGTCGTAAAAATAACTGCTAAAACTAGTATATTTAAATTTGCAAGCATTGGATACTATTGCTACGTTGTTCTACAGATACACGCAGAGAAAAAGTATGGTTGCAATATGATGGCGGCCACAAAACTATGTTTCCTACAGCAATAAATGGTTGTTTTAATTAAACTATTATTGTATTAATCATATTGTACCAATAATATGGTTGCTTTTATCATGTTCTAGTAAAAAATTCTCTTTTTTTTCAGTTATCATATTATTGTATTGTCTACAATCATAGTACAGTATTTATTATCATATTACTCTATCTAACTGCAGCCATATTAGAATTTCGCCAACTATAAGATGATCAGTCGGTTTTTTTTTATGAGCGCCTTCCCTCTTTAAGGTTCTATCTTGTTTAAGATTTTGTGAAATGAAGTTGTGAGAAACAGTCAGCCCCAACAAATTTAATAATATTAAACAAAAAGTCATTAAAAGTGGACAAACAACGTAGTGGTGTTAATTGTAATGGTGATCTGTTTTGCGGAAGAAGGAATAAGTTTGTAGTCTCAACCCGGTCTACCCTGGAAGTCTAGGCAAAATTTTAATTGTAGCACACAAACAACGTAGTGGTGATAATTGTAATGGTGATTTGTTTTGTGGAAGAAGTAATAAATTGTAGTCTCAACTCGGTCTGCCCTAGAAGTCTAGGCAACATTTTAATTGTCGCGGACCCCTTAAATAAATTTATTGTTTATTACAATACTCAGGGGATGCCGCCTACTCATGCAGTTCATTGTATTGATCAGGAAAATATGGTATGGGAGGGAGGAAAGAGGGAGTAGTGTTGGTGGATATTTGATTTAAATTTTTCTAAATTGTAAGTAACAGGGAAGACTTCTGCGTTTTTTAGTCGAATCGTTCGACTAAAAAACGAATTTTATCTATAATGCGTTGTGCGAAACACAGCACAATCAACTAAAAAATGCTTTATTTTTTAATTGTTTGTAATTACGTAAAAAAATATTGTTAAAGAAATAAAATGTGAAAGAAAAATTTAAACAAAATGCACGTGCTTTTAAGTATGTAGTACGAAATAATTATAATATGTTTACAATAATCATAACATGGTAATAAATGATAACGAAATTCATGTCCATGATCATAATATAATAACTAGCACAATAATATGGTTATAATGCAATTGTTATGGTTGCTGCAAATTATCATTATAAATGTTTTTTGAAATTGTATTCTTAACAATATTTTTATGCGTGCTTTATTCTTCAGCGCAAAGACAATTTGATTACTTTAATTTTTTTTTAAACCTAAGCTTATTTAAATATGTGAATTATTACATAAATATACTATTAAAAAAACACGCATATCTTTTTAATCCAGCTTCAACAGAATGCTGGGAGAATACTGTAGGGCTCATATTATGATAAATCATACAAATTTCCAGAACCATAATATGATAATATTGGGATATATTTGGAAACATAATATGGCAATCTAATTGTCATATTATGATACAAAAGCAGATAAGATTACGGCTGTCACAACCATAGTAACATGGTTGTCGCAATCATAAATCCTAAAATGTATGATGCTCTTCGAATATGGTTCCCTCAACCATGTTTTTTTCTTTGCGTGTATTGCAGTATTTTTATTTCATGATTTCGTGGTTCATGGTTTCATTAAAACTATGAAGCTTTTTTTGTACAGTTTAAGACATTTTTCATTCACATTGTGAAGTGAACTTCATCAATTATTATTACATAAATATACTATTAAAAAACACGCATATCTTTTTAATCCAGATTCAACAGAATGCTGGGAGAATACTGCAGGGCTCATATTATGATAAATCATACAAATTTCCAGAACCATAATATGACAATATTGGGATATATTTGGAACCATAATATGGCAATCCAATTGTCATATTATGATACAAATGCAGATAAGAGTATGGTTGTCACAACCATAGTAACATGGTTGTCGCAATCACAAATCCAAAAATGTATGATGCTCTTCGAATATGGTTCCCTCAACCATGTTTTTTCTTTGCGTGTATTGCGGTATTTTCATTTCATGATTTCGTGGTTCATGGTTTCATTAAAACTATGAAGCATTTTCACATTGTGAAGTGAACTTCATCAGTTTAGGAAAAAATGTCATTAAAACTCGTCCAAAAAATTCTCTCTCTGTAAGAATATTATGTAGGTAAAGACCACAGCAAGTGTAGTCAAAAATAAATGAAATTTCACTTGAAGAAAGGACGACTAACATTTCATTAAATTCAACTAACATTTGTCATTTGTTTTTGCTGTTCTAAAAATTGCTAACAATTGTAGTAAAAATGTACCACATATGTGAAAATCTCTCTTTGTAGTGATAAACATGGTTTTGAGGAGCTTAAGGATCAAGTCCCACATACATGTTCGGATTTCTTTGAAAATGTTTGGCTACGTAAACAACAAGCATTATTAATACACTAAAGGAAATCTGAAATGTTAATTGGTTAAAAACGGCACCTTTTTAAAGTTGAAAATTACAAATAAAGTTACCCCCTGCAATACTATTGTGTATGTCATATTGGAAGGTTGTGCAATATATTCGAAAAAATCAAAAAGGTTTTGATTCCTATTGCGCTACCAAGATATGTAAAAAATATTTAATAGTGTGTTGGCCACATTGTGCAAAGTGTATGGGTACCTTTATACCACCTGAGATTTTTTTATAAAAAAGTATTCATAATATTTCTGTGACTTTTCTCAGAATTTTTAGTTTAAATTTGATTTTTTAAGAGCAATTTCTCAAAATCTTAGAGTTAAAAAAAAAAAAATAAGTATCGTACATTATACGAGGGCGGATCAATAAGTCCGTGACTTTTCAAACTTCCCTCGTAGTTATATGATAGTACCACCTGCTAATAGACTACTGTCAAATTGTGAGCAACTTCCGTCATTTACTTTGCGTTTAACAGCTGTTCAAAACATACAACCTCGTGGATTTTTTTTTAAAATAGGAAAAAGTGAATTTCGAGTGCTCATTAAACATTATTTTTTGCGAATAAAAAACGTCAATCAAACCAAGGAAAAGCTTGATAAATACTATGGGGTCTCCGCATAATCTATTTAAATGGTAAAAAAGTGGTTTACTGACTTTCGTTGTGGTCGCACAAGTACAAATGACGCTGAACGTTCTGGATGGCCAATTGAGGTCAATACACCCAAAAATGTCGAAAAAATCCACGATATGGCGTTGGCCAATCGAAGAGTAAAAGTGCGTGAGATTGTTGATGCCATAGGCATTTCATATGGCAGTGTGGTTTCGATTTTGACAATGCACTCGTGCACGTGTGCAGTCTCAATGGCAAAATTCAATGAATTGGGTTACGAATTGGTACCTCACCCGCCATATTCTCCGGATTTAGCCCACAAACCTAAAGAAATGGCTCGGTGGAAAGAGATTTAGCTAAAACAATGAAATTATTGATCAAACAAATGCCCATTTTATGGACCTCGAAAAATACTATTTTTTGGAAAGAATACAAAAATTGGAGAAACGTTGGACTAAGTGTATTGAGCTCAAAGGAGATTATGTGGAAAAAGAATTTTTTTTTTACAAAAAAAAAAACTGTGTTTCATTCAAAAACTCACGGACTTATTGATCCGCCGTCGTATGATTAAACTTTCTTTATTTTCTCAGCAGTTTCGTGCGATTTGTATATATGCTTTTACTGTAAATGTACATACTATATCAGGTGTTTAATTTTTAAATCAAACAAGAACTCAAAAAATATTACATAAATTTTATTTGCTGATCTATGATTATGATGAACTCATCATGAACTTTTCACCATTGTTACAATTGTTGCCATGTCTGTCTGCAATTTGACTATAACTTTAAGCTGATTATATGTATGAATCTTTTATTACCTTTACCTATACAAAGGAAAAAGAATGAAAACCAACAAAAGAAAAAAAAAAAATGAAAACCAACCAACGAAAAAAAATATTATACACATTTGCAAATGTTTAACTGACTAATTAAAATCTACGCTACATGGAAACACAACTGTAACACGGTTGTTACAAGTTACAGATGTAACAATGTGTGTATGTATGGGGAAACTGTTGAATATGTAGTAGAAATTGCCACATCCCGAACTCAGGTGTTACAACCCCTTTTTATATACATACATACTTACATAAACCAAATACAACTGATACAATCATACAAAAGGCTATATATAGAACACTATTGTATGAGCAGATACTACTTATATATAGGGCAAGGAATTTCATGCTACAAAAAAAAAAAAAGAAAGGAAAATAGGCGCTTCAAATAGGCAGTAAATAATCCAAAATATTCGCTTAAAATATGATTTTAAATCAAAATATGCACAAACAACAAATAATATGCACTAAAAATCAAAAAATATAAACGTACAATTATTGGATTTTTAAAAATCGACTTAGGAGTTATTTTCGACAGCAAAATGTCTTTCTAGCCACATAGACTGTATAACTTCTAAGGCTTGGCTTTGTAAGGAGAGATTCCAAGGATTTTAAAGATCCTTATACGCTTAAAACTTTGTTTATGTCGTTGGTCCGTAGTAAATTGGAATATTGCTTTATTATTTGGTGTCCAAATCAAATAGGTACATCAAATCGAATTGAACGTGATCAAAAGATTTTTGTTAAATCGGTCTTGAAATTAATTTGGCCTTATGATTTACCATCCTATGATGTCAGGAGGAAAATGCTAGGCTTACAATCTTTGGAAGATCGTAGGTTATATTCCGCAATAATGTTTGTTTATAATGTTATAACTGGTGAAATAAATTGTTCCGAAATTAGGGATCATTTTATAATATATCGCCCTCCAAGAGATTTAAGGGTAAACCAGATTTTCGAAGAATCTGTTCATAGAACAAACTACGCCGAAAATGAGCCGATTGCAAGATGTTTACACTTATGTAATAGTTTTGCTCCAATTTTAAACTTTAATGTAAATAAAGATAAGTTTAAGTTGTTTTTATTTAAACATTATAATGAGTTTTTAAGTTTTCTTCTAGTTTAGTAATCTGTAAGAATTAAATTCTGTAGATGAAATGAAATAAATAAAAAAAAAATAAATAAAAAATGTGTAACAAATTAAAACTAGATGCTTTGTTCAGAGTTACAAATGTTTTCTTTTGTTTGTTCATAATTACAAACTCAATTTAAATTTTTACAAAATATACAATTAAATTGAGCATATGCAAAATATGCAACAAAAAATGACAAAATATTCATTTATAGCAAAAATATGCAAAAATATGTTCTTATAACAAAATACGCTACTGATGACAACCATGTATTTGCTTGAAATTCCTTGCCCTACTTATATACTTTAAGGGTTTCTACATTCAAATACAATGTCATGAATTTTTTAATATACCAGAAGAAGTTTTATGAAAAGTTTTGATAGTGTAAATTTTAAACCTCTTATTATCTTACAAAAATTTTATAATATAATAGAAAATTTAAACCATTTTTTATTTAGCCTATTTTACCTAATAATCAGAAAAGACAAAAAATGGCAAATCTATTATGATTATTGCAAACAAAATATTCGAAAAAAGCTAAAAGTAGCAAACCTACAAAAATGGATGAAAAAATACACCTTTTGAAGAAAACGTAAATTTTTTTAAGGAAATAAGCATTTAAAGCGAAGGATATCTGAAAAAGCATTGTAAAGCTCAAAAATGTTTGGAAAAAGCTGGTGTTAAGCACAGATTTGTAAAATAAAAAAATGGCAAAATAAGCAAATATGAGTAAAAATGGAAAAAAAGTTAAAATTACAAATTTGTCTTCTCTGCTAATAATATAAAACTAAATCATACGCTCCTTAATCCAAAACTATAATTTTTTAAAAGCAAAATAGTTAATATAAATTAAAGATAGAAAAAGAAACTACAAACATTTGCCCTTAAAAATTTTCAGCCTTTAAAAACTTTACTGGGCTATGGACTGCACATGTAGAGAGAGCGAGTTGTAAAAACATAGATTGAGAAACAAAGTATTATTATTATCATTATTTTAAAATCATATAGTAAATATTTAGTACTTTAATGAAATTTAATTTTTTGTAAATATGTATGAATGAACGAACATATTTACAAAGAATTACATTTTATGCTGAGAACCTATATTTTAATCGATGGTCATAGGTAGCAGTGATGCATTTTGAGTTTTTTTGTTTTGGGCCAAATTGACAATTTAAAAGAGCCAAATTACCATTAATAGGGCCACAGGGATGATAAAGTTAGTACTATAGTACTTTTTTTGGTACTATTTGATCCGGAAAAGTACCATGGTACTCCTTTAACTCTTTTAGTAATATTTACATATAAATATAAATAAAAATTAAAGATTGAGTTTGAATATTAACGTCTTTTTCACACAATTGCAATTAATACTATAATTAATATGCAATTTTATTTAATTTTAATTGTGAAAGACGTGGCAGAGCAGAATGAGTGTATTTTCTAAAAATCATAACTACATTGTAAATTTTTCAATTTTCCTGAATCAGACTGCGCAGTTTCTGGTATTGAACCCTTGTCAGTGACCCTGTTTTTTGAATAATGTAATATTTGTTATGTTTCTATTTGTTCGATTGCGTCTATATGAAATTTTCTGTGCAATCACTGACCGTGGTATAGATAAACATTTATCAAATGTATTTATTTGGATCCAATCGTTGTAAATTGAATTGATTAAAGATGATTTTATTTGAGTTCGAGTAAAAAAAAAAGTTTTCGAAAAGGAAAAAATAAATATCTTAAAAAAGTACAATTGAAAAAAGGCCATTGCCAACATCTTCAAATTTGCATAGTGATTCTAAAATCGAATGAGTAATGAAATAGATTTCCTTGCAAAAAAGGGTGAATTTAAGAAATAGTCTGATAATTTTTATAAATTCTGTAACTAAAATCAACTAAATTTTGTTTTTATATACAAATAAATTTTAAAAACGTTAATTTATAATAAAAACTTGTATTTAGTACTATGAGGGTCGAAAAAGTACTATTTTTTATGCTGGTTGGTACTATTTGAAAATCCCATTTATTATCCCTGTAGGACCATATTTTTTAAAAAATTCGATTATTAGATTTTTACTAAAATAAAAATAATATTAATTTGTTAATTTGAGTTCGTCATTTTAATGTTTTTTTAAAAATGCAAGACAAACGTCTCTGACAATAAAGTTTAACATATTTTAAGAACTCTCATAAATTATTTCCGCTCTTGCGATAACATAACATTTTTAGAAAGCCTCCAAAAACAAATAAAGTAGTTAGTTCAATTTTGAGCTGAAAGGGCCAAAATAGATAAGAAAGTACCACAGGGCCATCAAGCAGTCAAAAGTGCCACAAATGGCCCTATTGTGGCACGTTTTACATCACTAATAGGTAGATACATATAAAGTAAAAGTTTTTTCAACAATTTGATAAAAGCTCACCAAAGGACTTTTTCTTTATATAAAATTTATTTGTCATACTTCTCCCAGCAAAACCAAACATTACCAAATAAGGGGTAAAGTAATGTATATCCATAGGTCTCCACGCATTACCGTACACCTTACTTCATCGACGTATTTAACAGACGACGAGTCTGGAAGTAATGTAATGTATTACCTTGTAGAGGGTAAAGTAAATGGTTACTTATATGGTTACGGGGTTGGGAAAAGTAACGTTTTAAAAAAATAACAAAATAATGCTGGTTACATAATTGCAATGTAATGTATTATGTAACCAGCTATTGTCAACCCATTACTTTATGGTTTGAAATAATACTGAAGTAAACATATTGTAAAATTGTCCAAAATAGACAAGAACAGTTGAAGTAATGCGTAAACCATTTAATAAAGACTAGGGTTTTGAAATTCCCGACTTTTTTTTATTCCCGGGAATCGGGAAAATTTTTCTAACATTTCCGGGAACTCGAAAATAAATATTTATTAAGGTTTTAATAGTGACCACTAAGTTATTTTTTTACAAAAAAACAAAATATAGCACTGTTAATCCAGAAATATTTTTAAACATTTATTTTACTAAAAACAACTACAACATTTTTTTTTCTGAAACGTTTGTAAAAATTCGTTTTTATATTTCAGAATGTGCTATGTGCTTTATATATTTAAAAATAATAGGGAATTCACATAGAGAAGTTAATGCAATAAAAATGGGATTTACTGCTTAATTAAGCACTAAACCAGGCGATTAAACAATGTTTAATCTTTTTGATTAACAGTTAATATAACTTTTTATGTGACTACTATTTCTAAACGACTCTGTATTGTACTAATTGTGTGCAACTCTGTGCTTTTAAGTTTGGTTGGCAACACTACAAAAGCATACATACAAAGTCAGATAAAGATTAACGTTAAGAGGCTGCTGCAAAAAAATGTTAAAGCCGTCCACAAAGTTTTTGTTAACCCCGACATTTTTCTTGCTCCTCTTATAGCGGATCGCTCTCGGAGCCACCTTGGTATTTTAAACTGAGAAAGTTAATCTTTTAGCTGACTAGTTAATCGAAATAAGCATATCTAAACGAGGATGAATAAAAAGGTTTATTAAGGTTAATCAAGTAGATTAATGTCGCAGTCTAAACCCCCTATAAGACCAGATTGATTATTTTATTTGATTAAAATTTGACATAAATGGTTACAAAATATTACAATGCTCAAGATTTAATAGTTTTTTTTTTTCTTTTTTACGGATTGTTAGTTTTGGAAAAATTGTTGTTTTAGTGTATTTTTTTAAATACCGCTAATGGGTACCTTTTGGGTTGTTTTTAAAATGATTCAGAGCTGATATATTTGGATTTGAAATATTCACGTACAAAGGAGAAACGACCCAAGCCGTTTAAGGGTTAAAAAGTAGGGTTATAAATAAATATGTTTTTGTATGAAAACGTGTTAGAAATTAACGAAAATTAGATTTGTTTGTACGCAGGTTCAGTCCCAAAGAAAGCAAACATTTTGATACCCATAGAACAACAGAAATAAAACTGTTAAATTTACAAAATTTTAGGTATATTCGTGTTGAATATTAATTAATTGAAAATAGTAGTCTACGCTTCTAAAATTAGCAAAAATGTTTCTAAATATTTGTAGCCTAAAAACAGCAAGCAAAAACTGTAATAGCAACAAAAATTTTGGTACATTTACCTAGAATTCAAATATCAGTATATTTAACTAGTATCCAATTCTGATTACAGAAGGGAAGATTTTTTTTTCGCATTAAAAAAATCTAAAAAAAAGTCATATTTTTCACATTTTTTATGATTTTTTTTTGTCTATTAATATTTAACAATCTTTTTTGCTGATTATAGCAGTTTAAATTGTTACTTTCAGTTAACTTAAATTTAGCTCAAATATAACTAAATACTTGTAGATTCAACAGATTTATTTTGTTATTCTTATTCTACTAATATTTAGCAAAAAAATCGGCTAATTTTAGCATTTTTTTTCTGCAGTCGTTTTTAACAAATTTTTAGTAGTTTTAGCAAAACATTTTACTATTTTTTTCTATTAGTGTAGCATGATTTTTGACGAGTTTAAAATCGGGTCAATTTGACCTAACAAACATAAATGTGGGTTAAAAAGTATTTTGATCGTTAATATAATAATTACTTTAAAATTTCTTACGGTGTATGCATTTTCATTTTAACCACGATCCTCCATTACATCTGCTTAATAGTCATTTAATAATAATTTCAACATATTCAACAACAATGTCACGTGCAATTTTGTTGACCACTTTAAAAGCAATAACAACAACTCACCATACTAGTGGAGAAATTTTTTGTTGTTTTTTTTTTTTATTTCTTTTACTTGTTTTCTTTGCACTTGTTGCTCTAATAAAACAAACAACTACAACAACACAATACTTTGGCCAGCGGAGGCTCAATTGTATAATTTACATGAATTACTTTTGCCGGAATATTTATTTTTTAATTTAATTATATATTTACAAATACTTTATAAAATCATTTACAAAAAACTAGATTCTTTTATATATTAAACACTTTAATTGACAAAACAAAACAATTGGCCACGAGAGGCTGCTTCATATTTTGTGTTAAGTATTTTAATAAAAACCACTTGCATTGATACACTTTTATATTCACAACTAAATTTATGATTTATTTCATTAATTTATCAAAAGAAATGTGCAAATTTTGTTATTAAACAACTTAAATTAATATTTTTATTTTAGAACCACAATTTTAGCAAAATTCTTGCGAGTAAAAATAATTTGCTACTAAAGGTGTTGCCAGATTTGCAAACTAAGCCGAGGTAAGTAGGTGAGTATCAAAGCTACTATTTAGACTACTTATTTTAGAGAGTGCTGTCAACTTTGACGATTTGTCTCTATTTCCATTTTTACAGTGAAATTTGATAAATTGACGATTTTTCAAAATCTATTGTATGGAAAATGACGAGTTTTAAAAATTTTTGAATATTTTGCAAGTTTTTTGTTACACAATTTAAATTTTATTTAAAATTAACGAAAATTCTCTTCCAAAAATATATGAGAAATATTTTTGGGTACAAAAGTGTTAATTTTTGAAAGATACACTCAAAAAAAAGTTTGTAAAGTCAGCAAAAAATTTTGCTGAGTCAGCAAAATTTTAGTGGAGGGTGCTTGCAAAAAAATTGCTAATGTCAGCAAAATCTTTTGCTGAAAATCAGCGAGCTGATTTTTAGCAACAAAATTAGTAAATTCAGCAAAAGTTTTGCTAACACTTAGTGGATTAGCAATAAAAAAGCAATTAATAAATTTTTTGCTGAATTTTAGTAGACTGAAAAAAACCCAAAAAATTTGTAGAAATATTGTAATTCAGTTAATTTATTTGCTGAAAATCATAAAACATATTTTTGTGATTCTTTTAAAAATAATTTACAATAATTACGATATATAAAAATTTTCATTTTCCCACATTGACGACATGAATTAATTTAATATCTGAAAATATATAGAAATAAATATATATCACATAACAAAAATTTTCGTTAACTACTTACATCAATAATTGTCTAAATGATGCTATCTTTTAAAGGACGCAACTGCCGAAGATAATTATAGAAACTAAACGAAAAAATAAACAAAAACAAACGAAATGAAAAAACAACCCATTTTTGCAATAAGAAAAAGGAACCATAAAAATCTACCTAAGATGTGTGTCTTTGTCTTTCGCTTTACTCTGACATGACATTGACGACATGAATTAATTTAATATCTGAAAATATATAGAAATAAATATATATCACATAACAAAAATTTTCTTTAACTACTTACATCAATAATTGTCTAAATGATGCTATCTTTTAAAGGACGCAACTGCCGAAGATAATTATAGAAACGAAACGAAAAAGTAAACAAAAACAAACGAAATGAAAAAACAACCCTTTTTTGCAATAAGAAAAAGGAACCATAAAAATCTACCTAAGATGTGTGTCTTTGTCTTTCGCTTTACTCTGTCTACATGTCTGTATATGTTTGTTTGCAATTTGACCACACTAGATTATTAATCTATAAACATTTAGTTTAGAAATACATATTAAATTTAAATATTTTATTTTGTCTTTTATTCAATTAATAGACAATTATTTTCACAAGCCGGTGACAACGCAAAATTTACGTTGTTTTAATCCTCAATTTTGTTTTATGTATAAAAAACATATACAAAAATCTTCCATGGTTGATTTTTTTTATATGTCTCTAATGAGTTGTACTTTTAGTATCATTTTCCTCTTCTCTTCTACATCTTGACATGCCGCGACATCTGCCTCATTCTGAGTATATCTTTTAATCTGGTTATCGTCCACACTATTAATGTGCTTATCAGCACAATTTTTTTTTAGCAAAATTAGTTAGTAAAACATTAGTATAATATTAGTAAAGCATTAGTATAAAACAGTTACGTGCTGAATAAGTATAACAAAAATTTTAGCTGAAAACACGATTTTAGCAAAAAATTTGCTAGAAAATAGTATACCTGATTTACAAGATGTTTTACAAACTTTTCTACGAACTTATTTTTTTGAGTTTATGTATGAGACATTTCAAATTGTTGAAACTGACTTTATATACCTCAACGTTTTTTGAGTTAAGAAAAACGATGGACAGGGTTAGGTAGACTATAGTTAAACACTAGAACATGAAAAGATTCACGTTGAAAAGTCTTCATCTAAAGAATTTTACCAAAAGTCGAAAAATAAAAAAAAGAACCTAAAACTTTCAACTTTTGCTCATTGTTTTTAACTTTCAGATTCAAACCAATACAAAGTGCTTTTGGGCCGTTTAATGGAATTGAGTTTTGGGTAAAGTATTTTAAAAACGGTGTGATTTTATACAGTTTGAGGTATATCAAGGCTATGTCAGCGTACCAATAACTGTATACAATCATCACAAACTTAAAAGGAATTGCAGTAAATTTTTTGAAAATGTATGTTTTTTTGCAATTGATATTCAAAATTATATTTGAAATTGGCTTTTTAAAATTTTTTTTTCAAAGTTTTCCTGCAATTATTGCAATTTAAAATTTCCTTCCATAAAATGGCTACCAACTTATAACCATTTTTTCATTATATCAAATTACTACGGTAACAAAATGATTTTTATATGATTTTTTTTTGTGCAAATTAAGTCAAATTTGCCACAATTATTTAGTACAAAGTAAGTTAATGAATAACAAAATATACAAAACTCATTATATTGAAAATGAAATGGAAAATAAAATCATTATTTTTGTATCAAATGACAATGAATTAAAAGTCTAAAGCATATGTGATACAAATTGTTTATATAAATACCGACAATGACCAATTAATAAGCTTAAAATACTGAATGGAGTTAAATTTACAAACAAAAATATTTGTTTTACTTAAAATTTATTTATTACAAATTTCCACATTAATAAAAGCATTAAAAAGCACAGTAAAAAAAATACATTTTTAAGAATTTAGATATAACATGTTTTCACACTCTCCCAAGTGATCATCAGCAGAATTTAATATCATTCTTAGTTTTGTTTAAAATAATGATATTGAAATTCTACTGATGATCACTTGGGAGAGTGTGAAAACAAAATATAGAATTCCGCAACAACTATAGCTCTTAATAAACCAATTTTTTTTAATTAATTTTATTAAGAGCTATAGACATTGAGGAAATCTCTATTATTATCACACTATCCCAAGTGACCATCAGTAGATTTTCAATATCATTATTTGTTAAAATTGTTTTAAATAATGATATGGAAATTCTACTGATGATCACTTGGGATAGTGTGAAAACACTACATTCAATTTTGTTGTAGGAATCAATATCCTGGTAGCACACTCTCACAAATTTTCGTCAGTAAAATTTTAATAACATTATTTTTTTAAATTGTTAAAAAATATAATGATTTTTAAATTCTACTGATGATCACTTGGGAGAATGTGAAAATATGATGGACAATTTCTATAGCTCTTAATAAAATATATTTTAAAAGAAAACATCTTTTTACTAAAAAAAAAAAACAAATTTATGAAGAGTTCTAAACGCTGTAGAAATCAATAATATGTTTTCACACACTCCCAAGTAATCATCAGTAGTATTAAAAAATTAGTATTTGTTTAAATTGCTAAAAAATGGTATGGAAATTCTACTGATGATCTCTTGGAGAGTGAGAAACACTATTAATACATTATATTAAGCAGTAGACGTTGTGGAAATCAATATCCTGGTTTCACACACTTCCAAGTGATCATCAGTAAAATTTAATAATCTATATCAAGTTTTCACACTCTCTCAAGTAATCAGAAATAGCATTTAAATATCATTATTTGTTCAAATATTTTAAAATAATAACAATTAAAATCTACGGATGATGACTTGGGGAAATGTGAAAAAATTATACAGATTTACACATAATCAATAGCTCTTATTAAAATAATTTAATAAAACAAATTTGTTTACTGACAATTAATTTATTAAGAGCTATAGACGTTGTGGTATTATATGGAATATATTATTATATATTATATTATGTTTTCACACTCTCCAAAGTAATCATCAGTAAAATTTCAATAGCATTATTTGCTTAATTTTTTTAAAATAATAATATTGAAATTCTATTAATGATCACTTGGAAGAGTGTAAAAACATTCTTAAAACTTTAATTTTTGCTGTAAATGTTGTGGAAATCAATATTTTGATTTCACACTCTCCCAAGTAATCATCAGTAGAATTTAAATATCATTAGTTGTTTGAATTTTTTAAAATAATCATTCTGAAATTCTACTGATGATGACTTGGGAGAGTGTGAAAACATGATATTGAATTCTACTTATGATCATGTGGGAGAGATTCTTAAAAAATTAATTTTTGCTGTAAGCTTTATGAAAATCAATATTCAGATTTCACATTCTCCCAAGTAATCATCAGTAGAATTTAAATATCATTAGTTGTTTAAATTTTTTAAAATAATGATTTTGAAATTCTACTGATGATGACTTGGGAGAGTGTGAAAACATGATATTGAATTCTACTAATGATCATGTGGGAGAGTGTAAAAACATTCTTAAAAAATTAATTTTTGCTGTAAGCTTTATGGAAATCAATATTCAGATTTCACACTCTCCCAAGTAATCAACAGTAGAATTTAAATATCATTAGTTGTTTAAATTTTTTAAAATAATGATTTTGAAATTCTACTGATGATGACTTGGGAGAGTGTGAAAACATGATATAGATATCCACAACGTCCATAGCTCTTAATACATTAGTTTTTACAGGTTAGCTAATAATGATCGACACTCAAATCGAGTGTAGGGTATTCGGCTCCAAATACAAAACTAATTTAATTATTAGCAATAACATTACTGCCTATCGATTTATTGTAAATATTTTTAATTTAATGATATTATTTTTGTTAAACTCATAGAAATAAGCCTGTAACAGTGGCAGAAAAAGCTAGTAAAAATTAGTTAAACGTAACTGCTAAATCAAAAGAATTTTTCATGCATCATATTATTAAGATAAGAACAGCAAAAATAAAACTGTTAAATTCACTAAATTTTTGTTATATTCAAGTTGAATTTTAGTTAGTTGAAAACTACAATTGACTCAGCTAAACTCAGCAAAAACTTTTGTTAAATATTTGTAGACTAGAAACTGTAAACAAAACCTGTAGTACCAACAAAATGTTTGCTTTATTTAGCATAAATTTTGTTGAATGCACATAACAATAAATTTTGCTCAAATTAACTGAAATATTTGCAAAAAAAAATTCAGATTTTAATTGGCACAAAAATAAATCTAAAAAAAAACTCAGAAAATTTAAAATTTTTTGTAGTTTTATTGTGTCTACTAATATAATTAGTTGCTTCCAATTTTTTTTTTTTTTTTAAAGAGAAGTTGCTTCAGGAATTTCTTCCCATGACTTAATGTGTAGCTTTCTTTGGAAAGGGAATAGTGGAGAGATAACAGGTGGTGAAAGATGAAGGGCTTCAAACATGGCAACACTGTAATTGCGCGAGATTCTTAGAACAGTTGTGGCGAATTTATTGAATCTTTTTGTTTCATAGCCCTGATTCATTATTTTACTTCGGTGGGGTTAAGTGCTATGGGAACACCGAAGGTGGGTGCAGCGATACATATAAGTGATAGAAAACTCATACATATTATTTTTCTAAATTGATGTTGTCGTCACCGGGAATCGAACCCGGGACCATCTGTGTAACAGTCCAACGCGTTAACCATTACACCACAACGCCCACAACAAACAAAAATGTATCTCAAATATAACAAAATTTTAGTAGATTTAACAGATTTATTTTAACCGGACTTATCTTACTAATATTTAGCAAAAAAAATCCGGTAATTTTAGTAAATAGTATTTTTGTATTATTAATTTTTAGTAGTTTTATCAAATAATTTTACTAATTGTTTTCTATTAGTGTATTAAAGATTGCATTGCCCTTGTATCTGGGCTACAGTCGTTTCTATGATTCTGCTATCATTTAATTATATTGTCATAAGATACAATTGATATATAATGTATAAAAAATAGTTGCAATACAATATCAATTGATGATAACCAAATAATAAAATCACATCACAACCAACGAAATTATGTATAAATAAACATACATATATCGTCATCTTCAATGCAAAAGGGCATAATTTACAAAGTTTCCAAAACCGGTATTATTAATGATTATGAAACATTTGTCTAAACTACATGCCAACACAAAATTTTTTACTTCAACGACAAATAATAGCGGTTTTATAAATAAAGTTCTAATCTTCTATGTTGGTGTTTTCGCACATTTTTTGGTTGCCCTGTATAACATGCAAGTAGAGTTGAGTTATTATAAAGCACTGCAGCGAACTACATTTCTCTACAAAATGATGTGGTTCTACACTTAGAACACTATGTAGGTAAAGACCACTGTAAATTCAGTTAAAAACAAATGAAATTTCACTTAAAGAAAGGACGCCTTATATTTCAGTATATTCAACTAACATTGTCATTTGTTTTTTAATGTTCAAAAATGAACCACAACTGCAGTAAAAATTAACCCCATATGTTAGTAAAAAATAATCAAACATTTATTTCTTTTTTTTCAAAAAAAATCTGTAAAAAACGACTGTAAAATCGTAAAACAGTCATTTGTTGTGGTTTGTTTTTTTTAAATGAACTACAAAGTTAGAAAAAAAATTTAATTTGTTCTACAAATGCCTGACAATTGCATTAAAAATAAAGAAACTGTATTACAAACCAAACAACCACATATTTTTAAAGCAAAAGTTCCCTGATTGCATGCTTAAAACTATCAAGTTTTATTAACGATATTGTTAAATTAACTGTGGACGTTTTTGCTTCTTCTGTAAAAAAAAAGTAAATATGTTAGTTATGTCCTTTTGCATTTAAGGTGACGATATATACAACAAAGTACAAACGTATATAAGGTAATTGTTAGCTTAACAATTAGCAGCAGCTGAGCTTAACAATACATAAACGATGATATGATTTTTTTGTAAACATTTAACAACGTTATAATTGAAATACACCAGCCAGGTACATATCGATGTGTAAAGGAAAAAAGGCCCTAACTCGATTTTTTATAACTGTAGAGAAGCAGAAGAAACTATAATTAAATCTTTAAATGTTAAATTTTTTTCAATAAGATTTATAAAAGTTGAATTTTATTATACACTATATAATAAGAAAAAAATTTGTAAAATTTTTTGCTAAAACTACTAAAAATTAGTTAAAATTACTTTGCAGAAAAAACTGCTAAATTTAGCAGATTTTTTGGTAAGATAAGAACAGCAAAAATAAATCTGTTGAATCTAGAAATATTTAGTTATATTTAAGCAAAATTTTACTTAATTGAAAGTAACAAATTAATCTGGTAAATTTAGCAAAAAATTTGCTAAATTCTGTAACGTTATTTTATACTAACTTTTAGTAGTTTTTTTTTTGATATTTTTGCAGTTTTATTTCTTTGAGTGTATACAAATTTCATTAAAATGAATTTCATATCCAATTTTTTTTTAAATTTATAAAGGTTTTTTTCTTCTCCTCTTTAAAAATATATAAAAATCCGAGTTAGGTTCTTTTTATATTAAGCCACCATTATGAACGTTTGATGAATATAAATAGAAGCGCAGATTCAGCGTTTTTTTTTTTGTGAGTGGTGAACAGTTTGAATGAGATGTACAAGGGCGGTCTCAAAATTAGCCGACCTAACAAAGAGAACACAACAAATTTGGGAAAAATGTTCTTTATTTCTCTGCTTTTAGCTCGAAACACTTTTACCAGCGATATTCAATAACTTCGATACCATGTTTATAGTAAGATTTGTCTAGCTCCTTAAAATAGTCAACACCAGCAGACTCTGCCTCTTCATTGTTGGCAAATCTTTTACCACCGTGCCATTTATTCAAGTTTGGATATAGAAAATAATCCGAGGGGGCTAAATCTAGCGAATAAGGTGCGTGATGAAGCAATTTGAACTTCAGTTATTTGATTATGGTGGTATCTATTGAAACATCTTCACGACGCTGTTTTTGTTCTATTGTGAGCAAACGCGGCACCCATCTTGAGTACAGCTTTCTCATCTCGGTCAATATGCGATGTATAGCACTCTTTGAAATGCCTATCATTTCAGTTAGAGCCTGCCACTTCAGCCGACGATCATCCGATACCATTTTGGGGATATTCTTAACCGTTTATGGAGTGGACACCTCAATTGATCTACCACTACGGTGTTCTTCTTGGCATCTCGTAAGGCCTTGTTTAAACTCTGCCACCCAATATTTTATAGTCGTAAAGGAAGGAACATACTCCCCCAGAGTAGAATCTAGCTCGGCTTTAATATTGGTTGGACTGAGAACTTTCAAATGAAAGTATTGAATTATATAACGGTGACCAATTTTTTTCATGTTTACAAATTCACTGAGATCGTTTATTTTTGATGGCTGCAAAAAAATTCTTAACAACGTGGCGCCTTGAAACTTAAAACATATGTTTTATAAGGTTGCCACTTTACACCAAAGTAATTTTTTTCAAACTACTGCTGCCATATATATGTCAGGTCAGGTCGGCTAATTTTGGTACCACACTCGTATTATGAGTCCTAATATAATTCTATTGTATTGAAATTTAAATATGAATTGAAGATTTTAGAATATAGAAACCATAGATTTTTAATTTTGTACATATTTTCAACAAAATATTTGGTGCATTTTTATATACTTAATAATAAATTTTACACTACATAACTTTCCATTGTCCTAAAAGTAATAAACTTTAATTAAAAACCATAGCTCATAAATAAGGTTTTTACAATTTTACCTATTTTTGCAACTAATGAAAATTAATTTTGAACTACACTTCTTTGTACTAAAACAAACTCATAAACTCATATAGAGTAAAATATATCCTACATCAAGAATCATATATTCAAATAAAAAATATAATAGGTAACCTCTAAAACTAGAGCTCATTACAGCTGCTGTTGCTTCAAATGTTGCTATAATACACGTTTATACATTTAATATAGAGTCCCCCATTATTCGGATAAACGCTATATGAAAAAATGGACATTAATTCGAAATATATGCAAGACAAAATAAAAACAGGTAACATTTTTCAATCCATAATTCAATAAAATTGTTTGATTTTAAACTCTCTTTCGATTAAAAGTATAATAACCCGAGTAAAAAAAAAATGGAGCAAAATGGAATAATAGGTTTTTTGTTAAAGTTCTGCCTATTATGGAGGCTCTAGCTTTTCTAAAACTTCGGGTTCTGATGAGATCTTTAGCCAGATCGAAATACTAGTATCAACCTAGCTAATATGTTTGATTTGCTTTATTTTTGTAAATATACAGAGGTTGAAAGCGCGTTATAAATTGAAAATAATATTTATTTTCTTTAGATATGGATTTATATGGTAAGATATGGTAGACCTTTTTTCATATATAATAATACATTCTCATATTTAATATGCAATCATATCTGGTGCAATGTAAGCTATATAATTAAAGATATTATAATATATACTGTCATATAAAAAAATATTTTTGTGTGTGATATAATATATGCTTATATATGGTGACATATGTATAAAACAACTTTAAATATCATTATATATGACATTAAACGATATAAGATATAATTATGTAAGATTCCATATAGTACACAAAATTAACAATTTAGTTTGAGATAGATTATATATGGCCCAACATCATTAATAGTTTCTATGCGCATAGATAGAATTATATATTGTTATATATAACCCCATACATAATTGTTATATGTGCGCCAGATTTCTAAATTATTTTTTTTTTTTATTTTTCTAAAAATTATATATGTCCCATGGCATATATAATTTAATTTTAAAATATATTATTAGATCCACCAAATATTACTTATCTTTTTGGATATAATTAAATCCAATTAGATCTCTATTAATCACATGGGATACTTTGGATCTATCAGGATCTTAGATTAGACATTACTTGATCACCCAATTTTGATATAATTTAATCCAGTAATATATTTGAGTGATCTAATCGGATATTACTAAATACCCAAATTTTGAGATAAACTTGGATACGAATAAATATCGATCTATATCAAATGAGATCTTATTTTGTATTTGAGATATAACATTTTTTTTTGTTTGTTAATATCTATTAAATATTTTATTGAAAATGAATTTAAAAATATTTTAGTTTTTAATCTTATACGATATTGTCATAATAGATTTTATTTGTTGATTTTCAAAAAGTGATAGGCTATATAATTGCTTCATTGGCATTACCCACATCCTCAGTTATCAGCGAAAGTTAACGATAATAGGCTTAACTCAAACCGAGACATTACATACAACAGGCAAAATCATCTTTTGCGGACAACTGGGGATTTGGGTGATGCCAATGAAATAATTGTGTTTTCTATCATGATAATTATCAATGTTTTTGAAAAGCAAAAAATAAAATCTAATATGACAATATCATATAAGATTTTGGACTTGAGGTAGAACATTATTCTAACTTAATGTATGAAAATATAGAAAGTCCCAAAAAACAATTTTTGTATTTTTAATACAAAAATTAACACATTTTTAAACAATTAGCATAACACGGTTCTTCTCAAACAAACACTGTTGGTTGAGATATATGTTGTTTTTACAAATTGTAATACAACAAACACATATACTACATATAATAATATACAAAGTATATTGATATCTAAAAATTGTTACTTTTCAAATAGTTCTGATTTTATAATTAGGTTTAACAAATCAGACAATTCATACACTAAGGCAGTGATATTCTCATAAAGATGATTTTGTCTGTTGTTTGTCTTTAGTTAAGCGAATTATCGTTTTATTTTGCGGATAACTGAAGATTTGGGTGTTACCAATGAAACAATTGTGATGTCATGAACATTATCAAACTTTTTGAAAAGCAAACAAATAAAATCTAATATGACAAAAACAAAAATCGATTATGTTTCTGAAATTCAAAAAAAAAAAAAAAAAAATTTGAAAAAAGGTCAAAATTGACAAAAATCGCTAAAACTAAAAAAAAAAAATCACCAAAATTAAAAAAATAAATAAAAACAATCTTCAAAATAAAAAAAAATCGCATGAATTTAAAATTTTTGAAAATCGGTGAAATTAAAAATTGTTGAAGATGAAAAATGTTTTTGAGATATGAACATTTTAAAAGTTATTTAGGTGCTTTTTTAAGCACTTTTTTCAAAGTTGGCATTTTTTATTTACTTTTCAAATTTTATAATTTTTATTTTGACGATTTATTTTTTAATTTCGGCGACTTTTTTATATTTTTTTTTCAATATTGACGTTTTTTTTCAATGTTGGCATATTTACTTTTTTTGTCAATTTTATCATTTTCTATTTTGACGTTTTTGTTTTAATGATTTTTTATTTTTGATGATTTTTTAAATTTTGTAATTTTTTTTTAACTTTTTGAAAAGCAAACAAATAAAATCTAATATGACAAAAACAAAAATCGCTTATGTTTCTGAAATTAAAACAAAAAACAAAAATGTTGAAAAAAAACGTCAAAATTGACAAAAATCGCTAAAACTAAAAAAAAATCACCAAATTAAATAAAAATAAATAAAAACAATCATCAAAATAAAAAAAATCGAGTGAATTTAAAAAATTTTAAAAATCTATGAAATAAAAAAATGTTGAAAATGAAAAATGTTTTCGAGATATGAACATTTTAAAAGTTATTTAGGTGCTTTTTTAAGTTCTTTTTTCAAAGTTGGCATTTTTAATTTTCTTTTCAAATTTTATAATTTTTTATTTTGACGATTTAGTTTTAAATTTCGGCGACTTTTTTATATTTTTTTTTCAATATTGACGTTTTTTTCAATGTTGGCATATTTACGTTTTTTTTCAATTTTATCATTTTCTATTTTGACGTTTTTGTTTTAATGATTTTTTATTTCTGATGATTTTTTAAATTTTGTAATTTTTTTTAACTTTTTGAAAAGCAAACAAATAAAATCTAATATGACAAAAACAAAAATCGCTTATGTTTCTGAAATTAAAAAAAAAAACAAAAATGTTGAAAAAACGTCAAAATTGACAAAAATCGCTAAAACTAAAAAAATATTCAATTAATTTTTTAATATATACGATTAAAATGTTAATTGAAACTAAATAAATTTAATGGTTACAAATAATTTTAATTGGTACTACAATTTCCTTAATAGAACCGAATTCAATTACATTTTTAATTGAATCAACAAATATTTTAGTTGGAACTTAATTTTTGTTTCTTCTGTGTTTAGTTTCTTCAGCGGAGAACTCGCTTATTTTTTGGATAAAGTAAATTATGAAATTTTCTTCAGGACACAAATGGTTAATTGTGGTAAAAATGGGTGTTAAGTAGGGCCAAAGTACCTTTTATTAATAAAGTACTATTCATTCTGTTTTAAGACCGGTTGACCGGGTTTACTCGCCATTTCATCCGATTTTTATATCAAGTTCTTAGGCTCTAGCCTCTTTCATTGTATTTAAATGAAATTTTGTATGTGTTGATATAGAATTTTTATGCTTATTGTTTGGTTAATGAAAAGGTTGCCAAGGTTATTTACAACTTCTACTACATCTATATACTTAAACTTAGCCACTTACTTTAGCTTGTTTTTGGCACGACTATCTAACTGTCTATCAGTTATTTTGTGTGTCTATGTGACTGTTAGCTTAAGCTTTCAATCTTTTTGGATAGTTACCTTAGAGACAAAAACAGACCTCAGTTAGTCTGCCATATGCTGTTGTTTAAACGTCTCACTTGTATGATAGCTAACATCCATTCATAAATGGAATAATGAATGTTTGTTATATTCTTTTTAAATTTTCATCATATTTTCTATTTTTGTTTGTGGTACGTTTTTCATATGCCACAGTTTAATTTCCGTTTTTTTTTTTCATTTGATTGTTGCCATAGATTTTTTTTTTTGTGCGCCAAATAAGAAGCAAAATAGAACTTGGTAACAGGAGAAGAAACATCCAAATTGAAGATTGCTTTTTTCGTTTTTCTTATTCAAATTACAAAAAAAATTTGTTGCTGATAAATTGAAAATTCCTTTTTTCATGTCATTGCCAACATTTTAACACACATACAAATGTAGGTGAATATATAGACGTATGCATGTGTTTGTGTCTATTGGTGTGTGTTTTGGCATTGTACACATTATAACCAACATTCATTTTCATGGTTGGCTATACAAACAATATGTTTCTTAACTTTTTGTTTGAAGGACTTCACATCAAAATGAAGAAGAAAAAAAAAAAAAATATAGACTGCAATGGTCATAAGTTGATATATCTTAACTAACACTTTTTACAAGTTGTTGACATTCTTTTCATAAGTTGTACAATATTTTTATTTTAGAGCTCTAAGTATATGACCCTCAACAACATTATGCAATTTTGTTTGTGTATGTCATATTTGCTCACGCATTTAATAAACTCATAATTCTAGTTTTAAGTTTTGATTATTTTCCATATTGGTCATAAATTGACAACCTATAAATGAAAATGTAATTACCACTTGAGTTAGGGATGCTAAATGACTTTAGTATGCTAGAGAAGTAGCTTTACTTTTTAAACTTAAGGTGAAATTTGATGTAGGACCAACTTATGACCAACGACATGAACTTAAACTTAAATTTCAAATGGATACAACTTTGTCACTTTAACTTAAATGAAGAACTTAGATCAATGGTTATTGTAATTTAAAATATCAAAAGTTCTTTCTAATCTCCCCATTAAAATACACCTACAGAAACTTTTTAATGCCTAAACAATTCAAATTTCGCTGCTAAAAAAAAATAGCTCAACTGTGTTTTTTATATCTGGGTTATTAAATGTAATACAAATATTTAGAACTTATAAAATTTTATTAAGCTTACAACCCGATCAAAAAAAGAGTTATTTCTCAAATACAAAATCATATCTCATTTGATATAGATCGATATGTACTCTTATCAAACTTTGGAGTGTCCACAAGAATCCAATAATGTTACTGGATGAAATTACAAAAAAATTACTGGATCCTAAATACAAAAATGAGAATAAAACAAAATGAGAATAAACCAAAGATAGAGCTTGCACATAACGAACAAGTTTTCAATTTACTTTTGATCAATGGTGATAATTTTTATTTTTGAGCTCATATATTAGTTCTCATTTAGTGGGGTAACTAAATTATATGAATGTTTGATGTTTGCATGTGATTGTCACTTCTTTCAAAACGTGTTCTGATGATGGGAACTTAGAAAATTTCCGAAATAGATCTATCAACACATTCCTGAAAGTGGTCAATTAATAAATTTGAAAACAAAAACAAGGACAAGGACAATATCCTAATAAAGATAATGACCTCGAACTTGAATAATTTTCATTGCACAATTAAATGTCGAAAAAACATAATTTTTATTTTGAATAAAAATTATATCAAACTTATTTTTTAACTTTAAATTTAATATATGATGAATTTCATATCAAAACCTATAAAAAAAGGCACATTTTCAAACCGACCCTCTCAGATTTTGATGAAATTTTGAAATTTTGCACATTTTACCTATACAAACACAGCCTCATTTTTAAAAATTGCATTTTCGAAAATTTTGGGCGTGGCAAGGTATCGAAATATTTGAAAAATGACGGTAACAGGTACTTTTAAGCAACGATTACTACGGAATGGCTCAACCGATTTCAAAGATCTTGGTACCATTAGAAAGGTATTTAAATCTTCTGCTTTCGACAACATACACTGTAAAAATTTTCAATTACACTGAACATTTTTTTTGGCAAAAATAAAACTTTAAACTGTGAAAACACTTCAAAGGCCAAGTATTTTTTCAAAAAAAAAAAAAATTTTAGAAAGATCTATTTAATATATATAACATATCTAAAAACTAAAATGGCGTTTTTTTTTTCTTTTTTTTAATTTTTTAAGTAAATGTATCTCTTGTTAACTTCCTTATATTTTGATATCATTCTGTGACAAAAAAAAAATAAAGTAGCTATACTTTGGAAGTTATGCTATAAACACATAGACGACTGCAGCTACACGACTACAGCCTGTCAAAAACAAAATACACACGTTTATATGAAAACGATTATTTTGGCACCAACACAGCTAAACGGCTACCCGACTACTTTTGCCGCTGTAGTCAACTTAGCATAATTTCTATTTTTGTTGGCTACAAAACAAAAATAGTTTTGACAATAAAACAAAATTATTACAGTGTATGTTTTTGATAGCTGATTTAAATACCTTTCTAATGGTAGCAATATCTTTGAAATCGGTTCAGCCATTCCGTAGTAATCACAGCTTGAAAGTACATATTATCGTCATTTTTCAAAAACTTCGTTACCTTGCCACGCAAACATATTTTCAAAAATGCAGCGTTCTAAAAATGAGGTTGTGTTTGTATAGGTAAAATGTAGCTGTATGCAAAATTTCATCAAAATCTGAGAGGGTCGTGTTCAATGCATATCGGTTTTGATATCATATGTATTTGTTCCTAAAAGGTTTTTGAATGTAGAAAATGACCGCTCAACCTCGAAGCTTGTGATCGGTATATTGTGTATTGATTTTCTGATTTTATATAACATCTGTCTTTTAACAAGCAGAACTGTGATTTCGAGAGTTTCAAAGAAAAATAACAAAAAAAAAACGTGAAAAGAGAGGAACTTTGACTTAATTTTTTTATATTTTTAAGAAATTTAAATTAAATTTTAAAGATAATTTGCATTGTTTAATATATTCTCTGAAAACGTCTTGCACACACATTCACATAACAAACTCGGTTGTTTAAACCGATTTTCATCCACCGAATTGATTCGGTTGAATGAAATCTTTCGATTTTTAGGAGAGTGCAACTAACAAAAATTTTTATTTATTTTTAATGAAAAATTCGCCTTTAAAAATCCACTTAAAACTGTTTCTCTTAATCCCAGTTTGCATATAAAATTTAAATATAAAATAAAATTGAGATTTTTTTTTTGAAAAACTAAGAAAAATGCACACAGAGAAATAAAGTGCCAACCGAATTGAAAAGTGTATATTTATGGTAACAACTTATGAATTCAGTTAATATAACGATATTTACATTCAATTTCAGAATATTTTGGGTGTTGCAACTAAAATTCAGTTGAATTAATCGCACTTTGTTATGAAAACTAATGTTAAGTTGTGCCAACCAACTGAAATTCGTAACAACCGAATTTGAGTCGTAGTAACCAAATTTCAGTTGGCAAATAGCAAAGTTTTTCTCTGTGTGTGCAATAAAAATATGCATTCAAAACCAAATAAGATAAATATACAATACAAATATACATTTAAAGCAAAATATGCAAAATTATGCATTTATAGCAAACTATGCACTAACGAATCGATGCAATTTTAACGCAAATTCTTTGATTCGCAAAGATATTTTTTTTATCCTGTTCTCAGACTTAAGGGAAAAAACATGCATTTACATAAACTTCCGGTCCCTGATGATTAAATATAAATAACGGTATAAAGTAATATATCGCACACCTAGTTCAAAAGTGAGTTAACTCAAAATTTTAATTTTTCGGGTTTATATGCTTAAACTATGCACAATACACTTGTTTATCTATAAAAAAAATATCAGTGTATTTGTTTGTTGTTAACTGTTGCTAAAGAACAGTTATATATTTCTTTATGTTCGAGTTAGTATAAAGTTGGAATTTTTTTTCCATTTCTGAAAAATTAAAAAATTTTGAGTTGAGCCACTTTTGAAGTAGGTGTGCGATATAACTATAACAAAACTTTTTTACTTGGAAATATATGACTATGCATGGCACCATATGTAATCACATATTATACAATATTTTAAGATCAATAAACATAAGACCATATCGCACACCTAGTTCAAAAGTGACTTAACTCAAAATTTTATTTTTTCGGGTTTGTATGCTTAAACTATGCATAATACACTTGTTTATCTATAATAAAATATATCAGTGTATTTGTTTGTTGTTAACTGTTGCTAAAGAACAGTTATATATTTCTTTATGTTCCAGTTAGTATAAAGTTGGAATTTTTTTTTCCATTTCTGAAAAATTAAAAAATTTTGAGTTGAGCCACTTTTGAAGTAGGTGTGCGATATAACTAAAACAAAACTTTTTTACTTGGAAATATATGACAATGCATGACACCATATATAATCACATATTATACAATATTTTAAGATCAATAAACATAAGACCATATCGCACACCTAGTTCAAAAGTGACTTAAATCAAAATTTTAATTTTTCGGGTTTATATGCTTAAACTATGCACAATACACTTATTTATCTGTAATAAAAATATCAGTGTATTTTGTTGTTGTTAACTGTTGCTAAAAAACAGTTATGTCTTTCTTTATGTTTCAATTGGTATAAAGTTGCAAATACTTTTTTTTGATTTTTGAAAAATTAAAAATTTTGAGTTGAGTCACTTTTGAACTAGGTGTGCGATATATAATTTTGTTACTCGGGAAGCTAAGTAAAATTATATTTTAATAATCTAACTTTATATCAAAGACTTTTAAAGAAAGTATAAAATACCTTGTAATATATTTTACAAAGTCTAAAAACAGACAAATCATCATCTTTGTTTTTAGTTTTATATTTTCATATTTTAATTAATTTAAAAGCCAACATTGTATTCATACAATCAATAGCTTACAGCAAAAGAACACAAAAAAAATGTATATTTTAAAACAAACACAATCTATCATCATTATTTAACAATAATTGTAAACAGAATAAGTTTTTTTTTTTATTTTATTTACCAGTAACAAAATTTAGTAGCAAATGTTTGTAAAAGAATTTTGTTTTAGGAAAATGAATGAAAACAAATGTAAAACAACCCTTGAAGTTCTAAAGTGGTATGAAGTACTTAGTAACAAGAAAAAATAAACAAAACAAAAAAAAAAAAATCCAACAATATAAAATCCGATTGATGAAGAATTTGCTGAAGATTATGATGAAAATGTTGCTACCTTGACAGGTGACCAACCACAAAGGCATCAGAATTTTAAAAACCCCCCAATTTACTGGATGTTTCAATTATTATTTTTTTGTACAAAGTAAAGCAAGGAAAAGAAAGGGCACAGTAGTTTGGTTGGAATTGTAGTTTAAAACAAAGCGATAATTAAAGTTAAACCAAAACTCTAAAATTTCAGATTTATTAAAGATGCTGACGATTAATTCATACAAATTTGAATCACTAGCATACCTAGAAAAGCCTTTGCTGTGCGGCTGTGAATCTTATTGCTCCAAGTAAAAAAGGGTTTGTAAAGGGTCCGCCATCTAACTTTTTTTTTCAACTAGTGCTTATTTCGTGAATGGTAACACTTAGCTCATGTCTGATTTGACAGATAATTAGTTTTATCCTTCCGCTGAACGAATATGGTTGTGTATACGCTTGAACAACGCTGGGAAATATTGCGACATTACTTTGAAAATCATGGTGCCATCAAAGATAAGTGTTACGCCAACAAGCCAGAGACAATTGACGCTTTAAAGGACAATATTCGTGAAGCCATTGGTGAAATACAGCTGCACACAATCGATAATGTGCTTAAAATTGGACCGATCCTGTAGGCTACTGCATGGCCAGCCGAGGCAGCCATTTGAATGAAATTATTTTCTATTATTAACCGGAAGGATTGTACTTTCAAATAAAAAAAGAAATTTGAGAAAATATTCAGTAGTTTTTTTTTATAGCATTTTCAAAAAAAAAAGTTATTTGGCGGGCCCTTTATATTAATATATATGAACGAATATGGTCTTATAATGGATCAATTATGGGAACAGCAGAAAAATATGATTTCCCATATGTTAGGATCCTAAATTTGAGGCTATGTGGACGCATACAATTATATATGTTCATATATATCTGATCATATATGCTTATATATAAGCATATATGTACATATAGCCAAATATGCTAATATATCCTCTAATTTCTGATCCAAATACATAAGGTCTTATATTGAATTATATATGGTAATATATGATCAGCTATATACGTTAATATACAAGACCATATATGATCATATATGTGTATATGCAATCACTTTTTAAGTTCTCGTACTCTAAACTGTTGCTAAAACATGGTTATATTATAGTCCAATGTGCAGATTCATCGAGGATTTTATTAAAGTCAAAATTAAGGTAGATTTTTTGTATCTATTTTGTGTCTCAATAAAGTTGTATTTGAGCTTCATTGCTGGACGTTATTATGTTTTAATTTAAGATTAAGTTTGGAGCTCAATCGTGGGCCTTACAATATTTAGTAAAACATGATTTTGGTAGAATTTTTGGTTGGTTGAGTAGTCAATTGTGGATCTGATTTAAAGCTTCATTGTGGATTTCAATAGTTCTAATTTTAAATATTTGTTTTAAAAGCACTTTGTTCCACTCAGGCGCGGATCCAGGGAAAGGTTTTGGGGGGATGGCGGGTAACTTAGAGTATTTTTTCTTAATTTTTTAATCTTTTTTACATTTTTGTATTTAAAATATCATTTTATGGTAGGAAACCACGCCTGCTTCCACTGTACGTTTACGTATTTTTTTTTATTAATCATACGTAATAAAAAATAATAATAACAACAAAAATATTAATTTTTATTAATATTTTTAATGTTATATTTCTAAAACGAATCTGAGCAACTGGTTAAACTTCATGAATTGTTAGAAAAATATCTAAACTTTAAACAAAAATAAAACTTTTGGTATATTTCACCCAGGCACGTAGCTAGGGGGGGGGCTTGGGGGCTAGAGCCCCCCGAAATGATTTGACAAATTTAAAAACTTAATACAATTCGTTAGAAAGTAACAATGTTATTGATACATTTAATATGAATATATTAATTTTTGACTTGGATGAAATAGGAAGTAGTTTTATATGGTTCGAATCTTAAAATTTCGTTAGAAAACATTGCCTGCAAATGGGCGGCTATCATTGTTAGAGCTGATTTTCGTCAAAAAGCAATAAATAAAATCATTTCATAAGAGATTTCGAAGTCTTTGACTTAAAATATAATCAAAAAGTTGTTTGAGACAATGCAAACTAAAAATTAAATGTCTACACAGAAAAAACTAAAATTTAGTTTTAATTAAAATATTCGTTGATTCAGCAAATGTTTAACTGAATTCGGTCGTGTTGATGCAATTGTAGTAACAGCTAAAATAATTTGTATCTATTTAATTAATATTATTTTCAATTACATATAGTTTTATTCACATCTATTAAGAATTTAATTGAATATTGTTTACTATTGGGATAAATTACAAAATTTTAAAAAAATAACCAAAATTGTAAAATAATCGCCAAAATTTAAAAAAATCGAGACCATTTGAAAAAATTGCAAAATTTGAAAAAAAATTGTCAAAATTTAAAAAAAACAATCCTCAAAATTGCAGAAATTTAAAAAAACTCCAAAATTCGAAAAAAAATTTAAAAAAATCATTAAAATTAAAGAAACGCGAAATACTAGTATCAACCTAGCTAATATGTTTGATTTGCTTTATTTTTGTAAATATACGGAGGTTGAAAGCTCGTTATAAATTGAAAATGAATTTTCTACTTTAAACGATTTTTTAATTTTGGCGACTTTTTAAAATGTTTGCATTTGTTTCAATGTTGTTATTATACGTTATAAAAACTGAAAATTTTTTTATACCAAATTCATTTTCTATTAAACAGTTAATTGAAAGTAAGTTTGAAATCGAACAAAAGTTTAATTGAAATTTTTTTGATAATGATTTTTTCTGTGTATTTTGACATAATCTTTTAAAATGGAGATACCACTAAGACTCAAAATTAAGTTTACTTGTGCCGTAAATTCGTTACTTTACTTACAGTGCAATCTTTTTATATAAATTTGGTTTGCTACGCACGCATCTGGTAACATAGTTTTCAGTATTTTTTTACGATATATATTACGATATCTCATATATTTTTTTAATTTTTGGAAACAAATTTAAGCCTTAAACTTTGATCGATATTCATAATGTGTTAACGTGATCCAATGTGACTCAAATTTTCTCAATTTTTTTTTAGACTAAATGTAACCAAATTTCTATCGGTGCTCCTTGAAATGCGACATTTCAAAATCAAGCAGCTAAACCAGTCTTTGTGTTATAACGATGTAGGTTTTTTTAGACATTTTAAAGGGTTTTTATTTAAAAATTGATTAAATACAATTTGAAAAGCGTTTTAAATTGTCCAAAATATAAATCAAAGTGAATTCGAAATACATAATTTAGTTTAAATAAGACCTAGGCGATGTCAGGTATATTTTTAAATTTTCCAATTTTATATTTTTTCTTTATTATTATTTCTTTCAGACTACAATAACGCTTGCTTGGAAAATTTACGATTTTTTTAATACAAGACATAAAGTATTGCCCCCAATCTTAAAAAAGTCGGATATATGAAAAAGGGGAAAAAATAGTGAATAATTTGTTAAAATAATTCTAATAAGTGGCAGCCGGGGTCCACGATATTGTGTCAAAATGGTTTTCAAAATGTGTGTTTCCTCGAGCATTTTAACGCTGTTTTTAAATAAGCCTAAATTTCCTAATTTTTAAACATATTTTCATACAAAGATGTGTTAAATTTCACCACCAACTTTAAAAGTAGATTCCTTTTTCATATATTATTGCTGCTTTATCACCTATCCGAATTTCATTAATTTAATTTCAAAGGGAAGCCATCGGAAAAGCTTCCTTGTAAGTGTCAGGCAAATTATAAAGGATATTTGCTTTTAATTTGTTTTTTGGACGGTTATAAATCTTTAATCTCCCGAGTTAAATTATTCGGATGTTATTTAGTTATTATGCCCATTTCTCGGATAAAACTGTATTAAGACTCATATTAAATTTCGTATGATTATATAAAGCATCATATTAATTTTAATCGGGTTATTAGAAGTTGAAACTTTTTACTTTTTTTACATTTATCAAGTTTTAGATACCCTAGGCGTATACTAGCACATAAAAATATAAAGTAATTTTATTTTTCGCGGTTTTCAAAAAGTTTTCCACATAATCCTTTTTTTATTCAATTAAACTAAAAATTAATATTTAGCTAAAAATTTAACGTAATTAGACAATAACGATGCATATCCAACTTAAAGTACACAAACGTTTTCAAATTTGACGTGTTTCGCGGATTGTGATGAAACAATTCGCAAAATAATGCACACAATAAGTAAAAAATGAAAAAAATGCATTTTAAGGAAATGCACTTTATGCGGAAGTTTTTGTTTCAAAAGCGATTTCTATTAGAGAAAGCGATTTCTATTATTAATATATGATTGCCCATCACGTGTAGGTAAAAATTTAGCAAAAAAAAAAAAAAAACAAGCTGTTACTCTAGCGAGCAAAAAAAAAAATATATATAATCAATCTAAAAAATCGAAAAGCCACCCCCCCCCCCACGAAACAAATTCCTAGCTACGTGCCTGATTTCACCATTAAATCCCTGAGACAGCCGATAACCTGGAAACCTTAACCTTATATAAAATTCTGTTGATGCAATTAATTTCGCTATCACTCGTTTAGTTTTCGAAATAAAATATAAATATCAAAATTGCCTAAACGATAAAAAGGAGGCATAAGATAAAAAAAATTTCAAATTCTGAAAAATCGCCTAAATATCCCAAAAGTTATTTAGGAGATTTTTCAGAATTTGAAAATTTTTTTATCTTATACCTGCTCTGTATCGTTTAGGCAATTTTGATATTAATTTTTTTAAATTAATAATATTTTTATCAATTTTTAGCATGGACGGCAGGCAATACCGCTTATATGCTGTTATCGATTCAAACCCCTTTTAACTGATTAACATTATAACTAAAATACCGTTACCGAAATAATTGAAATGCCGTTATCCGTAAAATACCGCTACCAATATAGCTATAATACCAATATCCTTAAAATACCGTTATCGAAATAACTAAAATATCGTTGTCCGTACAAATACAGTTGCCGAAATAATGGAAATAGCGTTATCTTAAAATACCGTTACCGAAATAATCTGAAAAAATCAGAAAAAATAACCGCTGTAAATAGATATATTTTCCCATAGTTTGATCATAAACTAGCCAGCAATTAGAATTCGGACTTAAGGGTGGGATTGACGTACCTAAATAACTAAAATAATATTACCCTAAAAATACCGATACCGAAGTAACTGAAAACCCGTTATCCCGAAAATAATTATTAAAATAATTTCTAACTATTTACTTGACTTAGTTTTAATTACAATTATTATCATTCCCACTGTAGAAACGGTAATGACATGTCACTACTTTTCTCACTACCAGCAATGACACCAGCTTACTCTCTGCATTACTTTAACACAAATAATAATAATTTAACACAAATAAGTACTTATTTTTATCATTATTTTAAATATAAAATAATGATCTAAACATTTTTTGAAAATAAATTTTTCGACTCATTACTTTTTCATTTTAGTAAGTACATATACAAATATTTATTTTTGGTTTTTTTGTAAGCTGGAAAGTAATGACATTTTGTGGAAGCAATTTTATCTATCAATTATAACATATCGAGATAGCTCAGTTGGTAGAGCGGTTGACTGATAGCCTGGAGGCCCGGGTTCGAATCACATGTGGGCACATTTTATTAAAAAACACTTTTCAATAAAATTTTGTTTTTTTTTAATAAATTTAGCTTTTTTTAAATTTTTTTTAGACTCATTATTTTTGTCCATTCTGGTAAGCATATAGGCAACCACATGTCATTACTAATATGTCATTAATTTGCGAGACATCCCCATATAAAAGTATTGCGATTTGTAGTGACAATTGTAAATACTTGCCATTACCAAATATGTACTTATATAACCACTTATGTGGTAATGCTGTACACTGGGTTCAGCAGTTTTTTTCAAATTCAGTGATTTTTTTTTTTTTTTTTTAGCCGGTTTAATTACCATTTAGGACTATTCAGGACCAGTTTCGTCGCTTTTCACCAGTTAAATTTTTTTTATCGGTTTTTTTAAAAATGAAAATTATTCAAGTTCGAGATCATCCTAACAAGTAATCTATAAAGTTTTTGTGTTAAAATTTATTAATTGACCACTTTCAGGAATGTGTTGATAGATCTATTTTGGGAATTTTCTAGGTTCCCATCATCAGAACATGTTTTGAAAGAAGTGACGCTTTTTAAAAATTTTATATTTTATAAGCAGTAACCAAACCACTGTGTTTATACTTTCTAACTTATAAACTTCAGAAAAAAAAGATTGAACAAATTTGACAAAACATAAAATCTTATTTTGGTTTGGCCTGCTGTTTTGTGAAAAGCGCCCAAAATGATGGATGGTTTAATGTTATAGGCTGAAAAGGGATTATTGTTACTTTAGTATTGCTGCTGTAGTGTGATTTAAGCTATAAAAGCAAGGATGCGCTAGACGTCACGAAGCCTGATTTTGTTGTTTTTTCGTTCGTTTGTTTGTTTGACGGCCTCTACAAGGGTCTCTTTGACATATTATTTCTTTGTGAAGTATAAACAAGTGAACAAAATGTTAGACATTTGGCAACAAGTAGCACATTAATAGTTTCTAAATATGCGAGAATGAAAATAACAGAGAAAATGGAGAATAAACTGGAATTAACACTCATTTATGCTTTCGAACTTTATTAAATAAATTCGAAGTTTATGAAATGCATGTGACTAGGATTCAAGGTTAATGTAATTTCCATAAGTTTGTAGAATAACATCAACTAACGGCCTCTTTTTTTAAAACAAGTCCAACAGGTAGAAATCCTTGAAGCTTTTTTTTTTTTTTTGCATGATTGTAACACACAAGAAGCAACAGTTATTAAGCTATACAGAAAAGAGAGCTTTTTATAGAGCTTGCGCTAAGAGTAGTACATCAAGAGAGTAAAAGAGTATAAAAGTTATACAGCATCCTTTACCTTGATTATTATGGTTTTAAGCAAAAAATCTATAAAAGCAGGTGCAACACGTGAATTTAACACAGTTACTGTTGGTTTGTTGGCTTGTTAAGATTACACATTTTTAAAGCAAAATAAAAAAGGACCTGTAGTAAAGGTCCTATAAAGGCATGGTGTATAAATAGAAAAATCATTGTGAGAAGAATGAAGAGTAGTTTATAAAAAGTGAGAGCATTTTTAAAATAAGTGAATATGATACTTTTAAACAAATAGATGGCAAATTTTTCATATCCGATTTCTAACAGACCCATTTCGACTGTTGCTTTAAAAGGTGGTGTTCAGCGGCATAAAGCAGTAACAATCCTGTAACATCCAACAACAAAATATATAAATCCCCTTATAACCATTAACATTATCATTTAACATCATCATCATCCTAAAAAAAAAATACAGTAACTGTAAAAATAAGCAACAAGTAGACAAAATGCAACAAATAATAAAATAATAATTTGAAACTTTAAAAAATGCTGAATTTTTTTGTTTTACAAAATTTTTCTAAAACTATAAAAAAATTACAAAAAAATAGTAAATTAAAAATTTAACTTAAGTACAAATTTTTTTTGGATTTAAAAAAATAATTAATTCAACAAATAAAAAATTTTAATAATCCAACAAAATTATAAAAAATATAATACAATTACAAAATAATTTAAAAAAATTTTAATAAAAAAATTTTAATAATGTCTAAATAAAAACAAATTTTATAAATTTAAACAAATTTTTGATTAACAATTTAATATAAAACATTTTTAGTAACAATTTAATTAAAATTAAAAACAAAGAATCCCTTAAAAAACCATTTAAAATTCATAAATGTTGTGAAATTTTTTTATATAAAATATACATTTTATAAATTATTTGCTTACACACAAACGTTTTTGGGCAACTGATATTGTTACCAGGACTACACAATGTAAGTACATTAAAAAAAAAAAAAAATTTTTTTTTTGTTTTCTTATTTTAATAATTTTTTTATTTCTGTAAGTATTTTTTTTAATGGCAAATCTTAAATAAATTCCATGGTAACTTTAAGTTTTCTTTTTGAAATACTTAAACTTAATGGCATACATTACAATAAAAGTGCGTAGGATTTTGTGAATACAAATTAATAGCTCTGCAAAAGTCTAGACTAATTTAATTAAGATATTTAAAATTCTGTGGCAAATCATAAATTTAAAAAAAAAAAATTTTTTTGAAAGATTAGACTTTAATTATTAAAAATCCAAAAAAAATTGTATCAAATATAATATATATGGAATACATGGACCCAACAGAAGCGTCACAAACATTCATGGATAATTTTTAAATACCCAGGTGAAAAAAGCATCGTATATGAACATATATGATCATATATGGGATTGTATATGATCATATATGGGTATAGCTGGTCATATATGTTCATATATGGTTCGATATATGACCATATATGATCTCATATATTTCCATATATGTTCGGATATGCACATATATGATCCATATATGCTCATATATGATCATATATGACCATATACCCTCAAATTTCGGATCCGAAAATATATGGTCATATATGAGACCATATATGGTCATATATGAGACCATATATGGTCATATATTGAACTATATATGGACATATATGGCCAGCTATTCCCATATATGATCATATACAAGCCCATATATGATCATATATGTTCATATACGAATCAATTTTCACATGGGTACAAAATAAATTCTCTTGTTACCCCCATACTACCCTATAATTATTTTGAAAAATATTGCAAGCTTAAGAGATATTTCAAACAGATGCAAATTTCTACTTAAAATATCTCTTGAGCTAAAACTATCGTTAAAAACATTTATATTGTAATGTGGGGTGAAGTGGGAAGTGTATTATCATGCTAATTAAATTCCCTCTTTACCCCACATTACCCAGTCATTATTTTGAACAAATTTATGTTTAAAATATCTCTAGCTCGGAAAATATCACACAAAATAATTATAGGGTACTGTGGGATAAAGTATGAATTTAATATGTGTACAAAAATGTTCAAAAAATATTTGATAAGATGCTTTTGGGGCATATATGTCATGTAGAGTTCCGTGGTTTAACTTTCTGCGCTAACAGAATAAGACGATTTTGGACTAATAGTTAATTTTTTAAAATTGCTGGATTTCCCAGATTTCCCCATGCTCACCTTCTTTTAAAAGCCTTCAGTTCAGTCGAGGTGTTTTTTTTTTATTTTCCCAACAAATTTGGCCTCGAAACTGGAGATGGCCATGTCAGAGAAATTTAATTCACTCACAATCACGAATTTAATTTAATAATCAAGTAAAACTCACGCCCCAAGGTTTTTGCAACGAATGAAATTAAAAATTTCTCTTGAGCATACAATTCTGTTCAAAATAATTACAGGGAAATGTGGGATAAAGTGTTAAGCTTTCATTTTCGCCTAGTTTATTTCTTCGCTAGAATGTTGGTACTAAGTATTTAATGCAAAATCCCGTACTTTTTCATTTCCCTGGAAAGCGGAAAATTTATTCGAAATTCCCGGGATCCTGCTCAAAAAATTAATTACAAAATTATTCATACTAAGAGCGAGTTACAATCAGAGTTTAACTTTTACCACGGATATTTTTTATCTCAAAATAAGCAAATTTTAGGGCTTAACAGCAGCAACAGGGCTTTACAGCAGCACCGAAGTGTATTTTATTTTTGCCTGCATTTTAATTTATTTATTGTTTTATTTATATTTTTTAGTATTAACAATATTTATGTGCACATGCGTACCTTTGTTCGATGTGTAGTATACAAAAGAAAAAATTAAATGAACAAAATTAATCTCGCTTGCATTTTGTGTAAGTCTTATAATAGTTGTGTTTATGAGCAAATGTCAAATATATATGAAAATATCTGTGATTAAACTCTGGTTATTTTTGGAAAAATAATTCGACCGACTAACTTATCTCAAATTAACCAAAGGTTAGGGCTTAACAATAGTTATGAATGTCAAATATATATGAAAATATCTGTGATTAAACTCTAGTTATTTTTGGAAAAATAACTCGCCTTAAGACCGACTAACTTATCGCAAATTAACCAAAGGTTAGGGCTTAAACATAGTTATGAATGTCAAATTTAGAAAAATGTATGTGGTTAAAACTACACTCTGACTATTTTTGGAAAAGTTACTGGCCCTAAATTTCGACAATATTTGGCAATTGAAAGTTTTTTAATTGAACATTGTTTAAACAAATTTTTATAATGGGAACATTTTTTAGAAGTGATCTAGAGAGTGACTTTAAATGTCTAAATTTAGGTCAAAGTCTAAGATTAACGGTAACGTTAACTCTCGCGATGATGTTATTATAATTTTTTTCATTAACAATTTGTTTAAATTTGCTAAATGTTGAATATTTAACTTTTTTGTTTGAAAACGTATTCTTAAAATTTCCGGGATTCCCAAACCAAAGTCCCTTTATTGCGGGAACAGAAAAATGCTTAATTTTCCGGAGTTTTAAGTGAACAAAATAAATATAATAAAATTAATTGTTGTTTAAAACGTCAAACTGCCTTTGATAAAAATCGCAAAACTACACATTAAAAAAAGTTGTTTTTTTTTAACTAATCGCACAGAAACGAATTTTAGCAAATTATCAAATTTTATAGCATACCCAGCAAAACCACACATTACCAAATCATGGGTAAAGTAATTTATCGACATTAGGCCGGGTCGATTTGTATGGAGGCAAAAAAAATCGCTCAACGTTCAAGGAAAATCGTATTCTAGGGATCAAAATAAGAAACTTTGCCGAAGGAACCATACCTCTAAAACGAATTCTGATGTCCCGACTTTTGACCAGGAGGGTCAAATTTTGAAAAATCCCACTTTGACCCATTTAGAGTGCCCCAATCGAATCCAACCCAATCGAATATAATTTATACATTCATCTGCTAGAGCGTCTTAAGGAGAAGAAATAGAGACCCTAATCTTGGAAAGACTCCTCCTACTTTCTGAAATATCTCTATCCCGAGATTTGTACATTTTGCTATAAAAACACGGCTAAAAAGGCCCTCTTTCAACTTAAATTTTAACCCCTTAACGGTCACCTAGAATGATGATTTATGCATTAATCTGCTAGCGCATCTCCCGGAGAAGAAGTAGCTTCCATAATCTTGGAGAGATTCCTCCTACTTTTTGAAATATCAAAGTGGGCTTTTTCATAATTTGACCCTACGGATCAAAAGTCGGGACATCAGAATTCGTTTTAGAGGTATGGTTCCTTCGACAAAGTTTCTTATTTTGATCGACCCGCCCTAATCGACATAGGTCTGCACGCATTACATTACACCTTACTTCATACTTCACTGATGAATTTTATAGGCGATGAGCCTAAAAGTAATGGGTGGACTCATTACCTTGTAGGGGGTAAAGTAACTGGTTACTTATATGGTTACATGGTGGGAAAAATTAATGTGCCTATAAATAGATTTTCATAAAAAAAAAAATATATAAAAATTTTTTTTACAGATATTTTTTTTTAATTAAATAAATAACTTTTTTTTTTATTAAATAAATAACGTGGTCATGCTGAGATTCGAACCTGGGGTCTCTGGTATTTAACAATTAGTTAGGCAAGAACTCTAACAACTGAGCTATCGATACATAAAACGTAAATGAGTTGTTTTACTTCGTGTTTTCGTTCGTGATATCAAAAATATATACCTTACCATCATGCTTACAACAAATCACAAAGTAATGTGTATATAAATAGATTTTCAAAAATATATATTAATAATTACTTTACGTTTATAATTCATGCATTATGGAATTGATGATCGGTAAGTCATCATTTTATGTTTGAAGTAATGTAAAATGTAATGAGGTATCATTATAAGGTAATCCATGAGTGTTCAATTATCGGTAACTCATTACTTTTTGTTGGAAAATAATGATACAGGTAAGCACTACACATTACAAGGCAATGCATTACTTTATCGCACCCATTACCAAAGTTTTGCTGGGTAGTTACAAAAAAATTGTATGACTATTCCAAAGTAGATAGTATAACACTCTGGCGTATGAGTGTTATTTATTAAAAGTGTAAATAACACTCTGTCGTATGAGTGTTATTGAATAGGATAGTAAAAACCCTCTGGCGTATGAGTAATTTTAATTACCAGATTTTTTTTTACATAATCACCAATAACTCTAAAACGAATAAAGATATTTTAATAATTTAAAAAACAAATCAACCTTAACATCTTTACCTAAATAAGCCTTAAACAAAATTTTTAATTTTTTAAAAAAATATTATGAAAAATTATATATTTTTTAAAACTTTGTTAAATTAATATCGTTAAAATATGTCACAATTCATGGAATTTATTTCGGATTTTTTATTTAAATTTTAATTCGTAAGTATACATTTATTTAAAAATAGTCTTAACATAATGTGCATAAAAAGTTTTTTTTTTACTTTCCAACTCATCATAATTAAGTCATAAAACTTAATAATACCTCAGAGGGACTATGTCATTATAATTAAAAATTCTATCTGAAAAAAAAAAAAAAATATTTAAAACTACTCTACAAACTACTTAATAATGAAAAACTAACATCCCTTTCCTTACACAAAAAAAAAAGTAATCAATACTTGTTATATTTCATATTTTGATTTTCAATGACAACGGCAACTAGTGCTACATAATGTTACATGCCACATGAATTGCATGTTATTGCACGTACGAAAAAAAACTGAAATATAAACATAAAAATTAATCTTGTTCTACAAGTTCTAATGATGTTTAGTAGCACAAAAAAAGATGGTTTTTATGAAGAACATCACAAGAAGATGTACAAATAGTTAAAATTTCATTACTTAATAACATAACAAGTAAGACATGCTAAGATTTGCATTTTTTTTAGATTAAAATGTTTGTAGAAATCCAAAAACTAAAACCATGAAGAATATACAAGGAAATTACAAAAGAGAAAGAAAAAGTTGATTATTAAATTTAAAATAAAATTTGGAAAGGAAAAGTGTCTAAGCAACTACAAATCTTTGGCAAGGAGAATTTATGTGTGATTTAAATTATGTGAAAAATTACGAAAACTGTAATACTTCATCTTTGTACTAAATAATTTGAAGATTTATCAAGTTTACTAAAAATGAACTTTTTAATTAGAAACATTTTTTTTATGTATTTAAAGTAGTATTTAAAAATTGTTTTAAAGTAAACTACAAATTTAAATGTGTTCGAAAGAGTAGGTACTAAAATATCATAAAGTTTCTAAAGAAAATTAAGAACTGTAACTTTCACTAAAAATTATAATCTTCTTGAAAGAGATATTAAAATGTTTTTTTCAGAAATTAGTACTAAAAGTATATATTTTACATAATTGTATTTTGAAATACTTTCTTAACCTTGGAATGTTAAAAAAAGTACTAAAAATTATATTATATTTTTAAAAATATTAAAGACAAAAAATTGTTCTAAATAATTTAATTCTTGTCTTGTAAATTTAATTCTTGTCTTGTAAAACAGCCCGTTTTAAAGCATTTTTTTATGAAAAATGTACCAAAAAAAAAAAAAATATCTTTTGCATTTGGTTTGAAGCTGCACTAAAATCCATTTTTTAAAGAGTATTATGCCATTTTCTCTTCTTTTAAAATTTAAAATCCCGATTAGATAAATGTACTAAAGTTAGACTAAAAATATATTTTTTTTGTCAAAGAAAACTGAAAATAATGTTTTCAATGAAAATGATAAAAATTTGTGATTTATTTTTTGCAAATTGTGCAATAAATTTTATTTTTGAAGGATTTGTAGACATAAATAGTATAAAATTATCATCCATTTTTTTTGTTCTAAATATAATTTTTTTTTCCAACATAATATAAAATAAGCTATGAAGTATTAAAAATAATTTTCTTTTGCAACATAAATTAAAATAAGATATGAAGCACTAAAATTTGATTTATTTCTCTAAATACTTCTAAAAATAAACTGTTTGTTTTAATGGCCTTTGTTGTGTGTATATTATGGCAAAACTTAATTATTTTTTCCTTTAAGTAGATACAAAAAAATCATATTTATATAATGAGAATAATAAATATTTAATTTTTGATTTTTTTTTTTGTAAATTTCACTAAAATTTGAGTTTTTGAAAAATGCTCCTATATATGTTTAACTTTCAAGTTGTATTAAAAAAGTTGTTTTTCAAAGAAAATGAAACATTTAAGCTCTAAAAAATTTACTATTACAAGAAAACAACATTTTTTCTAGAAAATGTACTAAAAAGCTAACTTTTGATGAAATACTAAGAGAAAGATTTTTTTTTAAAGTACTAAAAAGATATAGTTTTTAAAACAGTGCTTTTCAAAAATAATCGTTAAAGTACTAAAATAATATATTTTTGCTAATCAAGTACTAGAAAGATGGCGATTTTATGAAAGTATTTAACAAAAGGGTCTTAAAACTACGAATATTTGACATCTTTACTGAAGAAGTCGATTTTTTCTGGAAATTGTGTTTGAAATTGTCTGCTTAAAAAGGGTACTAAATAACTGAAGTTTTTATGAAATTTTAAAACTTGTTTATAAAAGAGTACTAAAACGGAATACTGAAATATTCGTTTTTCCAAAAAGTACTAAAAATGCATGATTTTATTCTTTGAAAAAGTACTAAAAATTTCACTGCAAGAAAGGTGTTTTTGAAAATACTTTCGAGCATTTTTTGGAAATGTTATAGTCTTTAAGAAAGTCTTTGTACTAAAAAAATACTAAAAGTACTGAAAACGATTATTTTGAATTACCTTCTTCGAATAAAGACTACAATTTTTTGAATTGTTGAACAATAATATAAAATACTTGGTTTTCGTTAAACGGTTAACTGGTTTCGCCGCATTCGTTGCTGCAGGCGAACAAATTCGAATAGCTAACTTTACACTAGAATTATATTTAAGTAAAAAACAATGCTTCTTTGGCATTTGATGCTTTTTAAAGTGTAAAATTTTGTCTTTGATTTGAGCCAATATATTTTAATTTTGGACTCTCTGCATTTATTTAAATTAATAAAAGGTTAAACTGAAATAGATAGAAGGTTTTTTTTTGAAAAGTACCTAAAAAGATGTTCGTTGTATACTAAAATGTTTTAAAAAATCTGTGTACTTACAATAAGTACTAAAGAGGATTACTCTGAAATTCTTTGTTTACATAAGTACTAAATTTTCTTTTTATTGTTATTTGAATCATATTAAAAATCATTGATTTTATTTAAAAAATTACTTATATTATGTAATGTTTTTTAAAAGAGTTTTGCAGAAAGTGCTAAAAGAGTTTTTAAAAAAGTAGTTACTAAAATGTTTTTAAAGGAGAATATTTTAAGAAACAGCTAATTTTTTTTTTTTAAATTACTAAAATTATAAATCTTTGCAAAACTAAGTCGATCTTTTATAGTAATTAAATGTGCTAAAGTCCCAAAACTTATTTAACAAATTGTGAAACAATCTGATGTAGGCGTGTCCCTATCCGGATTTCATTCCTGCCTAAGGAAATCTTCAGGGGACTTTGTTATTCGAATTTCTAGAGATATTTGTTATGTTAAATCACAAACTCAATGAGAATTTCTTGTCCTCGTCTAGGAGCGAGATTCTTGTTGGTAATTGCACAAAAACTTGTGTTGATAAAATTGGCACTAAAAGAACTTTAAAAATTAAAGGAGAATGATTTCTAGTTAAATTTTTTCTTATTTCCAAGTTGGTACTAAATTACCACTTTTGGTCTTACTTTTTAAAGGAATTTTTATGCTTATCGAAAACGAAGGTAAAATTTTGTTTTAAAATATACAAAAGTAGATGATAGTACGATACAACATTTGTAGCTATGCTTAGCATACTAACAGAGTATACTAATAGAGTGAAAACCCTACCCAAAAGCCCCAAAATGTTCGTCAAATTGAAAATAAAATGTTACCATCTCTATTTTTACAATACAACATATACAACACTTAGTACACCTTGTGAAAATCCTTATTATTTTTCAGAAAAGATTTAAAATTATACTTGTAGCTTTGTTGAAAATTTTTCTAAAAAAATTGTGTTTTTATTAAGCATTGCACTAAACAGTGCAAAAGTTTCATAAAAGAAGTTCTCAATTTTTTAGATTTTTTGAGCAAAAATTTTAATTTTTATAATTGGTACTAAAAAGTACTAAAAACAATTAAAGTACTGAGAACATTTTTTATGTACAAAACGTTATACTCTTTAAAATTAGTAGTCATAGTAGTATCATATTTTGACAAAGTGCACTCAAAATTGTTTTAATGCTTAAAAGATGTACTAAAAACTTCATTATTTCCAAAAAAAATTAAAAAGTATCAAATTTTTAGGAAATTTTGTGAATATTTTTTTAATTGTCGTTAGAACAGCATGTTTATTTTTAGAAATGGTACTAAGAGTACTAGAAATATTTAAAGTACTAAAGTGATTTGTTTTAAGTACTAAAATGTATAAACTTTAATAGTAGTTGTCACAGTAATTTAACTTTAATTGCTGACAAAAGTGTACTAAAATATCTTTTAATGCTAAAAGATGTAATATGAAGCTAAATATTTTTAACTAATGTTAAAAATGTGACAGTTTTTAGACAAATTTCTTAAAATGCCTAACAGAATTTTCAAAATTTTTTTCTAAACAACATATTTTCTTGATTCTTAAATGCTGTGTTTAGAAGGAATGCCTCCATTGGGTCAGCCAATGAATTCGCTAAAAGTTTGATATGTGATTAAGGAAAGAAAATTATTAAACATGTATTGATTCAATCTTACGTTCAGGAAGTAAAAGGGTTCCTAAAAGGGGTTTGCTGATATTTAACAATGTGTAGAAGAGAAAATTATTGAACACATGTTGGCCCAATCTCATATCTAGCCTAAATAATCTAGGGGGTAAAAGAAACCATTTAGAAAAAAGATTTTTAAGAAAATTGACAGTCAGAATTATTTGTTTGTTAAAACAAAAAACAAATTGAAACCAAATTTATTCAAGAACAACAATTTAAAGTTTTTGTGGTAAATTCCTGACGAGTTTGAGTGTATTGAGTATCTTTTCTTGAAAATTATTGTGTTCTTTTTTAGTTTAATTTTTTTTTTTTTATAAATCTAACCTAACTATTAAAATTATGTCAGTTGCAAGAATAATTTTAAAATTTCTTGAGAAATATAAAACCATAAATATGTTTCCAGGAATTTAAGAAAAAATGTTTCTTGCAAAAATAAAAAAAATTATAAAGATTTCATATTTATAAACAGACAGATCAAAACTAAAAGCAAAAAAATAAATATTTTATAGCATTGGTTCTCAGAATTGCTTATGGACAAAAACACAAAATATGAACAAATCGAGTCCTTGATGGAAAAAGGTCTCAACTGAGTTTCTTACTATGATACAGGCAAGGACAAAAAACCTATTATTTATTATTTTATTGTTGGGCAATATAATAAGAAATTGACTTTAAAGATACTTTATATTCAACGTTTTTTAGAATTCTTCCTTTAAAGCAATAAAAACTCAATTTAGGTCCTTTTTACATAAAACCATCATATAAACGTTTTTGCAGCAACTATGAATTCAGATGTTTAAGAATACATTGATTGTATAATAGTATGTTCTGTTGTGTATGACTGTGTGTGTGTTTCTTTATGGGAGTGTTTATCATTGTCTATCTTTATTAAAATGCATTACAACTCTTCTTTGAATTCTGTGTTATATATTTTTGCCACTAAAAAACTTAGAGAACTATAACGGATGTCAAATACTATAAATAAGTTGTCCTACATGTGTTTCGAAAAATTTTCCATTTTATATTCTAAAAGCAGGGATGGACATTTTTGTTTTTATTTTTTTATAAATTAGTTTTATTGCCAACAATTTATGTTGGTCTCTTTTCACCGGTCATGGGACAGGTCACATGGTAGTTACTTTCAAAGCGGTGCCAGCCATGTCACAGGACACGTCGCAGGGAAGGTTCTTTCAGACCGGTTGTATTTTTACTTGTTATGGGGTAGATATTTTCAGACCGGTCCTGTTTTCACCGTTTACGTGACAGGTCTTGTAATGTTAACTGTCAATACTGCTCATCGTATAATTAAATTTTTTAGTTTCAAATCTTAATGCAATATTTTTCAAATATGTATAATTGGACATAACTTTGAAATTTATGCACGACATTACTTGAATTATATCTCGTTTTTTTTGTTAAGATGTAAGCTTAATGAAAATTTAAAAACCAAATTGAATTTCAGGAATTCAAAGCGAATAATGAAATTTTTGTATTACCAAATCCTTTTCAGATTCCTGCGGTACTTTTGAGTAAAAAAAGTACTAGAAGAAAATAGTACCCTACACATCCCTTGCCTTTGATAATATTGTATGTGTAGAGAATTTACTTTGTGTTGTCGTCTTTTTTTTTTTTTGTCGCATTTGTTGTAACTAAGTGCACGTAAAATAGACCAGTCGAGCTTTGTTGATAACTTTGTTACACATTCAATGGCATCTGGAGACTACTAGTAGATGTAGTCTAAATATTTAGTCAGCCACCTACACATAACCTCATATACCCACAAATAACACAACATCCATGTATAGATTTGTTTATTTGTGTGTGTGTATGTGCGTGGAAGTATTGTGTGTGTATTTTGTGTAGTGTTGAAATGTGTAGTATCAGTGGTTATTGGTTTGGTTTGTATAACAAATCTAAACACTGAGAGAATTATCTGCCTAATATTAAACAATTTTTGCATAAAATTAATGAAATTGCTCTGAAATTTGTCAATTGAAACTTTTTAACCGAGTTTTCATAAGATTGTATGAAAACTATTACATTATTAAAAGTTTCGTACATTATATGAAAAGTTTCATTGAAATACTGGTATCATAAAAAGTATAAAAAGTATTTAACAATTTTTTTGTTTACTTATTTTGTTAAAAAAATTTTTATTCATTTACTGAAAAATTTTCCTTTTTTTTCAAATCAAATTCTTTCTGTGTTGCTAACTTTATAACCTCTGTCACTACATATTTACCAAATTTACTGCTAATATTGCAACATCCTACTATTATAAATTAACAAACACTCATTAACAACATTTAATTTTTTTATAATTGTACATTTTCTTTTAGAAAATATTTTTGGTAAGAAAATTTTTGATGATTTTCAAAAAACCATAGCTAAACTTTTGCGAAATTTGCATTTCGTTTGTTTTGTAGTTGCAAATTAATTCGTTGTAACAATGGCCTATAATCATGATGTTTTATTCCCAGGAAAACAATTTCAGTTTATTTTAGCACTGGTAGTTTTATTGCATGTAATCCTAGTCATTGAAAATCATGGATTTTTTAGAATATATAAAAAGCCTTTGTTAAAATTTACGCGTAAAATGGTAGCTGAATAATCATTATAAATTTTTTTGTTAAAATCGTGCTTTATTAAACTTTTAAGAATACTGTAGATATACATTTATTGTACATTCGAATTTGGGGGTAAATGCCTTAGTGTCACAGATCAGTAAAAAAAAAAGGTTCTATATACAGTATGTAAAGGCTAAAGTAAATAATGGCGCCCAACATAAGGGAGTAATATTTTTTTTAGAAACTTTAAAAGAAATCATCGTAATATCTGCTCTACAGTTTTTGAAGAAATTGTCATTCTTGTTGAGGTATTCAGTAATTGTAAAAAAATTTAGTAAAAATTAAATAATTTAAATTAATTTTTGGTACAAATTTAATAATAAGAATGAACTCTATTACAAAGAACAAATTTTTAGTGATATTCAAAAATTTTAGTACTCTTCCAACATATTAAGTATTGAAAACCTATGTATATTTTAGCTAAAGACATAGTTTTAGTTTCGTGGCTATCGGTACTTTGTAAGCTGATATTACTTTTTAGTACATATTTAGTTTAATGCATTTTCAGTACTTTTTTATATTTTTACTACTTTACCAAAAACTTCTGCCTAAAGTGTCCTTTAGAAGGCACTATATCTAATTGACTATCAAAAGACACACTTTTTAGTACAGATACACAAAAGTGAATTGTAGTTGTGTTTGGAATAAGATAAAAGGTACCTTATGCATAAATATTTACAGTTTAAGATAACATTACCACTTAAATAATTTGAAATTTGTTTGTATTGTATTCTTTTTAGTACATTTTCTATTGGTTGCATTTTAGTTTTTATTAAAATTTGTATTTATTTAAAAAATAAAATTAAATATTCAATGTATACTAAATATTTTAATGGCACATTCATCTTATAGATTCCTAAAAGTTACAACTTTTTGTACAAATTTTTAAGTATTCTTCGTAGAATATAATATTAAGTTGTTTTATTTACAGTAGTTTTTTCGGTATCTAATTTTGAAAAGTACCATCATAAAAACTTGAACGTACGTATTGTTTCAAAAAAGTTGTACAATATTGAGTGTTCTTTCTGTTTACAAATTGCGAAAAATAACAATTTTTAGTACTAATTAAAAAATTTATATTTTTGTACTTTTCGTAGAATTTAATATTTAGTAGAAATATAAAATATTTAGTTTTCAGTACTCTAAGACTCATTTTCATAATGTCCCGTTAGCTACTTACTGGGACTTTAACTGACACATTTGTGTTTGTTTCCTATATAAATTTTCAATTCAACTGTTTGTTAAGTTTTAACTAGTCATTCAATAATCGAGCCCATGCAGATTAACATTTTTGTATTGTTTCAAAAAAGTTGTACAATATTTAGTGTTCTTTCTGTTTACTAACTGCGAAAAGTAAACATTTTTAGTACTGATTAAAAAATTTATATGTTTGCATCCTCTTTGTGAACTTGATACTTAGTGTATTTTACAAAAGTTCTTTAATTATTAGTATTTTTTGGTATCTATGAAAATATGGAAGATGATATTTTAGTACTTTTTTCTGTTTACTAATTTCAAAAGATAACTTTTTTTATCACCAATTTAAACAAAAAACACATTTTTAGTATTCTTTCCGAAAGTTGTTTTATTTCCGATTACCCGATTACTAAAAAGTTGTTCTATTTTCGATGATGCAATTTTTAGTACCAATTTAAATAAAAACTTTTTAGGTACTTTTTTGAAAAATTTCATTTTAATGATTTCAAAATTAGATTATTTTTAATTTGCACTGTTATAAGAGTTTTGTCTTTAAGTTTTTAGTGCAATAAGTCTGTTAGATGACAGTAATGAGGTAACAAGACTAAAAAGACACCATGTTCTAGACCTTCCTTTTAGAAAATAAACATTGTAAATTTTTGTAAATATGTATAAATGAAATTACATTAAATTATATATAGATTATCCATGTATATATACAAATTTTTTAGATGTTTTAGTCTCAGTGGAGATAAAACCTATGTTAATATTTATCTTAAGACAATTTGCTTATTATTGTAAAATAGATTGCAAATAAATATTTAAAAAAAAAAAAAAAAAAAAAAAAAAAAGTTTTTAGTACTAATTGAATGGATTAAAGTTAAACTTTAAGTAGTTTTTTGAAAGATTAAATTTTTAGTACCTGCTAATTGGAAGAAATTGTTTTATTTATTTATTGTTTGTTAATTGTAAAAGACACAAGTTTTAGTACCAATTTAAATCATAAAACTCTTAGTACTGATCAATCAATTTGTAATATTTTTTTTTGGTAAAAGAATTATTTTTTGTAATACATACATATTTAAAAACATTTTTTAGTACTGATCCAATGTATTAGATTTTTAGTGGGTACTTTTCGTATAATTCATATCGCAAACTGTTTTAAAAATTTTTATATATTTTGCGTTTATTGTGAAATACACAATTTTTATTACCAATTCGAATGGAAACATTTTTTACTACTATTTTGAAAGATTAAATTTAAAGTGTTTAAAAAAATAACATTTTTTAGTTTGTGCCATTTTTAAAAAATTTTCTAATTGCTTATTGTAAAACACTCAATTTTTAGTACTAATTCAACAGATTAAACTTTTTGTAATTTTTAGAAAATTAGAACCACTTTTAGAATTTTTAAAAGATTAATATTCTTTAGTACTATTTAAAGCATTTTTAGTACTTTCTTCTAAAGGATAGGACTATTTTTTAGTCTATAGTAAAGTGCAAATATTTAGTACTCTTTTAAAATGATCTATTTAAAAAAAAATATTGTACTTTTTTGAAATGAAACATTTTTAGAACTCAATAAAATCATTTGTTTACAAAAGAAATTTTTTAGTACTGGATTATCTGTGCGGTGGTCGTGGGTTCGATTCCCACCAGAGGCACTGGTCTGTTTTCGCTACAACGCGCCGAAGGCCATAGTAGCTAGTGCTCGGTTAGGGTAATAGTATATAATTTGTAATTATATGATTATTAATTAAAAATAAATTAATATTTTTAAAAGGCGACAACTTTAAATACTTATTTTTATAAATTATGCTAAATGTTAGTACGCATTTAAAAAAAGGACGGTGTTTGGCATATTAGTACAAATCTTAATATAAATTATATCAAACAAAACATGTTTGTTTTCTAAGAAACGGTATAACTTTTGCTATAACTTTAAAGATAAAAACAATTTTTGGTACTTTTTTATTTGTCTCTAAAATTGTGCCTATTATATTCTTATCGCTCTGCACTATTTTTATATATTCAAAAAAAGAGAAGGCTTTACAATACACAGTATTATGTTAATCTTTCTAAGTAGCATTATTTACAAAAAAAAAATATTTACATGAATTTGTGGATTATAGATCTATTAAAGTCTGTGTATATGTGATGGGAATTACTAAATGCACTTATGGACAAATAATTGCTGTGGTTAAACAATGAACTTTATGTATGTGGTTGAGGTTAAACCTTTTTTAACAACATTTGTTAAAGTAAAACTTTATAGTTTAAACAATTTTTAACTACCTTATATTTTTAAAATTCTAGTAAAAAGTAATTCTTAAAGAATTTATATAAAAATTTGTGATAATATTCTAATTTAACATAATCATAAACATATAAAACATTAACATTAATGGTTAATAAAGTATGTGTTAGATTGGGGATATATCCAAGTTATGTTAATAAAGGGTGTCTGTAATTACGTTAACTTTCATTAACTTTAGTGTTATGAAGCAAAACTTTTATGAGAGGAAAAGGAAAATGAAACTTAAGTATGGTATAGCATAAGGAAATTTAGAAAAAATATTTCTTCCTTCTAATTAATACCCCAGAAACAGCATATGTGACACAAGTACAACTTACAAAGTTTATGATGTGAATCTAATGTTGTACACTCAAAAAAATAAGTTAGTAGAAAAATTAGTAAAACGTCTTGTAAATCAAGTATACTGTTTCTCAGAATTTTTTTTTGCTGAAATTCTGTTTTTAGCTAAAATTTAAGTTATACTTCTTCAACACTTAACAGTTTTGAACTACTGTTTTACTAATATTTTACTAATGTTTTACTAATTTATTTTGCTAAAAAATGTGCTAATAATAATAAGCACATTAATAGTGTGGACGAAAAACAGATTGAAAGATATACGCAGAATGAAGTAGATGTATGCCAAGATGTATTAGAGACGAAGAAAATTATACAAAAAAGAACAACTCTTGTAGGACATATAAAAAATCAAACATGGAGTAGGTTTATCATACGAAAGGACGCCAACAATGAACATTCATACAAATTAATAATCTAATAAACTCAAATATTGTGTTGATTACGGCTTGTCAAAGAAATTGATTATTAATTAAATTAAAAAATAAAATATTTTAATTTAATAAAAATTAAATGTTGATTTGTAAACTAAATTTTTATAGTGCTAATTAATTGAATGTGCAAAAATTGCAAACAAATATACCTTTAGATAGACAGAGTAAAGTGAAAGAGAAGGACATATATCTTAGGTAATTTTTTATATTTCCTAAAGGGTTGTTTATGTGTATGTCATAATTTATTATTTTTCGTTTTGTTTCTAGAATTATCTACGGGATTTAGCATCATTCCAAATTGTCATCATTTAGACAACCATGTATATATAATTATTGCTATATATGTTATATATAATTTTTATATATTTTTAGATATTAAATTAATTCATCTCGTCATTTCATGGACATTTTTATATTTTTTAATGTATTGTCAATTTATTTTAAAAAACACAACATTTTTTTTTAGGTTTTTAAGCAAATAAATTAACTAAAGTAAAATTTTTCTACAAATTTTTCGAGTTTTTTTCAGCCTACTAATATTCAGCAAAAATTTGATTAATTTTTAGCAAGGATTTTTTTAATTTCTAATCAACTAAATGTTAGCAAAACTTTTGCTGATTTTGCTAACATTAGCAATTTTTTTGTGTACACCCACCTGACTAAATTTTTTCTGACTCAGCAAAATTTCCTACTGATTTTACAAACTTTTTTTGTTGAGTGTAGTATAAATTAAGGTAAGCTGCTTTTGTGTATTTTTAATTAAGCAAGGAGGTTGGTAATTAAGATTGATAACTTACCTTACAGGAAGCAATAAAAATTAGTCCAACACATGTCATACCTAAAAAAGAAAACAAAAAACATTATTAATTTTTAAGGTTTTTGGATTTAAACCTTAAAAAAATTGTTGCCGTCTTTACGGGTTTTAAGTTAAACAAAAAGTATGACATACTTTTAGTATCAAATTAAATAAGTCTGTACTATTTAAGCTTGAGAATTCATAAATTTCAACATTTATATTATCATAAACTTTAGTATCATTTTTTTACTTTTAATAGATTTCACTTCCTTGAAATTTTATTCTCAAATATTTATTTCCATTATTTTAAAAATCTTTCTTCAAGTCCTGTGGCTATATCAAAAATTCCATTTTGCTAAATATTTATATTTCTTAAAGGATAACAAGAAAGAAAAAAAATATGAGAAAAATACTTCTTAAGAATTTTATCATTTTTGAGATAAAGAAATATTAAGCTAAAAATATGCTGTGTTTTCGTAAACGAAAATCATAGAATACTTTGGGGCATATAACCAAATAGCTAGGAAAATCTTATAATATAATATTGATAGCCTTTGGGTAAATTTAAATCATAAGTAAAATAATTTTACTTAAAGTGCCCTCTGGTGGAAATAATTTATAAAATTATAAAATTGATTACAAAGATTATAACGATTATAAAGATTATAACGATTATAAAGATTATAAAGATTATAAAGTTTATAAAGATTATAAAGATTATAAAGATTATAAAGATTATAATGATTATAAAGATTATAAAGATTATAAAGATTATAAAGTAAAGATTATAAAGATTATAAAGATTATAAAGATTATAAAGATTATAAAGATTATAAAGATTATAAAGATTATAAAGATTATAAAGATTATAAAGATTATAAAGATTATAAAGATTATACAGATTATAAAGATTATAAAGATTATAAAGACTATACAGATTATAAAGATTATAAAGATTATAAAGATTATAAAGATTATAAAGATTATAAAGATTATAAAGATTATAAAGATTATAAAGATTATAAAGATTATAAAGATTATAAAGATTATAAAGATTATAAAGATTATAAAGATTATAAAGATTATAAAGATTATAAAGACTATAAAGATTATAAAGATAAAAATTTTATAATGAATTTATACACACACAAAATAAATTATTTGGAAATAAACCAACACTACAAATTTTCTATTTCTATAACTACACAGAAAAAAAAATTGCGCCAAGTAAACATTTTGTTGAATAAAAACAAATAATCAATTACTTTTTTAATTGATTCAATTAAAAAGTAATCAATATTTTTGTTTATTTAAAGTAATCAATATTATTTAAAATATTGATTACTTTTTAATTGAGTCAATTAAAAAAGTAATTGAGTCAATTAAAAAAGTAATTGATTATGTTTTTTTTATTCAACAAAATGTTTACTTGGCAGAATTTAAGAATTTTTTTTTGTGTGTATATTTTTATTACAATCACACAAAATAGTTGTTATACCAAAATATTGGAATTAACAATTGAAATTTTTAAACTTTACTATAAGAAGGTTACAAGTGATACAAAAATCAGTATTCCCAAACAATTGAAACAAAATTAAAATTTTATAATTTGAGTTGGTGGTGTTAACTGTCTACAAAACTTTTAATTTTACATTTGCCCCCATAAACTAGCAATATCCATCACATATCAGTTGCACCAACCAACATTTTAAAATGTTTCTTTACTAATGCCTTACCAAAATTTGTGTACCTAACCATGGTTTCATTTTCCAATTTAAAAATAAGCTCCATCAGTTGTGTAATAGATTTTCCGTGGTAGTACCCATATTAAGAAAACTAAAAAATTCATTATAATAATTTTGGTCACCATAACCAAGAAAAATTAAATACAACAAAAAGACAATTCCCTGAGTGTACAACCGAATAATGTGATAGTAAATGAGACTACCAAAGTTCGGTTGGCAATGAATTCGGCTGTCAGAAAGAATCTGTTCTGTGTGTGTAGTAAATTGGTTTCTTTGCACAATCAGACTCTGGCGTTATTATTAATTTATGTATCCATACAAAATCAGCACACACACACACTGACAGACACCCCCAACGCAATTACAAACTTACCCCCACAAATACAAAAACAACCATTAAACAACATTGTTGTTGTGTGTGTGGAAGTATGTGTGTGTGGAGTACTGTTGGTACATTGTAAAATAAGCTAAAAATAGCATGTTTGGTATGCTGTTGTTTTATTAGATTTTCTTTTACACATATACACTCACACATATAGAAATACAAACATTTTATACATTGTTTAGCTTAAAGCGTGTTGTTGTATGTAAAAGCTTTATTTGTATGAGAGCGTGTTAGAATTTGAATGTGTGTAAATGAAGCTGTGTGTATGTTTTTTATTTGACTGTGTTGTGTGTGAGTTTATGGTTGCTAATTTTGTTGCCTATTTTTAGGGTTTTAATATTATACTCTAATTTTGTTTAGTGTGTTTAGAGGTTTTTAATATAATTGATTTTCTTTCAACGTCTTTTGTTTTTTGCTATTGCCTTTCTTACCTGTTGTGATATTAATTGTTTTAAACAGGAAAATTGATTTTCTTATATGGCAACAAAAAGTGTTCTTTGTTTTAGCAGACTTTTAAGAAAATTGTGTTTGTTTTTATTATAAATATATTTAAATTTTCTTTGAAGTGTCAAAAGAAAATTTTATTACAAAAGTTTGTTTAAAGATAATGTTAATTTTAAATAATATTGTAAAACTTCAACAAAAGAAAGGCAATCAAGTTTTTTTATGATTTCTTTTGTGTTAAATTATGGTTACATTATGGTCGTCTAAAAAATAAATAGGCCTTCATTATAATGAAGATTCCTGTTTTTTTTTTTGTTGGGGCAAATAAAAGAGGAGAAAGAATAATTTATGTTCATTATTAAAGTATATACAATTTGAACATTAAATTTACTTTAAGGCGAAAAAAATCCAATTTTCATGCTTTCTAAAATACATTTTTGAGTGTAATAAATCTCAAATAATATTCCTTAAAAGATTTTAAATGTTTAATACTGTTAGTAAATAAATTAAATTTGAAATAATCTGCTCAATTTTATTGCAAGTAATAAATATTTTATTTCGATTGAAAAAAAAACAAATTCTGAGAAATTTAATAGATTCTGCATTTTAAAACCTTTATATCATTTGGAATATTAATACTCAGTAGTGTCCTACCGATTAATCACCGTTGGTCTAAAATAGACAATCGGTCGTAATTTGGCCGTTTATCTTTTATTGCCTGAAATAATCCGAAACAGCACAAACAACATCAATTTTATGTTCAGTACCTACCGCTTTTCAACTATTGTTAGTTATTGCGCTAAAATATTTCTTGAAACATTCATGCATTAACCCAAAAACGTTCTTATACTCATTAGTGGGTGTAGTGGTGTAATGGTTAGCGCGTTGGACTGTTACACGGATGGTCCCGGGTTCTATTCCCGGTGACGACAACATCAATTCAGAAAAATAATATGTATGAGTTTTCTATCACTTATATGTATCGCTACACCCACCTTCGGTGTTCCCATAGCACTTAACCCCACCGAAGTAAAATAATGAATCAGGGCTATGAAACAGAAAGCTTCAATAAATTCGCCAACTATACATCAGGTGGCGAGCAACAACTGTTCTAAGACTGATCATCTCGCGCAATTACAGTGTTGCCATGTTCGAAGCCCTTCATCTTTCACCACCTTTCATCTCTCCACTATCCCCTTTCCAAAGAAAGCTACACATTAATTAATAGGAAGAATTTCCTGAGTGTTGCTTCTCTTTATTTTATTTATTATTTATTTTATTTTTTGCTGGATTTACTTTTTTCTTTTACTTTGTTTATGATTAATATTTTTAATTAAATAATTTCATATTACTCATACGTAAAATTTTAATTTCTAGTAATTTTCACCGAAAAGTTTAGAAATTTTGCAGATTCTCATAAGGAAAGTCCCCCAGCCATAACTATTGGGTGGGATCCTACAATTCAATCTAGTCTGAAAGTATTTTTTAAGTGTCATTAATATTTTAGCTTAATTTTGTGTTTGATATTTTTTCTACTTTGTATAGCAAATGGGGCGTATGATTAATATTTTTAATAAAATAATTCAATATTACTCACACGTAAAATTTTCAATCAAATAAAATCGACTGTTTTGCATAGAAATTTTATATATTCTTATAAGCAATGGTCCCTAGTCAAAAATTTTGATAAAATTCATATGCAGCTAAAAAAATCAAGTGGATTTTATGCGTCTTTGATTTATTTTGTTTACATTTATTTCACTGTGTTGACCTTTTATTATGAAAATCTGGCTTATTTTATGTTTGAATGCTTTTTTCTTTTATTTTGTATAGAAAATGTGGCGTATGATTAACATATTTTTTATTGAATAATTCCATATTACTTATACGTAAAATTCAACCATTCATAAAAATTTCCACTATACAGCCTAGAAATTTTACAGCTTGTCATTAAAAAACAATATCCCCTAGCTAAAATTTAAAAATTTTGGGTACAATTTTTATATTGACAAAAAAATTTTAAGTGCTGCTGGTTTAGGAATTTTTTTTTTAATTTCATTTCATAAAATTGCACTTCTAATATAAAACTCATCAGTGTGAATAATACATTTGCTTCAAAACTATGCGTCTATTTAGATCTTTCACTTAAATATTTATTTTCTTTATAAAAATTGTAAAAACTTTGGAATTTATCCATGAATTTCTTTAAATTATGGTTATTTTCGTGTTAAATATATAACGAAAATAAAGAAAATATTTGTTTGTAAAAACATTTTATCATGTCTAATCCTTCAAACTACCGAGTACTGACCAATTACCGTTTTATGGACGATTTATTCGGTCGGACACTCAAATCAATCTCGTCTAAAAGTTTTTTTTTTGTCAGCAATACCTCAGCTCAATGTCATGCGTATTATTAATATAAAAAAATAGTTAAATATTACTTATACGTAAGAATTTCTGACATTGAAATTTCTACTGCTCTGCTTATAAAATTCACAGCTTTTCATTAAGAATGTTAGTTTACACTTTTGGATGGAATATTGTTGATAAAAAAATTAACTTGTTGCGGCTTTAGGGAGGTTTAAATTCATTGTAGTGAAATTTTGAGAAATTTCTATGAAGAAAAATTTACACATTTTGAACAAAATTATAAGAAAAATATTAAAATTTATATCAGAGTTATTGTTATGAAAAATGCAATAATTTAAAAATATTTATTCTTATTAAAATATTTCACTTTTTAATTTTTTTTTTGTTCACATATTTTGTAATAACTTTGGAATTTATCCATGGATTTTCATAAAGATGGATTTTCTTCTTAAAAATGGGAAAAACATTTAAAGAAGACTTTAAGCACAATTTTTTCATTTGCGTTGCACAATTAAAAGTCGAAAAAAACCTAATTTTTATTTTTAATAAAAATTATATCGAACTTGTATAAAAGACAAAGTACAGTCTAGTTTACTCCCCCTGATTTTGTTTATAAACGAAACAAAAAATAAAAAGGAGGGAAAAAACAAAAAACGTGTATTGAATATCCACCAAAGGTGGACCTTGCACATAACAAACAAGTTTTCAAATTATTTTTTGATCAATGGTGATAATCTTTAACTTCAAGCTCATATATTAGTTCTCATGTAGTGAGTAAACTAGTTTATATGAATGTTTGATGTTTTGCATGGGATTGTCACTTCTGTCAAAACGAGTTCTGATGATGGGAACCTAGAAACAGATCTATCAACACATTCCTGAAAGGGTCAAACAATAAATTTGAAAACAAGAATCTCTATAGATTATTTGTTAGGACAATACCCTAATAAAGAAATATGAAATATCCTAATTAAGAAGTATGGCCTCGAACTTGAATAGTTTTTTTTAGTACAGTGTTATTTTAACGTCATATAGAAAGTCGCAATTAATTTTTAATTAATATGTATTTGTGAAATTTAATTTATAAAGGTTGAGGTTAAGAAGAAGAATAAACGTTTTTCTCTAAAAATTGTAAACACTATTAATTTTTAAATCAGACTAGCCTATTTTCAGCCTTTTTATTACCATTTAAATTTAAACATATTTCAAAATTTTAAACACTTTTCAGCACAAATTTTATAAACATGCAACATTTCTAGATACTTTTCTTTTACTTCCTTCAGTTTTTAGTTTGTTTACATAATTGTCCATAACTAAGGAATTTATCCATGGATTTTCTAGAAATATAACTTGACTTTTTTGTAAATATGCGTTAAAATATTTCAGCAAAAGACAATTGTTTTAAGACATTGTGCCATTTAGATTTCTTGATATTTCCTCTTTAGAATATTTCTCATTTTAACATAAAAATTTTTTTTTTTGTTGAAAACTAAAACATAAAATTTGTTATAGTGTTAAACTATAAAAATGTCTTAAGTGTATAAAACTAAACTATGCTATAAACAGATATTAAAAGAAAAAGCTCTTAAAAGTATGCTACAAATTGTTTAGTATGTATTCAACTTTGAAGTATACCACAAGTTAATATTTATATAAGAAACTGATAAGAAATTATATTTAAGATTATTACTAACAAATTCCCAGATATTTTATATGTATTTAGTAAAAATAATAATTTTAAATATTATTTAGTTAGTAATGGAATTAAATTTAAATAAAATTTCATTGTTTTTTGTTTTAAGATGTTTATTAAGGTAGTCCAAAAAAAAAAATTTGGAATTCGCGACTTTAAAATAAGCCAAAAAAATCTCAAAATGTAAACAATTCTCTTTTTTAATGAATATATTTCTGTGGAATGTCCTGCCTCTATGTGATAAAAGATTTTTGTTAACAAATAAATTTTAATAAGCGAAATATTAGCGAAATACCATAAAAAAAGTAAAAATTAAAGTTCTACTGCTAGGATATCTGTCATCCTTTCTAAAATTCAAAACAAAATCATACAAATCATATATCAGGAATGATTTTTCAATGACATCGTTTTCATGTAATTAGAATAATACCACAAAAAATCGATTTTATTGGAATTTTTAAAGAACTCGAATAATTTTAAATCCACAATCTTTTTTTAAATTTCGATAGCAGATTCCTAATCTTCATTAAAAATAAGCTCAGATTTGAGAAATTTGTTCATTTAAGACGTAAACAAGTTGGATTTTTATTTACATCTTTTCAGAAAATTTTACAATTTTAACAAAAATATGTATTTTTAGGTATAAGTTTTTTTTTTTAAACCGCTAATAACTTAAACGCTATTAATTTTTTTTTTAATTTTGATTTCATATTTCTTTTCTGCATATAAATTTAGACTAGATTGAACAATTTTGTTAAGGTACATTAAGTACCCTATGGGGAATGAGTAGTCAATTGACCTAAAAGTGACTGGTTAAAGAAGAACTTATCACAGGACTGGTATAATTTAATACTGAAGTGGGTTAAGCAGTGTCAATTGTCCTAAAATAACCAATCCTGTGACTGGTAAAGGGAGGACATACCACTTAACCAGAATGCTTATTAATATAATTATAATAATTTTTGGACGAATATAAGATCCTTTTAAAAGGAATCATAAAAGACACACAACCCTATGGGGAATGAGGAGTCAATTGACCTAAAAGTGACTGGTTAAAGAAGAACTTATCACAGGACTGGTATAATTTAATACTGAAGTGGGTTAAGCAGTGTTAATTGTGCTAAAATTACCAATCCTGTGACTGGTAAAGGGAGGACATACCACTTAACCAGAAGGCTTATTAACACAAAAAAGCCAGTTGGCCAGAATTTTACCCATTGGAAGCTGTTTAGTTTTCGTTTATTTTATACGACATGGCCCTTTTGCGACAGTCTTGTGGTATGCCCATCTTTGGTTAATCCTGTGGAATGCCAGTATGTTGTTTAAAGCAGGACAAATGACCCCCTCCTATGACAAGCCAATGTTAAAGTTGACAGTTGTTTACATAGGGTAGGGTTTAGCAGAGGACCGGTCTCTGGCACGAAGGGACCGATCCTGTGGCACACGCAGAACCGGTCCCATTCCCCATAGGGTAGTTTAAAAAAGAATTCAATTTAAAGTCAACTCTAAATTTGTAAGAATTTCTTCTAGAGTCAAATTCTTAATGTCTAAAGGTTTAAAATTCTTAAAAGTAAACTTCTTCTGTGAGCTCTAAATGTTAACGAAACTTTAGCTGAAACTTGACACAGAGAGTTTTTAGACATTAAGGAATAGGGGAAACCTTGCGGAGATCACAAAATCCAACTTTAATCTTTTTTTGGACCGCTCTAACATATATCTTATAAATGATTCATTTACAATTCTTATATTCTATCATATTAAATAATACTTTAATTTGATTTTTCTTTAAAATTTATTGTAAATATGTATTCTCTTAGGATAGCAATTACTTAATATTTATTTACATGTACATAGTTACCATTAAATTCAAAGTATGTATTTAGGGGACATTAAAGGATATTTTATAATAAGTGCTTGTTGAAGCATTTCTCTCTTTGTATTACAATTTTCAATTATTATATGATTTATCTTCATCTTCATCATAATGTTATATTATATCAAAAATTTATTATTTTGACTTCTTTTTACTAAGTGGTCAAAATACACACATACAATTGTAATAAAATATACATGACCTATTTGCAATAAAGTATCCCAACACACATGCACACACAAGTGGTCACATAGCAAAGTTGTAAAAAATTTATTGGCGTTAACTTAAGAAGAAAATTGTCCAATAAATTTATTGTGTATAAAAGCCAAAATACAAAAGCAATTTTAACGCATATATGAACATATAAAGTAAGCTAACAAAATGTAATACACAGAGAGAATTTTAGTGTACGAAAAATAATGAAAATTTTCAGTAAACTAATGAAACTTCTTTCACAAACTGAACGAAAAATTATGTAAAATTAATGAAAAGCTTCATAATTTTCATGAAACGAATTCTTTAATGAAACTTCTTCGTTGAACGAATGAAACTTTAAATTAATGAAATAATATCTTATATATAAAATTCTCGTGTCACAATGTTCGTTCCCGTACTCCTCCGAAACGGCTTGACCGATTCTCATGAAATTTTGTGAGCATATTGAGTAGATCGGAGAATCGGACAACATCTAAAAATGGGCGTGATCGGACCAGTGGGCGTGTCAGCTCCCATACAAAGTAAATATTTAATATCATATATCTACAGTTCTATAACAGCCATAGTCTTAGAAATTTGTGCACGTTGATTATTTGTTAATGTGAATAGTCATGGGAAAAATGGGCGTGATCGGACCAGTGGGCGTGTCAGCTCCCATACAAAGTAAATATTTAATATCATATATCTACAGTTCTGTAATAGCCAGAGTCTTAGAAATTTGTGCATATTGATTATATTATGAATAGTCATGGGAAAATTGGACGGGATTATACCAGAGGGCGTGGCAGCTCCCATACAAAGTGATTATTTAGCTCATATACAAAATTAATATTAAATATCTAGGGTTCTATATCAGCTATATAGCCTTCAAATTTTGTACGAGTCCATCAATTACAAATATTAGTAGTCGAACTGAAAATGGGCGGAATGGGTTAAATGGGCGTGGTACAAAAAACAAATAAGCATTAAAATAAATCATCACATTCAAGACTTTTTGCAAGGTTATTTAATAATGTTGTTCAAAAATTGTTTTAGCGTTCCTCATAGTCCTAGAATAAAGGCGATAGAAGGACAAAGAGGCGTTGGGCTTCCCCTGAAATTACAAATTTTAAAATAATTTACTAAGGTGAATTTATTTTTTTAATTATATATTTGCGTAAAAAAAATTTTCTTGATTTAATGAATTAATTACAATTAAAATTTGAAGGCAAAGCAGCGTTTGCCGGGTCAGCTAGTTGTTTATAAAATTGAATAAAACCTTGCATTAGTGTAATGCAAAGTTCAATGGACGAGTTTCAGTGCTTCTATGCAGAAATTCATTAATATCATGCAGAGAATTCTCTCAGTGTACAGATATATAAAAGAAGAAGTAAGGAAAATAGACTAGGACAGACAGGATATGCAGGATAAATGTTGTGCAACTACTACTTATAGTATTAAACCATGATGGTAGAAAATAAAACAAGGAAATACCTGGTTAGTTGTTTGTTTGAACCAACGATGGAAAGGTTATAAAGCAAAAAGGGCCTCGGATTTGGCAACAATCAAAATTCTGGTATTTCTTTAAAATTCTGAAAATTCTAAAAAATTTCTAAAATGAAATACTAAAATTTTTGGAGAAGTACATCAACATTTTTTATATTTTTATGGATATACATAAATTCCAAATAAACCTAACACATCGGAAAACGTTCAAGCATGTTTAAAAGACCTCTTTAGGATTCTCAAAATTTAATTTTTTGGATTTCATCTTTTAAAACATAAATTTGCTTAAACATTTAGACCAATGAAATCTGTATTCATTCTAGACACATTGACAAAATAAATACCGGAGAAAAAACTTGCAAACAACAGCTCAAAATTTTAAAACAGATTTGTTTGACTTAAAATCTGTGATTTTTAGATTAGATTTTTACTAAAACAGTTTTACTAGAAGTCTATGGAAAGTGAGAGTTTTTTTTACATAAATTTCATAAATTAAACTTTTGGGTTAGACACACATACAAGATTTTGGAACAGACTAATACGAATCTGAACACACAGAAAACAAATTAGTTGGAAATCGGTTGAAAATATAAAAAATCACTTGGTTAATGGGACATTTTATACCGATTACAAAATTTCCTTACAATCAATGATTTTGTAATTCAACTAAATTTATGCTGCAGTACTTCAATAATTGGTAAAAACAGACAACACTGAATTGAAAAGATAATTGTGGTAATGATCGGTAGATCCAACTGAAACAAAATATAAAAATTAGTACACTCAGGGAACTTCTGTTGTTTGGGTTGTAATACAGTTTCTTTATTTTTAATGTAAATGTCAGTTATTTGTAGAACAAATTAAATTTTTTATTTAAAAAAACAAACCACATCAAGTGACTGTTTTATGATTTTACATTCATTTTTTACAGTAGTTTTTTGTTATTTAAATAAAAAATGTTTGTTTATTATTAATGCAAATGTCAATATGCAAATATGTAGTTGTTTAGGTTGTAATACAATTTCTTTATTTTTAATGTAAATGTCAGTTATTTGTAGAACAAATTAAATTTTTTATTAACCTTGTAAAGGGTGTCCCAAGAAGAGCGCAATTTTTAAATTTTAAATAAAACACAGATATTTAAAAAAAAAATCGTGAAACTTCATTATATCGTAAAGTAGACAGAATGAGGTTATGTATGGAACAATATATCGTGCAGATGGCCGCCGCGGCTTTGCTGGCATGCACGCGATCTTTTAATGAAATTTTCAATGACCGTTTTGCATGAATGCTGCGGTATTTCATTAATGCCAATTTCCTCTTTTAAGGCTTGAGTCGTCGTCGGCTTATTCGCGTAAACCATCGACTTCAAAAACCCCAAAGAAAAAAATCTAATGGTGTTAAATCGCACGATCTAGGCGGCCAATTCTGATCTCCAAAACGCGAAATAACATGACCGGGAAATGACTGATGCAGCAATTGAATTGTTTCTCTGGCTGCATGACATGTGGCGCCGTCTTGTTGGAACCACATGCCCTCCACATTCATTTCTTCAATTCTAGGCAAGAAAAAAACTGGTTATCATTTCACGATACCGAACACCATTGACTGTTTGCGCTTGACCTGCCTCATTTTCATAAAAAAAAGGTCCAATGATTCCTCCAGCCCAAAAACCACACCACACAGTGACACGTTGAGGATGCATTTACTTCTCGTGAATCACTCGAGGATTTTCCTCACCCCAAATGCGACAATTCTGCCTATTGACGAAGCCATCAAGATGAAAATGGGCCTCGTCACTGAAGATGATTTTATCGGCAAAATCAGCATTTTCATGTTGTCTCTCCAATACCCAATTAACGAACTCCCTTCGCTGTTCATGGTCAGCTGGCTTCAGTTCCTGAGTCAATTGAACTTTGTATGCATGAAGATGCAAATCTTTCGTCAAAATTCGCTGCAAAGTGGATTTGGAGACCCCAATTTGCTGAGCTCGGTGTCGAATTGAGGTGGATGGATTTTGAGCGACATCATCACGTACAGCTGCGACATTTTCGGTCGATCGACCTGGTCGATGACGCGTTGTTGTCTTTACATCACTAACAGACCCAGTTTCGGCAAATTTATCCATTAATCTCTTTACAGTTGACTCTTTTGGAGCATTATTGTGACCCCAAATTGATCGCAATTTGCGAACTGTAGCCGCAAAACTTTCACCATTTTGGTAAAACAATTTCACAATGAGAATGCGTTGTTCATTCGTGTAGCGCTCCATTTTTACTAACCTCGTACCTTCTACTAGCAAACAATAACAATTGTTCAAATGTCAAACAATGACACTTCGAATGTTGCCAGATTTAAAAATTGCGTTCTTCTTGGGACACCTTTTAGTTCATTTAAAAAAACAAACCACATCAAGTGACTGTTTTATGATTTTACATTCATTTTTTATAGTAGTTTTTTGTTATTTAAAAAAATAAAAAATAAATGTTTGTTTATTTTTTACTAACATGTGGTTAATTTTTACTTCAATTGTTAGTAATTTTTTGAACATTAAAAAAAAGGCAATGTTTACTGAAATGTAAGTCGTCCTTTCTTTAAGTGAAATTTAATTTGTTTTTAACTACATTTGCAGTGGTCTTTACCTACATAGTATTCTAAGTGTAGTTTAAAAAAAAGTGTGTTCCTTGTTTTTCACCTCATTGAACCGTACGCATGTAACGTAAGTGTCTAGGGAAATTCCCATATATTTTAAGATGAAAAAACATTAGACTATATTTAATTTTTTTTACTCGCATTAATTAAAAAGCACATTATATTAAAACAGTACATTTTTATTAAAACAGGACCATTTTATTAAAAAAGAATCTGTTTATAAAATAAGTATATTTTTATTAAAAAAGTACATTTTTATTAAAAAAAAAGTACATTTTATTAAACAAAAAAGTACATTTTATTAAAAAAAGTACATTTTATTAAAAAAGTACATTTTATTAAAAAAGTACATTTTATTAAAAAAGTACCTTTTATTAAAAAAAAGTAATCGTCATTAGAAAAGTACCTTTTATTAAAAAGTTTCTTTTAGGTTAAAAAGTAACTTCTCTGTCTATTATTTTTGATTTTCAGGCCTAGATTTTGTAAGATACTTTTTACGTTTTTCTTTTTGACTGTAATCATCAGGAAGCGCAAGTTCATGCAAATGCATATTTTTTCTTTTAAGTCTGAGAGCAGGGTATATAAAATATCTTTGCGGATCAAAGAATTTGCGGTGAAATGGCATCGATTCGTTAAAGCATATTTTAGTATAAATGCATATTTCTGCATATTTTGATTTAAATGCATAATTTTGCTTATTTTTAGCATTTTTCTTAGTTTTTCGTCAAAAATATTTTTTTTTTATAATGTTTGCCGTAAATGCAGGTTCCAATTAAATAAAAGGACCAGAATATATATTTTATAATTAGAGAAAAGGTCTCTGTTTATTTATAATAAATTTAATTACCTTAACAAGGGTTTTTGCACGTAATGCTTGGAGTAGTTCAACAATAACTAACTCTTTTTACAAAAAAAAGAGTGTAGAAAAAAGGAGATCAACAACGCCTAAAGGTACCGTTTACGGTTTACTCGGTAAAATCGGTGTAAATACTGCCACCAAAGTTGTAAAAGTGGGGAGTAAAAGCAAGGTTTGAAGTAATAATTAACCCTAACATGGGTAGGGTGGCCAAAGGGGTACATTAAGTAAAATTAAGCAAAATAAAGGTTTACGTTTAAACATATAATGTGAGCAAAGATTGAAAAATAAACTTTTGGTTTTCATTTTTTAAAATTTAAAAGTAAAAATTTTTTTTTATATTTAAATTTTATATGCAAATTGGGATTAAGAGAAACAGCTATACTTGATTTTGAAATGCATATTTGTAATATAAATAATTAACTCAAAAATGTTTTAATTTTTGTATTAAAATAGAATTTTTTAATTTCGGACTTTCTATATTTTCATATATTTTGTTAGAATATTGTTCTACCTGAAGTCCAAAATCTAATATGATATTGTCATATTAGATTCTATTTGTGGATTTTCAAAAAGTTTGATCATTTTTCTGATATACAATACAATTGGTTCATTGGCATCACCCAAATCCTCAGCTGTCCGAAAAAGAAATAATTGGTTTAACTCAAACCGAGAGAATTTATCTGCCTTAGGTAAATTTTAAGATTTCTCATGCATATTATAGGCGCCTTAAACACACTTTCTAAGTGCATGAAGTGCCTGTCCCTGGTAATCATGTATTTAAATATATCTGTGTATATGTTATGTGTGTGTGTGCTAATGTGAGTTTGTATTAGGTTAACATGGCTAAGTTATGTGACGCTTATGCTTCAATGAAAATTTTCACTCAATTACACTTTAAGACTTAATATAACATAAAAACAATAACAACAACAATTTTATATAAAATTTAGTTAAAAACACACAGAAAAAAACATGTACACACTGTTATAGACAGTTCTTCAAACAGTGTGTTTGTAACAGTGTGCGTGTGTGTTTAAATTTGATGGTGAATAGACAGCAAATATATATTATTGACTAAAACTCCGTTATAACAATAACACAATGACATACACTATACTACAAATACACACTACAAGCTGATAAACCATACACAAAAACAGTTCTTACTTCACAAAAACAAAAACACACACACATCCAAACAAATGTGCTATATAAACTCTTGCTGTGTTAGAGCATTTGTATTGATGCTTTGTAAATTTCATACAAAGTAAGTGGTTGTTAGCAAGTACACTAGTAGAAAAAACTAGTAAATTTTTTTTTGTTCAAAACTACTAAAAATTAGTTAACAAGGACTTTGCAGAAAAAAACTACTAAAATTAGCAGATTTTATTTTTTGCTAAATATTAGTACGATAAGAGTAGTAAAAATAATTCTATTGAATCTACAAATATTTAGTTAAAATTGAACTCAATTTTAGTTAATTGAAAGTAACATAGAAATCTGCTAAAATCAGTAAAAAATTTTCTAAATATCAGTGGACAAAAAAATTATAAAAAATTTAAAATTTTTAATTTTTTTTAAGATTTTTTTTTAATGCGAATAAAAATCTGACCTTATGAAATCATTAATCAAAAAATGTTTAACAAAAAATATTAGTGATTTTAGCAAAATTTACTGTTATTTGCATTCTACTAAATTTAAGGTAAATATACCAAAAAATGTTGTTGATATTACAGTTTTTGTTTGCTGTTTTTAGTCTACAAATATTTAGTAAAAGTTTTTGCTAATTTCAGCAGAGTAAATTGCAATTTTCACTTAACTAAAATTCAACTCAAATATATTACTAAAATTTTGTAAAGTTTACTGTTTTATTTTTGCTCTTCTTATATTCTTAATATTTAGCAAAAAAAAAAAAATCAGTTAATTTAGCAGTTTTTTTAGCTAATTTTTAGCTAATTTTTTCTGTTATTTTTACAATGTATATTTCTATGAGTGTAGAACTGTTGTTGTTATTGTGCAGTATGTACAAGTTATCAATAAATTGAAATTGGATTTGTGTTATTCTCTGTTGAAATATGAGCCTGTGGTTGTATTTCTGAAAATATTCTTGATATTGGCAAAACTCTTCATCTGCAAAATTTCCTAATGTTTTTTATCTTGTTTCTATTTTCTGTTTTTTTGGTAAATTTTGGGTTTTGTTAACATAAAACTGATACTTTTTTAATTTAAAAATACAACCGTTTGCTCTCCAAAATTGTATATTTTTGTCTTTTAGCATTTAATTTTTCTATATAAAAAAATAAACATTTATTGTTACATATAAGTCATTCCATGTCAAACCGAACAAATTTTTACATTACGTTTTTTGTATGTTTTGAAATTTAGCAAACGTACTCTTATCTCAAATATATTTGGCATGTGGGCATTTCCATAATTAAAAAATAACATATTTTTTCTACTTCTTTATATTTGTGTGTGTGGAACGTAAGCAGCTTTATATTTAGTAAAAATAAGAAACCAATCAAACTGCATGTTTCTAAAATATAAGTAATTAAAGAGGGTGACGTGATGTGATAAAAATAGAAGTTGGTTTTTTCATATTTTTCAAAAACGAAAAACTCTGCAAATTGCTGGGGATTTTTTGATAAAAGTATGTTTAATTTGATTTTTAATATTTTTTTCTACAATTTGATTTTGTTCTACAAGCCAACGTGTGAAATGTGACGTTACGTAGCGTGATGTGACATTTTTTATAAAATTAAAATACAATATAAATTTTATGTGGTGAAGTTGTTGTTCAGAATTACAGTGTTTAAGCATGGTTAGCATGTAAATTAAATTAATTCAATTACACATGCCAACTAGTTTTCCAACCCTCATATTACACTGAAAGAATTGTCTTTCATGATATTAATGAAACAACTTGATATCATTTTTTTTATGAAATTGTTTCATAAATTCAACCAATGCTTCATTGTCAGAATGTTTTATTAGTTTTATGAAGATTTTCATGAATTTTACTAAGAATTTTATAAACACTGTCTTTAAGGGGCTTGCTAGCTTTAGAAATCAATAAAATTGACAATATTTAAGCAATTATAAAAAAAATAAATAAATGGTTTATTCAAAAAATTATTTTTGCGATAGAAAAACACAATATTAAATATTGTTCTTAAAATTATAATTAAGAATTTTGGCTACCATGGTAACCCTGTTAAATATTTCATTATAGACCTTTTGTTAAAGGCAAAGTTGGGTGCCATCGTGGAGCCTTGGGTACTCATCTGAGAAAAAAAATTAATTTTGTTTCACACACGAATAAATTCTTTAGTCCCTAACGTGGCCGGATTTTTAAATTTATGATTTGCATTAAAATGGTACGAGGGTAAACTCAAAAACTAAAAAAAAACACCCACAAAAATCGATGTTTTTATTTTTCAAAAAAATACTAGGAATAAATTTAAAAATGATTCTACGCTAGGGACTTAATTTTTTAGTACTCTACAAAACAGAAAAAAACTGATTGGAAATCGGCCTGCCCGATAAGGTTGCACAGTGGCACCCGATTTTTCAACATCTTGTTTTGAGAAAAAAGCATTTAAAGTAAATATATCTCATATAAAATATGTAACTTTTTTATGTCTGCGATTTTTTTTTTCAAATTTTCATATAATATAGAAAAAATTTCAAACTATTGAAATATAAAAAAACAAATTAAAAAAATCTAAAGCTAGTAAACCCTTTAATGAAACCTGTTGCACAGATTCAATGAAAAGTTTCACTGGACTAGTTCCAGGACAATTTTCCTTAAACTATGAAGAAATTCATTACTGAGGTGAAGATAATTCTCTGAGTGTAGAGTATAGTTTTCAAAACGTTTGATGCAGGCTGAATACAAACATATAGGATTTTCAAAGGACATAACAAGATTTGTAAATAAAGCTCAATTCGAGATGTTATAACTTTCTGAATATATTGAAAACCCCAGTTTTTAAAAACTTTAGGTTGAGATATCTAGAAACTCAATATGTTGGAGAAATTCTGAGCTTAGATATCAAACCATTTAGAAAAGTATACTCTACACTGAGAGAATTATCTACAACTCAGTAACGAATTTCTTCATAGTTTAAGGAAAACTGTCCTCGAACTAGTTCAGTGTCTTAACGTTTTCAGAGTTTGATGGCTTCTGTTTTTAGTAAAATATATGATTATTTGTGACTTAAGTGGATCTGTTTTTAGTTTTTCTCTATGTCATGGTTCGGTTCGTTTCATCTTATTACCTAAGAAATGCCATCGATATAAATAATATATAAATTTTCAATATCCATATTTTATTTCTCAAAAGTAAAATATTTGTCAAATGACGTGACAAAGTTTGAAATTTTGTAAAAAAAAGTAACACTGCTTGATATGTCCCAGATTTTTTAAATATTAAATTATTCACAAAAGACTTGATTTAAATTGAAAGTTTTAAACACCAGCTACCAGCAACGCAGAAATAATGAGAATAAATGTTGTTTTGCGGTGACGAACATGACATTAAAATGTCAATGAAAGAAAATCAAAAATTTACCTTTTACTGATCTTTATTTACTTCGCTGGTGGCATTTTTTTGTAATAAAAAACTTAAAAAATAGAATCTATAGCCGTTTCATTTTGAAAATTTCAGTGGTTATTTAGCAGAAGTGTATATAGACGCTGACACATTATTGAAAGCGGTAAAAGCTACAAAAGAAAGTTAAAAACAAAAAAAAAGCATGGCAACATAAATATTTAAATACAAGTGGAACGTAGAGTACAAGACCATTAAAATAAGTCATCAACCATTAAAATCAATTTAAATACATCAATTTAAATATCAACATGTCGGAAAATATTTTATACTTTTTCAAATTTTTAAACACAAATAATTTTTTAAATTTTTTCCAAAAATATGTGTCAATTATTTTTAATATAAGAATACGTCTGCAAAAATTCAAAGCAAACAAAAATCGTGATGTAAAAAATCGTTCAATTTGACATGGAATGACTCATATTTGCAGTTGTTGTTGTTCATATATTGATATGTAAGCCTACAGTTATTTGTATTGTATTCTACACATTCACTTACATAGAAATAACAATAATATGATGTTTTACCGGAAATTGTCTAACAAACTGAGTAGGAAAATAACATGACAAGTTTGTAATTTTAACCCTCTTTAATGTTTTACAAAAAAAAAAAAAAAAAAAAAATTGAAAACAAAAAATTGTTTCTGTATAATAAATTATTTTTTAGGTCGGAAGTGGACAAAATATTTGATGGGTCTTTGTTAATATAAATACAATTTATATGGGTCATAATAAAAATAAAACTTTTTCAACAAATAGAAACAATCTGTAAAGTATTTAATTATGTAGCAGTTAAATAAAAAATTATTTCACAAAAAATTGGGGGCATTCATAACACGGTTTGTATTTGGTGTGTAAGTACATAACGAGTATTTGCAGGTACTTTTCTTCTCAAATTTGGCGTTTATTTCTTTCGAAAATTATTCCTATATTTATAAAATAGAATATTTTATTATAAACGGTCAAAAAATTTATTTTTTTCATTTTGTTAGAAACATTCAAATAAAAATATAAAAAAAAAAATTGTATAATAAACTTTCAAGGTTGGCAAAACATTTATGACATAAATACAATATACGATATTACATGAATCCGGCTACTATTTTCTAATAAAAATTTTTTTCATTACTTAATTATGTATTTCTATTTTTAAATATTTAACTTTCCAAATTATTCACTTTATTATACTCTTTTTTTTACAGCTCCCACAAATATGCCTTAAATTTTAGCATCTTAAAATGTGTAACATACTTTTAAGAGTTCTTATGCTTTAGATATTTATAGCATATTTTAACGCTATTATATTTATTGCTTTGGTTTATTTATTTTGACAATTTTGTTGAAGTTTTAAGATATTCAATTTAATTAGTTATTGATACTCTCGTAAATCTTATATTTATACTGTTGTATTCAATATTCAAATGGTTTGAACTGGTATATACTCAATAATATTATAATTTATGGAAAATCGAAAGAAGAGAACATATTTTTTGTTTTGTATAAGAGATATTTTTAAGAAATGTGTATTTAAGAAGTAAGAACGTTACAAAGACTATTGCATTTTATTATTAAATCGTGGCTTTAAATAAAATTCTAGCAAATTTTTTATATTAATGTACCAAATTCAAGTATTTGGCATCTATGATTTTCAAACAGTTTATGATTATTCAATTAAAAAACGCTGATATAAAGATAGCAAAACTTTAAAAAATCTAAACAAAAATTAAAAAAAAATTGCCAAACTTGGTTTATTTTTATTTTTATTATTGTATAAAAAGATAGCTAAACTTCAAAATATCGCCAAAATTGGTTGAATGCGATATTTTTAGAGTTAAAATGTTTGCATTTTTTTATTTAACAGTAAAAGTGAAAAAAATAAATGCACTTACAATAATCCGTGAATAAAAATACGAAAATATTGTCAAAACAACAACAACTTTCGTTAAATTAACCAATTTTTGTTTATTCTACGAAATTTTTTGTTATTTTGACATTTTTTTGTATTTTTATGCATGGATTATTATTGTGCTTATTTGTATCATTATTTTAAATAAAAAGTAATGCTCTACAAAGTTTTTCAAAATCTATTTTTAGACTCATTTTTTTCACTTCTAGTGAGTACATAAAAAGCGTGTTTTTTTTAGAGTGTCAGAACTTTGAGTTGGCATCACTGCTTTATTTGACCACCCATTTAACTGCTGATAGTTGCTTTTTGTTTAGTTTGCTTTGAAATTTCATTATGAATCGACTTACATCAGAGCAACGCGTGCAAATTGTTGGAACTTTTTATCAAAATAGTTGTTCTATTCGTCAAACTCATCGTGCACTTCTTCCATTTTATGGCTGAACCATTTTATGGTTGAATGGGTACGTAAATAAGCAGAATTGTCGCATTTGAAGTGAGGAGAATAAACAAGCTTTTGTCGAAACACCATTACATCCACAGAAAATTACTGTTTGGTGCGCTTTATGGGCTGGCGGAGTCATTGGCCCATATGTCTCCAAAAACGATGATGGTCAGAGTGTTGCTGTCAATAATGAACGGTATTGGAACATGATTCTAAATTTTTTCGTACCTCAATTACGTGGCATTAATCTTGCTGATATGTGGTTCCAACAGGACGGAGCCACATGCCACAGAGCGGGCGCTACAATTGATTTACTCAAAGAAATGAAAAAATAATTTCACGTAATGGCCCAATTAATTGAACACCAATATCGTGTGATTTAACCCCATTGGATTATTTTCTTTGGGGTTATGTTAAGTCACATGTCTACGTCGATAAACCACAAACAATTGAACATCTGGAAATCAACATTCGAAGAGTTATCGGCGAAATACAGCCGCAAATACTGCGAAAAGTTGTTGAAAATTGGTGTTCCAGATTGCGCCTTCTACGCGCCAGCTGTGGCGGCCACATGGCAGAAATCATATTTAAACATTAATTTCATAAAATTTTCTTTAAAATAAAGACCGTTTCATTGATATAAAACATATATTTCCTTGTTTTATTATGATTTAAACTTGTGTCACTCTATAAAAAACACCCTTTATAACTATTTATTTTTTAATTTTTTCTAAGCTGGAAAGTAATTACATTATGTGCAAGCAAATAATTTATGTTTCTATCTATCAACTATAACATGTCGAGATAGCTCAGATGGTATAGCGGTTGACTGATAACCCGGAAGCCCGGGTTCGAATCCCGTGTTGGCACATTTTATTAAAAAAGACATTTTTCAACAAAAACCATTTTTTTTTATTAAATTTAGTTGTTTTGTTTATATTTTTTGTAAGGTGTTTAGTAATGCTATGACATTATTTTGCGCGACATCCACATATAAAAGTAATGAGATTTGTAATGACAATTGTAAGTACTTGCGATTACCAAATATGTATTTATATAACCACTGGTAATGTTTTTCAACACTGGGAAGTCATTTATATTTGTATCTACCAGGTATTACATGTCGTGATAGCTCAGATGGTAGAGCGCTTAACTGACAACCTGGAGTTACAGGTTTGAATCCCGTGTGGGCACAATTTATAAAAAAAAAAAATTTACAAAAAAGTATTTTTTTATTTGATTAATTTTTTTTTTTTTTGAAAATTTAGTTTTAGACTCATTTTGTCCATACTAGTGAGCATAAAGGTAACTACATATTTTTAATTTTTCGTTAGGTGTTTGGTAATGATGTTATTATTTTGCGCGACATCCCCATATAAAAGTAATTAGATTTGTAATGACAATTGTAAGTACTTGCCACTTGTATTTATATAACCACTTATATGGTAATGCTTTTCTACACTGGGAAACTAATTTTTCTGGTTACTGTTGACAATATGCCATAATAACCAAATGCGATATCTTGCATGCTCTTAACCAGGATATCTCCTTAAAGTAGGTAATAGCGAATTTGAAATAGGGTATATAATTAGAAAATTTTAGTGGATTTTCTAAATTTAATATTTCGTATTTTTAGGGCTCATATTTTATTCACAAATTCTTTCTACTGTTTGGTCTATTTATAAAGATTGAAATTTTTTATAATTCTTTCACTCTTTTTACTTTTACTTTTACTTTTTTGCATACTTTTAGGATTCCATTTCTTTAAAAAGTCTATACAACGTTTTTTTTCTCATAATTCTTGGGAGAAAAAAAAACTTGAAAAAATCTCTGTGTGAATTGTTGAAAAATGTTTTAATATATAAAACACATACTTTAACCTAAACTTTTCGTTTACTTATTACTATTACAATTTCTTTTAAAGTATATTTTAAGGAGATAACTTTAACAAACTAAATGGCATAACTTCAGGGATGATATTATAAATATTTAAGTAAATAAAACTGTTAACATTAACAGTATAAATCTAGTTTTTAATATAAAATCAAGAACAGAATTAAGTGTTTAAATTTTATTTAATAAAGAGAATAAATGTTTTATGAAATTCTAACTTTTTGGATTATGGTAGAAAGGTAATTGTTTTTGATTAGTTGTGCTAAAATTTACTAAACTATTCATTTGTGTGCAAAATTTAGTTTTTGTTAAAATAAGTTTGACATATGACTTGTTAATTTAATATAAGGCTTGTTTGTTTAAATATAACATTTTGTTTCATGTTTTCTGATAAAAGTTTATTAAAAAAAATTGTATTTTTCGCAAGTTTGTGTTTTTCTTCATAAAAATCTTAACACCTTAAAATATACCACATATCAACACGTCTAAAACAGAATAAAACTACCAATATATAGTATTTTAAAAACCATTACATTATTTTTACACTATTCTCAGTTATAAGACAGTATATATCAACTGAGAAACTTTTAAAGGACATTCAAATTCTTTATATGAAGCTTTTAATTTATTTTTGAAAAACTTTTTGAACATTTTTTTATCTAAAAATAGGATACTTTGTATTTAATATATGGAAATTTTTTAGAAGCTTAACAAATTTTTATGTGTTTTTATTATATAAAATATTATTTTAGTTAATTTAAAACATTTTTTAAATAAGAAGATTTTATAAAAAATAACTTCAAAAGCCAAAATATAAAATTAAAATTTGCTAGAGTTTTGAACAATTTTTAAATTTCTATTAGATTTTTTCAAATACTCTACTCAAATGTCTTATAGTGTAAATGTATTTAAATTAGGATGTCCCTTAAAAGCAATGTGTCGATTTATGTTTATCACACTCCCATTTTTAATGCAAATGGTTCCAAAATGGCCAAAAAAAATCGCCCATTAAAAAATGCGTGTTTTTATTAAAAATTTCCAAAAATTCGAAATTTCGAATAATTCGCGTTTGTATGTATATTGTCAAAAATTAAACAAAATTTTAATGTTTTCATCAAAGTTTCCATAATTTTCAGAAAAATATTCGTATCACCTTAAATTGACTAGACTATAATTATCTTTACTTTTATTTTAAAAATCTTTAACCATAATTGACCTGGGGACAAAAAGACCCATGAAGCTTTGAATTATGGCTACAAGATTGCAAAGCTTTTCAATTTAAAATAAATTCCACTTAATACAAATAATTATTTTAAGTATTTTTAATCAGTTATTCCACTTTTGACCAAAAAATACCCACTAGGAAATTTACAGAATGACTTCTTTCAGATTTTGATAAAACTTGGATATGTGATAAAGGGTACTAAACTTACGAACAAGCGCAATTATTTATCGAACTAATCTTCCTTTTAATGGTTAAAAAGTTGGGGTAAAAAGTGGCCGCAGTTTTAGTTTTTTACATTTTGTTACATTTGTTTTAGAGAAACTATACAAAAATGGTATTAAAGGTATTTTAAAGATCTATCTAACAAACTACTTAATATATTTAAAGGGGCACATTAGCATTTCCATAGTCACATACGTTACAGTCGTACGGTTCAATGAGGTAAAAAACAAGGAAACCCATAATTTGTTTTTTACATTATATTTTTGAGTACAACAAAAGAAGCTCTATATGTAGGACAAATAAGAAAACAGTTGAACTGCATGGTCCTAAAATACGAGCAATTAAAGAGGGTAACGTAACGTGACAAAAATTGATGTTGGTTTTTTCGTCTTTTACAAAAATGCAAAACTCTGCGAATTACACCGTAATTTTTTGATAGAACATTTTTAAATATGATTTGGAATATTTTAAGTTAGTTATACAGTTTGCTAAAACGTGTGAAACGTGACGTAGCGTGATGTGACATACATTTTCTGCTAGGTAAATGTTAGTTAAAAGAAATTTTTTTTGTATTTATGAAATTAAAAACTAGTATAAGTTTTAAGTGGTGAATTGATTTTGGAGAATTACAGATTCAATTACACAAGCCAACAAGTTTTCCAACCTTGATATTAGAGTATACTTTTCAAAAGGTTTGATGTGCACTGAATAGATAGGACTTTCTGATGACTTAAAAAAAATTTTTGTGAATAAAGCTCAATTCGAGAACGTTCCGAATATAGCGTAAAACCGAGTTTTTTAAAACTTTATTCACAAAAGAAAATTTCAAAATCTGATTCAGCGAATATCAAATCCTTAGAAAAGTATATCCTAGTCCCAGAGTCTCGACATTTTCAGATTTTGATAGCATTTGTTTTTAATAGAACATAAGAAATTTTATTTGAGTTGGATTTTTAACTTCTTTTTCAGACAAATGCAATTAATATTCAATTTTATTTAATTTTAATTGTGAAAGGCGTGGTAGAGAAGAATGAGTGTATTTTCTAAAAATCATAACTACATTGTAAATTTTCAATTTTCTGAATCAATTTTATTTGCGACTTAAGTGGGTCTGTTTTTAATTTTTCTTTATACCGTCGTACAGTGGTATATTTTCAGAGAAGGCGGCCAAAAATCTATAACTTTTGAAGGAGCCCCCGTATTTTAATGCGGCTTTTTTTGTTGGAAAGCCTATGCCTTTAGCTTTAATTTCCGAAATCGATCGTAAAAATCGAGTGGTAATGGAATTATATATTAAACTTATATAACAATAGTTTTTGCTAAATTTAACAACTATACTCGAGAAAATCTTAAGTTTTTGTCTCCAGGCCCACTAAGGTTTAAAGATTTTTTAGATATAATTTAATTAATATTTTCCCGAAAATTATGCAAACTTTGATAACCCATTTATGATATTCGGTGAAGTCAGAATTTAATATCTGGATAATTTTGATAATATTAAATGAAAAATTATATTTTTCAAAATTTCGAATTATGGAAATTTTTTTATTAAAAATACACTTTTTTAAAATGTATCATTTTCAGCCGAAATTCGGCGCGAGTTTAAGTTTTCTAAAAAAAATCAATTTTTTTTCATTTGAAACCATTTGCAATAGTATTAGGGTTGTAATGACAAATCTATTTTTAAGGACACCCTAGTGTATATATATGTATGTACACTTCATGGGTTGTGTGTGGTGGTTAACCACACTTTTATAATTGTGTAACAAAAAAACAAGTAAAACGTAAAAAAAAATCTTAAAAAAAAAATGAAAAGAAGCATGTTTGGCAGGCAATACTGCTAGAATACTGTTATCGTTTAAAAACCCTTTAAACTGGCTACCGTTATCCCTAAAATACTGTTATCGGAATAATTGAAAACCCGTTATCCGAAAATACCGCTACTGATACTACTAAAATATCGACATCCTTAAAATACCGTTACCAAAATAACTAAAATACCGTTATCGTTAAAAAAATACCATTACCGAAATAAAAGAAATAGCCATTCCCTGAAAATACCGTTACCGAAATAATCTAAAAAGGCGTTTTGTTTAAAACAGCAATACTTTTTTTTTATTAATTTAAGTCGCCCTGTTAACTTGGTCTACTCGTTTTAAAACGTAAATCGATAAATAATTAAAAAAAATATATATAAATAATTAAAAAATTTGTTTGTATGTAAAATAACGTTACCCTTAAAATACTTTTACCCGAAATACCTAAAAAGCCGTTATCCTTAAAATATCCTTACCGAAATAACGAACATACCGTTAAAATACCGATACCGAAATAACTTAAATTCCGTTATCGCTAAAAAACCGTTAGCGAAACAACTTAAATATCGTTAGCCCTAAAATACTGTTAACGAAATAAAAGAAATTAGCGTTACCGATATCCGCCTCGAATGGGTTACCATCCATGAAAAAAAAAGGTAAAACAATAAACAAGTTTTTATTTAAAATACCATCAAATGCCAGTGGATGAGAAGTTGCTGTAGAGCGCTTGTTATAAACCCACAAACAAAAATATAAGAGAACATTGCAACCTTCATCGTATTTATAGTGTACATATGGTTTATACAATTACACACACACATCCATAAGCAGTTACATTTATACCACAATATCCTTGCTTATATTTGTATGTGTATGTATATTATTTTACAGCATCTATATTATACCTTACATATTTTATATTTCATAAATTTTTGTGTTTTTATTTGAAATGGTAGTTGTTGCCTGTTGCTGACACTTGAAATAATTACAAAAATTTCAGATAAACCTTAAAGGTAAAACAAATAAAATGTTACATGCTCAAATAAAATGTACGTGTGTAGTAGTTTTTTTTTTTTTTATGTACAAAATTTTATGAAATGTTACATGAACAAACAAATAAATGTAATAAAAAAGCAAATATTGCACAGTTTCACCGAAAAGTATGCTTTAGAAATGTAATCCTTAAAGTATACATTAAAATTTAGAAAATATGCTTAACAAATACAAAAAAAAAAAATGTTCCTGAATTTATGAATTCAAATTTTAGGTCTTAACTGATAATTTTTTCATAAAGTTTCCAACAAAATTAATAAAAGATGTAATAACAATGGACTGGCTATAAGAAAACTTTGCCGAATTAAGGGTAAATCTAGGTTCGATTAAAAATACATAACTATATGAGACAAACTTTGGCGATCTTCGATGATATTTGGTGCTTTCGATTTTAGCGATTATGACGGAATAAATAAATTATTTTTAGATTTTTCAGATTTTTACTAATTTTAAGGTATTTAAAAGTTTTTTACGAATTTAAGTGCTCTTTTTCAATACAAGTGCTTATGGAGGTGTATACATAACTTTTGAGCACCAATGTGACGATTTTTCTCATTTTATTGATTTTTTCATTAGTTTTATAAAGGGTCCGCCAAATAACTTATTTTTTTTAGAAAATGCTACAAAAAAAACTACAGAATATTTTCTCAAATTTCTTTTTTTATTTGAAAGTACAATCCTTCCGGTTAATAATGGAAAATAATTTCATTCAAATGGCTGCCTCGGCTGGCCATGCAGTAGCCTACACGATCGGTCCAATTTTTTAGCGCATTATCGATTGTGTGCAGCTGTATTTCCTCCTCTTCAATTTTTGTGAACAAAAATTCGTTCACGATCACCATTGACTGTAACGGCCACTCCTTGCTCATTTTCGAAGAAAAATGGCCCAATTATGCCTCTTTACCAAAATCCGCACCAAACAGTGACTCGTTTTGGGTGTATCGGCACACATTCTGCAACATTACCATGATTTTCAAAGTAATGTCGCAATATTTCCCAGCGTTGTTCGAGCGTATACACAACCATATTCGTTCAGCGGAAGGATAAAACTAATTATCTGTCAAATCAGACATGAGCTAAGTGTTACCATTCACGAAATAAGCACTAGTTGAAAAAAAAAACGTTAGATGGCGACCCTTTATATCAGATTTGAGCGTATTTTTCGATGCGGGTTTTGTGGCTGTTAAAATAACTATAGCGCACACATTTTGATCGTTTTCGATCAAATTTTATAGAATTTATCATTAATTTTATTCCATTTTTTCCATTTACTCGATTTTTTCGATGTTAGCGAGTATGGCGAGTTTGTTAAAATTGCAGCGATAATTAAATCGATTAGATTTGTTAAATTTTTGAAATTTTTTTTACCAATTTAACGGTGTTTCTTTTCAGCGTTTTTAAGTAAATTTTTTATGATTTTTTTACGATTTTTTTTTTAATTAAAATTTAGGATTTGTACGGCTTTTTCATTTAAGGGATATTGTTAGATATAGCGATTTTTTTCGTTTTCAACGATTTTTAGGTTTTTAATTTGTACTAAAGAAATTGGAATCAGAACATTGTTTCAAATCGTAACAATATGGAACGAGGATCGAGTGAAATTGAATAGAAATTGAAGAGAATTGAAATTGAATAGAACGGGGAATGTGATTAATTGAAACGCTCATTAAGGAGATTGAAACTAAATGGAATGGAAAACAAGTGCAATTGAAACACTCAAAATAGAGAACGAAGGAAATGGAGCGACCCAAGATTTTAGTGAAATTTATCAATATGAAGTTAAACATTGTTCCATATCGTAGAGAATTTATTTATTTATTTATTTGAGTCTATGGAATTTAAATCCTTACAGACCATTTAGATAACAATAATAATTACAATAATAATAAGAATAAGAATAAAATGTATGAAAACATAGGTACGACAAATTAATAAAAATTATAGAAAAATACAACAAAAAACAAATAAAATTTTAATTATTAAGATACAGGATTATATCTCTTTTTATAATATCGAAACTTTTATCAAAATCGATGACTTTATAAAGTTGATTAAATTCAATACAAATTCGACGAAAAGGATTAGAGTTGGCATAATTAGTAGGAAAATATTTAACAACAGGAATTGGAATGGAACGGGGCATAAAATAAATTTGAACACTTAGCATGGGGTACGAAATAGAATTAAACGATGAACGAGTGGAATTAAAGCAGTTGAACAAGTGTACTTAAATTTAAAGGAACATGAAACGAGTGGAATTGGAACACTAAACACAGAGAATGAAAATGAATGCAGCGACTCTAGTTTTTAATGATATTTGTCAATATGAACTGCGACATTGTTCCAAGTCGTTGATATATGGAATAGAACGGAGGACGATTACTAATCATGTGGAACACATTGGAATTAAACGGGGAACAAGTGGAATTAAAACACTAAACAAGGCCACTAAAATTTAATGGCATAAAACGGGGAACGGGAGGATTTGGAATACTTAACTCAAGGAACCACAGGGAGTTAATCGAGTCTGGATTTTTGTGATATTTATCAATTTTTCCAGATTTCCATTTAACGTTTTTTCTAATTTTTATGCATTAGATCTTCGACTTGCGCTTTTCATCACAAAATCTGAAACATTTGAACAAAATGTATGACAGTGAAAAAATCTTATTTCCGAAGTCAAAATTTTTCTTCAAGAAAAATATTTGTTCATTTGCGAAAAGAAAATCGAAAATTTTGATTGGACTAAATAAGCTACCACTTCAGCGAGTTTAAGGATTAAAATTTTTATAACTTTCCTAAGTAGACCAGGCCAAAACTAATACCCCGTATTTTGCTTTTATCGCCCCAATCTCAAATGTAGGGGATTAAATAGGCAGATAAAAAAAAAGAATGCTTTTGTATGAAAGCATATCTAAGAAAAGAAAAGCTACTTGAGGAAAAAGGTGTTGATACATGTATTGCCTATGTTTCAATAAAATTGCCTCCGAAAAAGTTCAATAAAACTCTAAATTTAGAACTGAGTGTTCGCTTTAAAGAAATTATATTTTAACTTTAAACACAGGTTTGCTCTATTCGATTTTGTTTGCTCCATTCGATTTTACTTACTAGACACTTTTCAACGGCAATTTTATTACTAAGTAAAGTTAATTTCGTGATTTAAAAACCATAAAATAATTTAACATCTTGACTATAATCGTAATAAAAAAAATAGTGAACAGTTTCAAGTTATCAAGAGTTTCTAAGGATATATTTTAAATTTTTATTTTACATATAAGAATTATTAAATTTTAATATTTTTATGACATGATTTTAAGCCAAACATTTATTTGTAAAAATCTGACCAGTGGCAGAGTGAATTTTTCAAAAACACAAAAGTCGAAAATGTTATAAAATTGATTCTGCTTTCAGTCCAAATATAAATTCTGATTGGCTCTAATTAAAATTATACAACACTAATAAAAATAATAATGTCACTGTTGACATATGATAAGTTAAAAAAAAAAAATGGCCGAATATCAACACATTATTAAAAAAAAAAAAATAGATTAACTCAAAAAATAAAATTTTCTTATATTTTTCAATAAAGATTTGTCCATTAAATTACTCAAAATTAAAAGTTTTCAAATATCGTCCACCCATGATAGGACCTTAATGCGTTAAATGCATTAGTTTCTAAATTTTAATGTTAATGAAAAATTTCCGAGAACGCCTCTTATCAAATTTTCCTACATTTGGAAATTTTCCTACAATTCCTGTTTTTAATATAATTCAATTTTACTTTAATTTTGATAAATGACTTTAAGTTTATTTAAAGCCAAAACTACCAAAATAAAGAACTAACCCCTAAAAGTATACTTTGATTACTATCACAAATACAAATATTTATTTAAAGCCTTGGTATCGAAAGAAAAACTTTTCTTTATTAACTTTCTATTTACTATTCCTCCTTTTACTCTTAAACTTTATATGCTTAGCCTTTGATTTATATCAGAAATATATAGTTTTTTTCTTGAATATTTTACTCCTTTTGTTTTATAGTTCTTTTATACTTTTGCCAGCAAAGACTAAAAATTAATTGTTTGGATTTCTTCTATATCAACTTTAACACATAGGGCCGGTGTTTTTATTTAATTTTGAACGTGACTTAAATACTAAATACTTGTTGATTCTGCAATATACACACACACACCCAGTCATATGTATGATATAGTGCTGTTGTGTTGTTTAATCTACTACACCTTTAGGTTAAGCAAATATCTGTCAGAATGTGTGTGTGTATGTGTTGTATGATCAAATTAATGGTCTAATGGGATCTAAATACAAACTACCTACACCACTACTACTGCTCTCAAAGTTTTTTTATTTTTATTCTACGCATACTTAAAAGACATTAAAATTAGAAGTAGAAACAAAAATATCCAGCCCGAGTATATTCAAATATGTATGCTTGCAAACTGTAGATGTATGTATGGTAGGTTTGAGTCATATTTTTAAAATTTTTATATATTTTTTTGCATTTACCTTTTTTCCCTTAGATACTTAATGCCTTAAGGTATGCCATAGACATACGAGTTCATGATGTGCTACTGTTTTATTCAAATGCCTAAAAGTATGTGACATTTAAACAGATTTATAGCATGCTTAAGTAAACACACATTTTGTTAAATCCAAACGTATGAATAAAAAAAAAAACCAAAAAAAAAATAGAAATGTCTGCAGAAAAGAAAAACGTGTAAGATATGTGGAAAAAGTTAAAGATTAAAACAAATTGTGATGATTTTATTAAAGCATACTTTTAGGAAAATTCTTTTGAAAGCATATTTTCAAGGATTAATGAGGCACATATTTAATCTAATATTCAAAGAATATGAAACAAATTTTTAAAATATTTACCAGCAAACTTTATTACAAAAAAAAATAAATTTATTTTTTAAATTATATAAAAATTTTAAATTTCCGTTTTTTTTGTTTTTTAAAATTTTACTTTTAATTTAAAATTTTGTAAATCTTTTATTCCAGATTTTGCTATTTAATATTTTTTGCATAAATTTGGCGTTTGTATTAAAAACTTATTTATTTTTTGAACATCCACTCTGTATAAAAATATTTATTTTGTTCCAAATTAAAACAAACACAGTACTATATCCTAAACTAATATTAGTTTATCAACAAAACTTTTTCATTTTTCATGCAAAATGAACGGGTATTATGATTTTCGTATAATGTGTCATAAATGTTTAACTATGAGATGAATAACAAAAATTTTAGTATATACATAATTTTGCAAATATTGAAACATTTCATTAAAAGTTTCTGGGGAACAAATATTTTTCTGCTTAACCAAAAAATTTTGTTAAATGAAAATGTACACAACATATGGAAACTGTTTTATAATAGAAAAAGTAGATTGGTGCCATTTTTTATTTAAAACATACATTTGCATAATTTTCAAGGTAATGTGATATTGAGAAAATACAATTGGGAACAATTTTAAAGAAAAGTTTTTTTTTTTTTAGAACATTTTTAACTCATTAAGGACACATAAATCCACTGGATATTTTTTAATCAAACTTTTCAGAATAATTTTTCATTAAGAAATTTTTGTAATTAAAGTTTTTTAGTTAAAGCTCCTTCTCGAAGAAATATATATTTCGATTTTAATTTTTTTTAATTAAAAAAGAGGTTTTTGACATAGTAATTTTATTTCTTATAAGACAACCCTGACAGAATATAAAAATTTTATAATATTGGTAGCATATCAATAAAAACTAGCCATCATTTATATTTTTAGTAAAAACGAAATAAATTTTGTCTTTGTGTGTTTGAAAAATTCATGATCCTATCGGTCAGATTTTCAGAAATTATATATAATCAGTTGAACAAAATTATAAAACTTCAGGCTCCAACCTAAAGAAAGTCAGTAGAAATAATGTTGCATACTTTAGGGATGCACAACTTTTATTGCCATCAATCAAAATCAAAACATATAGTAGCATATTTTATGGTTTGTTTAATAACGAATTTTGTGGTATTTGTTAAAGATTAAAAAGAATACTCGAGGTAACTCTAAAATAAATATCTTTACATCATATTCTCTAACCAATACATCAATAATGAAAAAACTCATCGCCTATTTTATGGCTGACTTAAAACTAAATTATCTAGTATATTTTAAGGATTTTCAGGTGTACTTTACATAGTATTGACTATTTTATGGCTCAAATCTATACACTCAGAATATTATGTAGTTTACTGTTTGTAGTTAAAAAAAATCAGTTGAGTTAAAAAGGTTCAGTTGAGTGCATTTATTTTTCAAATAATTTTTTTTTTAACTTTTATACACATTTGTTCAAAATAATTTACTATCATTTACCAATTTTTTTAGTTTCATTTATTATTTCCATTTACTTTAAGTTTCATACAAATTTGTTTCCGTTACACTTATTACAAATTTAAATATTTTTGTTCAAAAATATATTCAAAAAGTTGAGGTCAGGTATTTTAATAAAATGGTTTGTTTATATACAAAATTATTTCAAATCAAATTACAAGAAATTGAAGAAGTTTTCACATTTGTGTATGTAAACATTTTGTAAAAAAAAGAAATCAAAGCAAACCAAAAAAATTAAATAATTTCAAATAACTGAACATAATGTTTATTTTCACTGATTGTAGTAAAAATTTGATCATTTATTTTTAACTTACTATTCATTTGAATTAATGGATTTGTTAGTTATTTAAACGATATTTAAAAATAAATAACAAGAAACATTTGATTTAAATGAAATGTAAGTAGACCGGCTTTTAAGTGATTTATCATTTATGTTAAATTACATTTTCACTAAATTTAATCTACTATTTTGAGTGTATAATTTAGCATATTTAAAAGGTTTTCAGGTATACTTTTAAATTATCAGTAAATAAAATGTGTAGCATATTTCATGGCTAATTTAGTAACAAATTACGTGGTAAATGCTAAAGATTAATAAGAATACCCTAAAAATGTTCATACTATTTAACTAATTTAGCCATTATGAAAAAAAATGCCTATTTTAGGGCTGATTTTAAATAAAATTATCTAGCCTATTTTAAGGATTTTCTGGTGTAGTTTAAAATTATTCTTATTGCCTATTTTAAGGCTCAAATCTGTTTAATCTAGCATAACTAAAGGATTTTCAAGTATAATTTAAGATTACTTCTTCCTTTTATTTTTATAATATTCACCTCATTTGTTATTATTTTGTGGCAATTTTTCTATACAAATTGCCTACTTTTTTTAATATTTAAATTGTTTTCAACATACTATTATGGACAGCTTTTGTCCCAATACATACAACTTAAGTGCAACAATTTAAATAACAATTCCATTTAAGAACCTCAATGAATGTATACATTTTTTTTTATAAGCCAAACAATGGTAGGAAAGCAGGAAAATGTACACGTTTAGAAAAATAAAAACGAAATTGAATATATACAGCTAATAAACAATAATATTAAATGAAAATAATATTATCATCATCAACGTCGTTGTAGCTAAAGAAAACGAAGCATTTTAACAAGGTATACTACAAGTGGTTTTATAATAACCAGGGCAGCGACTTTCGTGCGAATGCATGTTTGTAGTTAGTCGCTTTTGATAAAATACTTTTCGGAATCAATGAATTTGTAAACAAATTACATCAATTTATTGTTGCATATTTTTGAATATTTTGTTTTAAATGCATATTTTTCTATAAATATATATTTTACTGCATATTTTGGAAATTTTGTTGTATATTACGCATATTTTCGCATATTTTGTTGAATTTTATATTATGATTTAAACAAGAGAAAACATTTGTGCACTAAAAAAAAAGTCAGTAAAGTCAACAACATTTTTGTAAAAAAATGTTTGCATATTTTGCCATAAATACTGCATATTTTACCATATATTTTGCATATTTTCGCATATATTTTGTAGAATTTTAAATTATGATTTAAACAAAAGAAAGCATTTGTGCTATAAAAACAAAAGTCAGTAAAGTCAAAATTTTTGCAAAAAAAAAAAAATAGTTAACTTCAGCAAAATTATTGCTGAATTTAATAATTTATTTGCTGATATTATGAAATTTTCCTGCAAGGATCCTCCCAGCATAAATTTTGTTGACTTTACTGACTTTTTCTTTTAGTGTGACCTTTAACATGGCACATGATTCTAATTTTTAAGACATTTAATTTGGATTTTATTTTTCAACTAATGCTCTCAAATAATAAATCGGGGAAAAAATTTGTATAAAGGTAGCTGCTCTGATAATAACACAAAAGATAGACAGAAAAAATAAGTCGAATTTGTTATACCTTTTAAAGCGTTTTTGAAAAACTTAAGCCTAACAGAGTAAATGCTTTCTTAGAATTTACTTAAAAAAAATTTAACACAAACAAAAAAATGTGTACATTTGTAGTATTTCTTATGTTGGGCTTCAAATTATGTAGAATAAATACCCAAATGATTATATGTATTTGTCAAAAGCCTAAAAATTAAAAAAAAAAAAAAAAATATATTTTGTGCGCCCCGGTAGGCTAGTTGGTAGCGTGCTGGCTTATCAGTGCGGGGGTCGTGGGTTCGATTCCCACCAGAGGCACTGGTCTGTTTTCGCTACAACGCGCCGAAGGCCATAGTAGCTAGTGCTCGGCTAGGGTAATACTATATAATTTGTAATTATATGATTATTAATTAATAATAGAGAATTTTTATATAGAGAATTATTCCCCCTAAAAGTATGCTATAATTTAAAAAATATTTCTATTTTAAAAATAGTTTTGTCCTTTGAATTTTGAATTGAATTTTTCATTTTTTTTAAGTTCTGCCGATAAAATCAAAAATAGATGTATAACGTAATGATGTATATGTTATAAAAAAGATAGTGTTATAGTGCTGTAAATTTGCTAATTTATCTGTTAAAATCTTTTAAAATTTAAAAATGTGAATAAGTAAACTTTTAAAAACAAGTTAAGTAAAAGGTCCCACGTTGGGCGCCACAATTGAGTCATACCAAACTGTAAGTGGCAAAAATTTTCTCATGACTTTGAATGGAGTGTTACAAACGTAACGATAAAACTATTATCGACTTCCATCCGTCTAACTCTGCTGTAGTAGTTAGGTTATAAGAAAAAAGAAAAGAAATAAAACGCTGATATTTACACACAAGACAATAATTTTTATGATGATGGCAAAGATGTTGTTAGTGGTGGCATTGGTAGAGGTCACCACAGCAGTGCTGGCAATATTATGGAACTGTTGATACAATGTAATGGTTTATATAATAAGGTTTGTAGTATGATTTGTGCAAAAGGAAATCATCATTATTGAAACATAAACTAAAACGAAAACAAACAGAAAACTCAACAAAAAAAAAAACTGATAAAATAACATAAAAACGCAATGAAATGGCACAAACCAGGTAACAAACACTATGATCAAAAAAAATACAGTGAATTAAAATAAAAAATAATTTTGCGATAATCTAAAAATCTTTAAGTTTTTAATAAAAATATATAAGCCATACAATATTATATACACTCACAATATTTTATAGTTAGAAACAAACGAATTTGTACATTAAAACTATAGAAAAAGTTGTTAAAAACAGGACTACTGATTTTTCGTTTAAAACAATAGTAATTTCCAATTATTTTTAATTGTTAAAAAATTAACTAAAAATATCGATAAAAACAAAGTACTTTCGTTTATTTTAACTATTAAAAAATAATTGCTTAATCCGTTAAAATAAACGACGTTCGTTTTTTTTTGACTATCAAAAAATTACCGAAAATCCATAATAATAAAAGATTTTCCATTATTTTGACAATTAAAAATTTAACTCCCAAAACTTAAAAATAAACGATTTTCCTTTATTTTAACCATCAAAATTTTACCCCCAAAAACGTAAAAATAAACGATTGTCGTTTATTTTAGCTATCACCAAATTTAATTTAAAATAAATAAAAATGTATTATTTACATAATGTATTATATACATAATAATATATGTTAGGATTTATTTTTAAAACTAAATAATAAGATTAATTGAATAATAAATAATTGAGCGAATGGCGCCTAACATTTATATGGCAGCATAACGAAAAAGGATGACCTTTGAGTTCATCTTTTACTATAATATGCAAATAACTTAAAAAACTATGTGTTTGTAAAATAAAAGACAATTAAAATCTAAAGAAAAACTATAGTGATGGTAAATAAAATATTTGGTTTAGTACTAAAGTAAAAAGCACTTTTGTAAACATTTTGGTACCTTTTGATTTAATTTAATTGTTAAGGTACTCTTGCAATACTATTGCACATATTACTGCCAAATTTATTATCATTCAATGTAGCCAACTCAATATTAAATATTTAACACATATCTTGTGCAGACACAAAACCTTTTTGATTTTTTCTAACCTTCCAATATGACATACACACGGGTAATTTGTTGCAAACTAGCAAAAGTTGCACAAGAATATTGCTTAATTTTAAATTTACATTAAACATTGATGCGCTTTATCTTGTATACCTAAAAAACACTAGACTTTTACCATATTGCTAATTAATTTTCTTGTATTCAAATAATCAGCTAACACATGTTCTATACTGCGAAAATTATAATCCTAACTTTTCGTTTTATTTTATATATATTAAACTTTGTTATTTGTACATGAATAAAGAAACTCAGAGTTTTTACTCTATCTCTATCTCTTCATCTCCTAGATGTCATCTAATAGATGTGCTTTAACATATAAATTTGGAACAGTGAGGGAACTCCATCTCTGTTCTAATATGCACATTATGCACCGTCAATACTGCTCAAGGATGAGAAAGTGCAAATTTGCATCGTGTGCAAATAACCACGCTGAATACCCTCAGTAAAATAAAAAAGTAAAACAAAATTTACTGAAACAAAGCACTTAATCGCCAGCTGGGCCACTTTGGTACTTTTTGGACAGAAAATGTAAATAAGTAATTAATTTACCATCCCCAGTTCATGCATATGAAAAACGTTTGAGAGAACTTTTAAAAAAAAAGATTACTGTGATTTTTGTGTGATTTTTTTTTTAAACAAGTAGATTTTTTTTAAACATGTAGATTTTAAACGAAAATATTAACTGCTACAGAAAATTCGTATTAATTCATAGTTTGTTTTTTAAATAACAGGCAAAAAAGTTGAAAAATATGTTTCTTTGTATTTTAATAGTTTATTCAGTTAAAAACAAACTTTACGGATTACTTTTTAAATAAACTACAATCGGTAACGGAAAATATATTGTGAGTGTACAATTTAAATGAAAATTATTCAAGTTCGAGGCCATACTCTAAATTTCTTTATTAGGATATTGTCCTAACAAATAATCTATAGTGTTTTTGTTTTCAAATTTATTAATTGACCACTTTCAGGAATGTGTTGATAGATCTATTTCGGGAACTTTCTAGGTTTCCATCATCAGAACACGTTTTGAAAGAAGTGACAATCCCATGCAAAACATCAAGCATTCATAGAAACTGGTATTCTCACTAAACGAGAACTAATATATGAGCTCGAAGTTAAAGATTATCACCATTGATCAAAAATAAATTGCACAATTAGAATTCGAATAAACATAATTTTTATTTTTAATAAAAATTATATCAAACTTAATATTATACACATTTATACAAAATTATATACGGTGGTGGATGGACAGAATATATAATTTTGTTAATTCTGATATAATTATATACAGGGTGTCCGCCGGGAAGGTATACTACTTTGTTTTGCTGCCATTTTGGTAAACATTAGGCTTGACAGTTCATATTTGGCAGTCGTGAAGTAGACACGTGGCAAATTTATTATGGAAAAATATTCGATAAACCAACGTGTTTTAATCGTTAAAACATTTAACCAAAATCAATCATCGATTACTGTGACGATGAGAAAGTTACGTGAAATTTTTGGAGGGAACAACGAAACGCACTATTTATCGTGTAGTGAATGATATCAGAAAAAAGAGGGTCTGTAGGTGATAGGCCCAAACATGGACCACAACGTACTGCAAGATCGGCTAAAAACATTACTGCTGCTCAAGAAAGTGTTCAAAACAATCTATCAACCTCAATTCGACGCCGTGCTCAGGAGCTTGGTATTCAAAGAACAACTTTGGCCAAATTTTGCACAAGGATTTGCATTTATTTCCATTTAAGATTCAGTGGCATCAACAAGACGGTGCCACATCGCATAAAGCCAGGACTACAATGGAATTACTGCGAAACCTCTTTCCACAACAAGTTATTTCAAGAAATGGTGATGTTGATTGGCCTCCACGGTCGCCTGATTTGACTGCTCCGGACTTCTTTTTGTGGGGATATCTGAAAAGCAAGGTATATGCAAACAAACCAGAAACGCTTGAGCAACTCAAACAAAATATTCGTGATAAAAATAATGAAATACCGCGTGAAATGTGTGAGAATGTAATGAAAAATGTGCTCAAAAGGGCTCGCATTTGTGCGGCTAACAGAGGCGGACATTTATCTGATATTGTATTCTATACATAATTGCCGACATTAAATACAACATTTATCAATATAAGATTCATTCTCTTTCATTTAATCAAAAATTATAAACAAACAAAGTAGTATACCTTCCCGGCGGACACCCTGTATATGTATTTATATCCTAAAAATGGGCATATCTATTTTCATATAATTTTGTATAATTAAATAAAACTATATCTAATTATATAAAGCAGTTGTAATTATTTATTGGATCATATATAGTTATATAAAATTTTATATAAACCAATTTTTAAATAATAAATATCAGATGTAATTATATCTAATTATATATATATGGTGCCATATATGATCATATATAATTATATATTATATTTTTTACTCGGGTAATCAAAATTTTCGTACATTTTCTAATCATATTGTTAAAGTTAGCCTTAAGATTACATTACTGTAATATAAACTAAAGCTGATTTTTTTCGTATCATTAAATATGTCTGTATATATTTAAACATTGTTAACAATTCAATTCATGTTATTGTTATTTTAACAAAAGAGAACAAAACCATATTGTTCTAATATCACCTTTAGGTTATATATATCAAAGCAATTACAAAGTTCACTGAATTTAAACAATTTGTAAACAGGAAGTAAGCAGGAACTGTATTTGACTTGATTTGAAGAAGCTTTCATAAAATCTAAAACATTTTAAAATGTAAAAGCTTCAAAAAAAATTTTTTTTATTAACAGAAAACTTGCTGATTTTATAAATTTTGATGATTTTTTTAAAATATTTAATTTTTGGAGATTTTTTTTCCAATTTAAGGATTTTATTTAAATTTTTTCGTTTTTTTGCCATTTTTTTTGGAAATTATTTTTTAATTTCGGTGACTTTGAGTTTTGGCAATTATGGCGGCTTTTTTTCCAATTACAGTGGTTTATTTAAATTTTGACGATTTTGTACAACTTAAGCGATGTTTTTTTTTTTAATTTCCCATGTGAAAATTGATTCGTATATGAACATATATGATCATATATGGACTTGTATATGATCATATATGGGAATAGCTTGCCATATATGTCCATATATAGTTCAATATATGACCATATATGGTCTCATATATGACCATATATTTTCGGATCCGAAATTTGAGGGTATATGGTCATATATGAGCATATATGGATCATATATGTGCATATATGAACATATATTATCATATACGACCATATACCCTCAAATTTCGGATGCGAACATATATGGAAATATATGAGATCATATATGGTCATATATCGAACCATAAATGAACATATATGACCAGCTATACCCATATATGATCATATACAATCCCATATATGATCATATATGTTCATATACGATGCCTTTTTCACCTGGGTTGACAGATTTTTTTAAATTTTGAAGATTTTTTTAAATAAAAATAATATTTTCCAATTTAATAAATTTTCTTAAATTTTTGCGATTTTTTTCAAAATTGGGAGATATTTAATAATGTTCGTATTTTTTTTTAATTAGTTGTCATTATGGGTTATAAAAACTGGAAAAAATTTTCAATTAAACATTTAATAGATATTATTAAACTTTTAATTGAAAGTGGGTTTGAAATCAAACAAAATTTTAGTTAAAATTTTATAGACAAGCATTTTTTTTTAATCTAAAGCTTTTGTCTATAGAAAAGACCCTATGGCACAAAAGGGGCTGGTTCTGTTTGTACCGTGACCGGTGCAAACAGAACCAGCCCGAAGGGACGTATCCTGTAACCTGTTTAGTGGGCAGTTAATAAATTTGAAGTATTGATATGAAATCTAATATTATTAATTGAATTTTAAATTATTTCACACAAACTCTTACACTGGTAAAACTTATTGTAGAAGGTTTTAAGTGACTAGTGCTTTAAAATTGGTACTGCAACATGTTCTTTGTGATGAGATTTTCAATCTGTTCTTTTGCGTTAGTTATGTGACACACCATAACAAGTCCATGTTAAAGTGACCCTCCCTTTTTATATAAAAGAACTTGTGCAAAAACCGGTACCTGTCACAACGAACGTGTCGAGCAACTGATCCGTTTCCCTTAGGGGAATAATAAAAACTTAAAAATTGTAAATGGAAATTTTGAAGAATTTTATTTTTTTTAATTGAAAAAAAGCAAGAATAAAAACCGTAAACTAATAAAAAAATTAATCAGTTAAAACTTAAAAACCGTAGCCGTTTCAAATATCCTAACCGTTTATTTTTACATCCTGTAATTACAATTAATTCCGTTGTTCCTTAAAGTTTTAACTTATATCGTATCAATATAAATTCATAGTTTTGCAAGAATAGAAACCGTACCTAGCAAAAAATAGTGCTTACCCAGAAGCGCTTCCGGAAGGCATTATTTAATTACAAAGCGATTCCAAAGCAAATAAAGAATGCATGATTTTTGTCCGCGATGTCCCACTTGGTATGTCTTTTTAAGTGCTTCTTTCATGTGCTCTTAGAAACTATAAATTCAAGCCTTCTTAGGCAATAAGTATGTTGACAACAATAATGCTTTATGGTATTCATTCTTTATTGCTTCATTGTAAGCATTATTCACTGCTTTAAAGAAGGCATTCTGGGAAGCACTACAGAATGCCTTCCCTAATTGCTTCATAGTATGCAAGTCGGAGAAGCGCTATTTTGGAAGCATACAAATGTAGTTACTACTTACTAAATCCAGGTTATTTTTTGCTGGGTAAACACTTACAATCCTTTTTAAATTGAAAACTGAATCCGTTTCAAACACCGTTTAAACATGTACGAAAACCGAAACCGTTTTACATACTGTAAATGTTATTTTTTACAAAGCGTAACGAAACTGATACCAAAGTATATGGTAAAAAGTAAAATACCGTAATCGTTTTTTACAAATCGCTAGCAGTAATCGAAACTGCAATCCTAAAAAAGGTTAACTGATATCATACCAACATAATTTTAAAGTTTTTTCTAATAGTAGAACGGATTACAAACATTCTTTCTATTGAAACCCGTAAACGTTATTTTTCAAAAACCGTTACCAAAACTTATATAAAAGTTCATAAACAACATTTTACCGGCACGAATACCATAACTATTGGTAAAAGTCCTTGAATACATGAATTTCTTGGTATTTCTTATTAATAAATTTTGTTATACAAAAATATCTAACAATTTGACAATTTTTCAATTCCTAGTTGAAAATAGGAGCATATATGTTCATATATGGACTGATAATATGTATCTATATAAAGTTCGGATTCGAAATTTAAGAATATGGGTAAAGCTGACGGACGTATATATTCAAATAAAGTTTAACGTTTAACCATATATATATATATATATATATGAGACAATATATAGTCTCATATAAGAACATATACGATCCCATATTCACTTGCGAGTTTTTTTTTTTGTTATATAAGATTTGTCTAAATTAGAAAAAATAAAGCCAAAATCCCTAAACTGTAGGGACAGAATGATCTGCATGATATTAATGAATTTTTGCTTAGATGCAATAAAGTTTCACTGGAAATCGTGCATTGAAACTTTTAATTAGACTAATGCAAGTTTTCATAAAAGCTTTATTAGTTTACTAAAAATGTTCATTATTTTTCGTCCACTAAAATTCTCTCTGTGTAGAAAGTTGTAAAATGTGAGATTTTTCTGTTATACACTGAGAGAATTATCTGATATCAATGAATTTTTACATTATATCTATGAAATGTCACTGGAATGTGTCCATTGAAACTTTTCATTAAAATATTGCATTTTTTCATAAAACTTTACAAAAATTTAAATTTAATTTATTAAAAATTTCATACGTCTAATGAAAGAGTTTTATCCAAAATAGTTTTATTAAAATTGTGAAGCTTTATCATTGAGTTTAAGAAATTTTTCATTCATTTTGTGAAGAAACCTTCATTAGTTTAGAGAAAGAATTCATTAAAACTCGTCCACGAAAATTCTCTCTGTGTATGATTGTTTTAAAGGAGGGGCATTTTTTTTATAACAAATTTTCAATTAATTGAGAACCTCTTTGTAAAGAAAACAATTAAACATTTTGCAATAAAGATTTGTGCTGATAGAAGGAAGATAATATATAAAGTCATGGGTACCTTTATAGTGACCTAGGCTCACATTTAAGTGTTTGCGTTGTGCGCTTTTTTAAAATGTCTGTTTAAAAAATGTTATGTAAATTTGATATCAAATGAAAGCTATTTTAATGACCTTTGCAGTGAGGTACTAAAAATAATAAAATTTTTGAAAACAAAAATTTACGGACAACTTTGAAACAAATGTTTGCCCCTCTAAATATGTGAGTGGGTTGCAATATTTCTAAGCAATTTTTATAACTTTTGTCGCTTCTATGTCACATCCAAATTTCAACAAAATCAAGAGGTAGGGTAGGTATGTATAAGCATATATAGTCATATAAAGGGTCCGCCATCTAACGTTTTTTTTTCAACTAGTGCTTATTTCGTGAATGGTAACACTTAGCTCATGTCTGATTTGACAGATAATTAGTTTTATCCTTCCGCTGAACGAATATGGTTGTGTATACGCTTGAACAACGCTGGGAAATATTGCGACATTACTTTAAAAATCATGGTAATGTTGCAGAATGTGTGTTTTGGAAGAAGAGAAGCACCGTCAGCTCCGTATGTTCGTCATCTTGTGAAAAAAGTGAAAGAAACTGGCATCCTCATCGATAAACCAAAGCGTGAAAAGCCAAAAACAGTGCGTACACCTGAGAATATTGCTGCTGTGGCAGAAAGTGTGCGTAAAGCGCCATCAACATTAATTCACCGTCGTTCTCAACAATTGAACATTTCGGAGACATCATTGAGACGAATTTTGCATAAAGACCTTGGTATGACGCCATACAAAGTCCAATTGGTTGGCTACGTGCCACACAGCCGAAGCTACACTCGATGTTTTGCGCCCTGTTTTTGAAGATCGCATTATCAGCCGCAGAGCTGATGTCGTTTGGCCACCTCGGAGCTGCGATTTGACACCGTTGGACTATTATTTGTGGGGTGCCGTCAAAGATAAGTGTTACGCCAACAAGCCAGAGACAATTGACGCTTTAAAGGACAATATTCGTGAAGCCATTGGTGAAATACAGCTGCACACAATCGATAATGTGCTTAAAAATTGGACCGATCGTTTAGGCTACTGCATGGCCAGCCGAGGCAGCCATTTGAATGAAATTATTTTCCATTATTAACCGGAAGGATTGTACTTTCAAATAAAAAAAGAAATTTGAGAAAATATATTCAGTAATTTTTTTTATAGCATTTTCAAAAAAAAAAAGTTATTTGGCGGACCCTTTATATAATTCATTATCACATCATAACTGATTCGAAAAATGACCCACATAACTTTATCTCATGAGTTCCCATGGGATCTCATCTGATATAATTTGATCCGAAAATGGGACTAATCTAATTTGATCAAGTTATACATAAATTGATTAAATTGGACATAACTTCATAAAATTCTTTTAAAATCCTCACTACTTTTTTGTTTCACATTCCAAATAATAATGAAAATTTAAAAATAAAACAAAGGACTGGAAAGTTAGAAGTGAGTTTACCAATTATTACTATATCTAACTAATAACTATCCAACTAAAATATCTAACCTTAAAGTATATATTACACTTTATGTTTAAACAATCCCCAATAGTAGGCAATATTATAATTATGTAAATAAAAAAATATATAAAGCCTATGTAATTAATATAGTGTTAATTTAAATATTGTACTCAAAGATTAACCAATTAAATAATAATAATAATATCTGAGGACTTTTTTATTGACATAGAATTGACATAGAATTGACATATCTAAGGTTACATATCATGTCTTAAATTTCATTAAAGCAATTCGTTACCTTAATACTTTAATGAACAACTTTTTTTATTGTTATATTTTGACTTGATGTCAATAGGTATTATTTACTTCTATAAATTAGTTATATTTTCTATATATTATGAGTTTAATTTACATAAATTATAATGAAAAAAAAATATTTCATATTTTAAGGCTAATCATTATTTGATGTTAAATTAATATGAAATTGAGAAGCTTAATATACATAAATTAATTTGTTGTAAAGAAAAATATTTGAAAAAAAATACATTATGATAAAACTTCAAACTTTTATATTAAATGACATTTAAATTGTTTTTTGTTACACAATATGACTAAAACAACTAAATCCCTTAAGTAAGGCAATATCTTATAACTCCCTAAGGTATGCTTTACAAAATATTTTTTTTTTAAATTACAAAAAAAAATATTATTTGTACATTATTTACAAGTAGATTTATATATAAATGTATTTTCACACAGCATGTAATCTTTACATCATATAAGGATATGTATCTACAACAGTATGTCTTTTTATGAAATACTTATTTTTTTTTTCCCGGGAAGTAAATATATTACAAGTGCCTTAATTTGTTTGATATAACATCACATTGCTTGCTGTATATTGAATATTTATCAATAAATATTGAAATACTTGTAATATGCTACATTTGAATGAATATTGATTGAAATTCTTCATTTGGTATTTGTTTGTGATGTTGTCAAAGAACGTAAAAAAATAAAAATTAATATTTTTCATGTACGACTAAAAAATTTGATAAAAATTTGAATATATTCATTAAATTGTCTGATTTTTGAATTATAGAAAGCATGTTAAAATTAAATATTGCCTATTTTTAGGGTTATGAAAAGATCCCAATTATATTTCTAAAAGTAAAATAACAAAAAACTTGTGGCCTATCTTTGCTTGTTATTTTAAAAAACAAATAGTATAGCCTACTTTAAGGCTTAATATTTCACACAAAACTACTAAATTATTCGTTTAAATTGTAGTAAGTCATAAAAAATCATTGATTTATATTTAAGTTTCAATGATAGACTTAATTTATTTGCAAGCATCTTATAACATTTAAATACAAACAATTTTTGTACAAATTTTCGCAATATCTAATCCACATGAATATTTATTGCTTTCCCTAGTGTTTTTTTTTAAATGTTCTTCTTTGAATTAATTTTTTGCTTAAAAAATTGTTTAAAATCAAATTGATTTTTTTTTTATTATTATTTAACACTTAACTTAGCGTGAAATATTTTGGGAATTAAGCCATATGTTTGCTATTATTTCTAAAAATTTCTTTTTTTTATATGAATATATATTAAACAAAGAAATTATTCATTAATTGTAATCATAAATATTATGATTTATTATATTATTATATAAAAAACCGCAAAAAGCACAGATGTTCACCCCTGAAATTATGCTACAAAATATTTTGTTTTAAAATATGATAAATTATTTTAAATAATATATGTGGGGAAGGTAGGAAAAAGAACCTAAATCCACAGAAAACAGATGTTATATAAATTTATTTATGCATGAATAAGGGCGACCAAAATTTGAGATTTAAATAGAATATAGGTACTAAAAAATATAAGGAATGCTTCTAACTATTCCTCTGTCTTACTGTTCTTTTATGAAAACTTCAGTTTTATAAGTCTTTTTTGTCCCCCGGCCACTAAGGGTTAACGATGCTTGAAATAAAAGTAAACATAATAATAGTCTAATATATTTTAAGTGTTGTTTTCCGAAAATTATGAAAGGTGTTGTTCGGTAAATTTTCTAGTGGGTCTTTTTTTTGCAAAAATTGTAAAAATTAACCCTATATGGTCAAGTTATATAAAATCAATATTTTTATCAAATGGATATTTTTTTTATCAATTGAAAGTGTTTTCAATCTTGTAGCCATACATAATTAAAACTAAGTTTCATGGGTCTTTGTTGTATCCCGACTAGTAGGGGTTAAAGATTTTTTACAAAAAAGTAAAGATAATTATTGTCTAATCAAATTTCGCTGATATTTTTCCAAAAATTATGAAAGTTTTGATAAAAACATTAAAATTTGGTTAAATTTTTGACGAAATAAGAAATTTTCATAAAATGCCCTGGAAAGGAGCCGCTCCCAACGCAAACTCGAATAACAATTTTTCCAATTTATTTATTTTCTTTAATAACAACTATTAGCTGTATTATAAATATACCAATCGACATCTCCAAATTAGGCATTTTAAAAAATACGTTTTTGCATTTTTGCCAAGTTCGCGGGTCATTTTGGATTACATGCTAAAGTGGGTTAATAATAAATATCCGATAAAGTCAGAATTACATATCAAAATAATTTGAGCATATTAAATGATAAATGAAATAAAAAATTTTTTTTTTGAAATATCGCAATTTTTAATAATAATCCGATCAAAAAAATTTACATCTCAAATACAAAATCAGATTTCGTTCGATATAGATTGATATTTATTCTTATCCAAGTTTATATCAAAATTGGGTTATCCAGTAATATCCGATTATATTCCTCAAATATATCACCGGATAAGTTAGATAAAAATTTATCTCAATATTGGGAAATCCAAAAATACCTAATTTAAGATCCTGATGGATCCCAAAATATTCCGTGGGATGAATTTAGATCTACTTGGATCTAATAAGATCCAAAAAGATAAGTAATTTTTGGTGGATGGAATGAGATATAATAGATCTATCATATCTTATTATGTATAGCATATATGATTAATATCTTATTTTATAAAGGTTACTATTTAAAAATATATCGTTATATATGTTACAACATAAGAAATATATGATAATATATGAATATGCATGACATCATATACAATCATATATTATAATATATTTTAAGATGAAAAAACATAGAACTATATATAATTTTTTTACTCGGGAATATACTTTTTTTTCAAAATGGAATATTTTCGGCCGACTTTCGGTACGGGTTAACGTTTTCCAAAAAAAAAAACGTCACGTTCTAAGGAAAATTTAAGTTTGGCACACATTTGAAAATGTCAACTTTTGCCACCCATAATTTTTATTTCTTATGATCTATGGATGGCAAAGGTTGAATTTTGAAATCTTAACATGAATTTGTTTACAAATGATTTAATCTTTGGTGTGAAATTTAAGAATAAACATTATGGGCGAAAAGTGGCCACTTTTTTTTTAATGCCTAGACCATATTTGAAAAGGCCAACCTTTGTCAACTATAATTTTTTCTAAAGATTTATGGAAGCCAGATGTTGAGTTTTTAATTTACCTTCCTTTAGATCTTAAAATGTTATTTGTTTACAAAAAATGCAACCTTTGGTCCGCTTGAAATTTTAAGAATAAAAAATTGTGGACCAAAAGTGTGCATTTCTAGGATTTAGAACCTTGTAAATAGGCCAAACTTTGGTACTTTATTTCTTAAGATTTATTGGGGCCAAAGGAAACACTTGAAATTCACTTTTTTAGATCTAAAATGCAATTTGTTATCATTTATTTCAGATAAATAAAATTACGGGTCAAAAGTGGCCATCTCTAGCTTTCAAATACTTAGGTCATATACGAAGAGGCAGCCCTTCAACACCCATAACCTTTATTGCTTAAGATTTATGGAGGCCAAATGTTGAATTTTTAATTATTTTTTAATAGCATTTGTTAACGATGAAAATGAAAATTTTTCAAGTTCGAGGCCATACTGTATATTTCTTTATTAGGATATTGTCCTAACAAATAATGTATAGAGTTTTTTGTTTTCAAATTCAGTATTTGACCCATTCAGGAATGTGTTGATAGATCTATTTCGGGAATTTTCTAGGTTCCCATCATCAGAACACGTTTTGAAAGCGGTAACAATCCCATCCCAAACATCAAACATTCATATAGACTAGTTCACTCACTACATGAGAACTCATATATATATGAGCTCAAAGAAAAAGATTATCACCATTGATCAAAAAATAAATTGAAAACTTGTTTGTTGTGTGCAAGGTCCACCTCTGGTGGATATTCAATACAGGTTTTTTGTTTTTTCCTCCTTTTTATTTTTTGTTTCGTTTACAAACAAAACAGGGGGAGTAAACTAGACTGTACTTTGTTTTTTATACAAGTTTTATAAAATTTTTATTAAAAAATAAAAATTATGTTTAACGAACTTGAATAATTTTCATTTTCATTGCACAATTAAAGGTCGAAAAAACATAATTTTTATTTTTAATAAAAATTATATCAAACTTGTATAAAAGACAAAGTACCGTCTAGTTTACCTTCCCCTGTTTTGTCTATAAACGAAACAAAAAATAAAAAGGAGGAAAAAACAAAAAACATGTATTGAATATCCACCAGAGGTGGACCTTGCACACAACAAACAAGTTTTCAATTTATTTTTTGATCAATGGTGATAATCTTTTACTTTGAGCTCATATATAAAAATTTCAGAATAAAAAATGTTGGAAATGTTGGAGGTTTTAACTCCAAATTTTTATTTTATAAGATTTATGTAGACCATATTTTTAATTCCTAATACACTTTTTTTAGATTTTAAAATTGCAATTTATTTACAAAAAATTCAACCTTTGGCCCGCTTGAAATATTAAGTATAAAACTATATGCCAAAAGCGACCACTTCAAGGTTTTAACCCATAATTTTTTTTCTCAAGATTTATCTGGACCAAATTTACAATTTAAAATTCGCTTTTTTTTAGATCTTAAAATAAAATTTGTTTACAAAAATGATAACTTTTGGTACATATTCAATTTTAGAATAAACAATTATGTTATTAAAGTGGCCATTAATTAGGTTCTATAAGCTGATTTTAATTATTTCTAAAAGAAAAATACGCTTTTCGTTATGACTTTTTTGCGAAATTAAAATCGGTTTATTGGTTTACATTTTCAATAAAAATTTCAATAATAAATAAATATTTTTTCAAGTTTCATCACATATCATACACTACTTTTCAAATAATTCATAAATTTTTTCACAACAAAATTAGTTTTGTTGATGGCATAGCAACAAAGAGCGTAGCAAGGATTTTTAAATAAAAAGAGGATATTATTTCTAATGATTTAATTTTTTTTTTAAACGAAACAAAACTTGACAACTTAAGATCAGTTTATGTCCTTTAATTAAAATTTAGTTTATGTTTCTTTTTAAACTGACCTCTATTTTCCCTTACATATTTCGTCCAATCTACGCTTCTGTCATTGAATTTAACAAATAAATAAATATGTTGTAAAGTTTTTACTAGAAATATTATTTTACAAAATATATTCATAAAATGACTTTGATTTTTTCCACATATTTACATGCTGATAAGCTTATTGTACAAAAAAAAAACATGAAACTCATAAAAATATGCTTTGAATTTTTATTTTAAGCTCAGTGGGTGTTTTATAAATTTGGTTCATTCCAAGTGTTACCATAGTTTTACCATCAAAGTTTAATAGAGAAAAGCTACTGGATAATATTAAATCAAAGGACAAAACTATTTTTAAAATAGAAATATTTTTTAAATTAAAGCATACTTTTAGGGGGAGAGGTTAAAAACAGTGTAAATAAAATAATTCAACACTCAAAATTTAATAATTCTTTATATAAAAATTCTCTATAATAATAAAAAAGCTATACAATAATAATTAAGTTTTTTTCTTTCTTCTCTAAAGAAATCAAAAATCGAGTTTTGGCCTTCCTACATTAGGCCATCGATCGATTTTTAAAATGAGAAAATTATGAGAAATTATTTTTATTTAAAAGCAAAATATTATACAGGAAATATATACGATAAACTGTTACACTAACTGTGCATTAAGCCATACTAGCATATGTATTGCTGTTGAATTAAACAAAAATATGGAAGCCTAAAAATATGCTACAAAAATGCTTTAGAAATAGAGAAAAAGACAAACAGTAGATGCCATTGGAAAAACGTATACAAAAAAAATGTTTTTTGCTAAATACCTAGAAAAGAATTTTCAAATTAAAATGTCCAGTTTACAAACATAGTATTTTTTCCAAGAATGTTTCTAATGGTTAAACTTTTTTTAGATTATAGTTGGCTTTAAACGAGTGGGTGTTTCGAATTTGTTTCTATGCTATGAAAAATAAAATTGTTTGTTTTATCTTGCAAGGATAATTGTAGGCGTTGTGGTGTTGCATTTTAATTTAAATGTCATTGAAAAGTATTTAATGAATGGGCAAAAAAATTAAAATGGTTGTGGTTAAGAAGGTTATTAAAGTATAGTATTCTATTACCTAAAAGTAGGCAGGGGTTTTTTGTTTTAAATGAATATTACAAATTATGAAAAAGCTCTTCAACTAAAAGTTTTAAAGGTCTAAAACTTACCCTTTCACAAAATATTGCCCACATTAAAGAGCCCGTTTAATAAATTACAAAATTTAAATGATTTCATTAATTTTCCACCAGCAATTGACCAAAACATTAATTTTTTGTGGCTATAACCACACAGGGCTAAGCTGTATTTAATCCGCAATCAAACATCAGCCTCAATGTCAGCATCAACATCATCTCATTAACAGCAGGGGAAAACCCCATAAAACTTCATGTTCAATAATAAACTGTGTGTGTGTGTGGTAAAGCGATTAACATTTTTATTCGTAATTGAATTTTGTTGTTTTTCGTTAACAAACACACACACACACACACATATGTGGATTTTATATGTATGAACGTGGTTAAGAGAAATGAAACGAAAAAAAGGACATGTTTAAAAAGAGCATTGAAAGAAATCAAACTAGAGCCACATGCACTATAGCAAGTATTCAGTTGCCTTAAACTGTTTAAATGATTTAAAAGCATTCAAACGACTTTTTATTTTTTCTATAACGTAAAATACGTTTTAGGGTTAATAGGAAATGTGCCCAGTAATTGTATTAAAGTGATTAATATGTTTGTTTTGCAAAATAAACATACTAGATACAGAAGTAAATACGAGGCTTTTCATATCAAATGTCCACTTAAAAAACAAAAGAATATGGAAAAAAATTAAACAACTTTGTAGTTTTGTCCAAAAAGAGTAGGTGTGGTAAAATATCGAGAAATTTAAAATATTGTTAAGATCGTATTTATTTTAATTCAATAAAATTTCGGAAATGCAAAAAATTAGAACTAGTTTTCAATATTTAACTCAAATTTCAGATTCAAAAAGTTTTCAGATTCAGAAAGTTTGGGTTCGTTTTAGAGAAAACATTTGTTAAATATGAAGCTTGTTTATTTTCCTATACGTGATACGAAATCCCATGCAAAATTTGACACTGGCCATGTTAAGTGTTAACTCTCTTAATTTTTTCAACGTCGATAAGTTGTCAGTTTGTATGCAAATGTATTAAAAGTGATGCTACTGAATTTTTTCATTTTCATGCCAAGATTGAGGAACAAAACAAGGAAATTGTCTACTTTTTTCAAATATTCAATAAAAATTTTAAATATTTGTTTTATAATCAATTACAACATCTGTGCGTATGATTAACATCATATTTATCATACGTTCAGTAGTCCTAAATATATACAACACTGAATATTTGATAGAGACGAATAATTGAGAGAGACGATATTCAACGAATATTTTCTCAAAAGCGCAGACTAAAACTTTGTTAATCGATAAAAAATCATGTGCATTTTTAGAGAAACAAAAATGGTAAATTTTTAGATGAATTATGTTATTCAAATTCAGAACGACTACTGATTTTTTTTCAAAATTTGTTATTGTTTTAAATTTGCGATCACAAATATCCAAAATATAAAATCATATCTCATTTGATATAGATGGATATTAAGTATTATCCAAGTTTATGTCAAAATTTGGGTATCAGGTAATATCCAATAAGATCCCCTAAATATATTACCGGATTGAAATAGATCAACATGGATCTCAAAATTGGCGGTTCAAATAATATATTATTAAGATCCAGATAGATCCCTAAATATCCCATGGGATTAGTGCAGATCTAATTGGATTGGATATAATTAGAGAGATAAGTAATTTTTGGTGGATAGAACTAGATATTTTGATATAAACTTGGATCTACTTAAATCTCATAAAATACAGTGGTGGCCACTAATTTAACACATCTTTTTTGTTAGAAAAAAAACCATTTAGTTAATTTGTTATTGAACGAAACTTAATTTTTTTGCCAATATTTACTGCGGTGGTTGAGTAATTTTACTTCTACATTCGCGCAATCTGTTACCCACCGCTTAAAAAAAATCAGAAACTAACATAGAGATGGATCACTAATTTAACACATTAATGACTTGTTTCGTTCTTTTGGACAGCACATCTATCATATCTCATTATTGGAGTAAGGTATTTCATGCAACTAAAAAAGGAAAATAGGCGCTAAAAATATACAGCAAATATTTCAAAATATGCGCTACATTAAAAAAAAAAAAAAAAATATGCACGTACAATTTTTGGATTTTCAAAGCCCGATTTATTACTCGATATTGTTGGTTTAAAAATGAAATTCAATGTAAATGTCTGACAACTGACAATTAGATCCTATATTTGCAGATACAAATGATATCTTTTGTTAACTTTTAATTAAAACTTAATTTTAATTTTTACAAAATATGCAAAACTAAGCAATTAAATTGAAAATATGCAAACTATGCAAAAAAAGGCCATAATATGCCATGAAATATGCAATTATAGCAAAATATGCATTTATAATAAAATATGAAACATTAAATCGATGCCATTTTGTTTCATATGCTTTTATTCGGAGAAGTATTTGGTCAAAATTGGATTTGGGCTACTGAACCGACAAAAAAGGTTTATATAAAAAAAGACAGTCAAGTCAGCAAAAAATGTTGCTGAGCCAGCAAAATGTTAGTCAGGAGGGCGCTGGCAAAAAAAAAATGGCTAATGTTAGCATATTGATTTTTAGCAACAAAAAAAATAGTAAATTCAGGAAAAGCTTTGCTAACATTTAGCTCATTAAAAATTCAAAAAATCCTTGCTAAAAATTAATAAAACTTTTGCTGAACATAAAAAATTTGTAGAAAAATTATACTTTAGTCAGTTTATTTGCTGAAAATCCTAAAACAAAAATTTTTAAATCGAACGAAGTGAAGTTCTTTACAATCGGTATTTAAAATGGGCTTATAAAACAGATTAGATGCACATATGAAATCACATATACCTCCATATATGCGTACCGTTTGCATATATGGAATCACATACACTTCCATATATGCCCATATATGAAACACATGTCACATTTGCCCATATACGCAACCATTATTATTATTATTATTATTATTATTATTATTATTATTATTATTATTATTATTATTATTATTATTATTATTATTATTATTATTATTATTATTATTATTATTATTATTAAGACATGTTTTTATTTGATTAATCAAATTATAAACTTAGTCTATTTACAAAAGTTTTCCATTCATTTCTGTCATTAGCTATATATCTTAACTGGTTAATTGTTTGGTTGGTCTCATATTCTATTGTTCTGCGCAATATCGTCTTCGTTCTTTCTTAAAGTGTGGCCGAGCCAGCTATATTTTCTATTGAGTATATCTTTATGTAAGGGTTGGTGTCCAGTAATAAGCCATAAACTTTCGTTGGAAATAGTACGTGGCCACCAATTCTTTAGAATGGATCGTAAACAGCGGTTTACGAAGGTTTGAAGCTTTGCTATTATATTATTAGTGATGAACCAAGTTTCAGATCCGTAAAGTAAAATTGATTTTGCGCAAGCATTAAATATGTTAGTTTTTGTTTTAAGTTCAATCGTTTCTGAGAACCATATATTTTTTAGTGATGCAAAGGCGCCTTGAGCTTTTCTTATTCGATTAACTACATCATCTTTTGCGCCGCCATCTGTTGTTAAAACACTGACTAGATATTCGAACCGTTTAACAACGTCTATTTGTTGGTTATTTATTTTGAACGCAACCATTCATGTGCTTATATGAACATATTTGTACATATCGCACTTGATCAACAAGAGGGTATTAACTCAAAATTTTAAAATTTTCAGTAGAGTCAAAAAACTGTTTATGGCCACATTTTAACAGAATTTAAAAATTCAAACATATCATAATAAGCAAATTTCATTTGAAAATATGTATAGATTGTTTTTGTTTTAAATTTTACCACTCATTGCAAAAAAAAAATCAATTTTTTGAGTTAATACCATTTTTTTGAAATTATATCGATTTAAATTTATACAATAAAACAAATTTTATCAACAAAACAGTATTAACTCAAAATAAAACCAAATATAAATAAAACAGTTTGATTATTTTTAACATAATTAAAGGCTCAAATCAAAATAATACCTTTTTTATGAAAATATACGATTCATTTCTATTTGAACTTTTGTATTTACTCGAAATAATACCTTTTTGTTGAAATAAAGGTAATCACTACACTATCATGAAAATGGTCTCAAAAGTGGTTTTCGAGATGAAAGAGTAATCGGAATACGTTGAAATTTTTACAATAGATAGATATTGATGTTGTTAGTTGATTTCTTGAAAAAAGTGATATTTTAAAAATTTTGAGTTAATACCCTCTTGTTGATCAAGTGCGATATGTGAACTTTTTAAACCGGTATGAGATGAAATATATATCGTTACATATCGCCACATATATAATTATATATAATCATATCAAGCTATATGTGACTATATATACACTTTTTACGTCGGGTAAGTTTTTTTTATGAAACAAAAATATTTAGAACGTGATCTGATATGTTAAAAAAAAATATTCTTCTGGCTTTAAATTCATTTTATATTATAATTAACTCTTTTAAATTTAAATTTTTTTTTAATATTTGACCACTCCTACAGCATCACCTACATCAATTTAAAATTTGGTGAAAAATAATTTGATTTATATTGCGAAATTTGAAGTGAAATTTCCCATATATATATTGGGTATAACCTTAACATTATTACCAAATTATATCCTCTTGCGTTTCCCCTTCAACAAAAAAAAAAAAAAACATAAATACAAATATAACCAAGAAAACAACCAACCATGCAGCGATTTAACATCATCAGCATCGATTTTTAACATCATCAAATTGTTTATCGTTCTATTAGACAGCTGCCATGTTTTCTTTCTATGGCTTTGGGTAAATTTTTTTGTTTATTGAAGCATATTTTATTTTTCGTATACCTCGATTTTGGTATAATAATTTGCAACCATGAATTCATTTACATTTTCAACATTAACAATTTCCGCTATATGGGAATTACAATATTAAAATAACAATCAAAAATAAAAACTGATACGTAAAATAAACTAACGGAGAAAAAACTGTAGGGTTTATAGACGATACACTTGCTTAAATAAACAAATTTAACCCTGAGGGTTGTTACGGCACAGATCTGGTCATGTTGTACAACATCAGGACTTTTCTCTTCAACAACGAAAAACTATACCTTGACGCTTAAGCTCCTACAAATATTAATTTATTCAACCATGATGATGATGACTTGCTGCCTGCCTGGCTGCTTCCCAACCAGAAAAAAAAATTAAACTTAACCTTTTCCATTCATTTATTTCAGCCAACACACTAAATGTAGTTTTATATGGAATTCGATTAAAAATTGGTTTTTAATATGCTGGCAATGTTGTGAAAACATTAAATTGTTTTTATTACCCAGTGTAGAAACGGTAATGACATATCATTATTTTTGGACTAACAGATTACTGTCTGCATTACTTTAATACAAATAATAAGTACTTACTAATAATTTAATAATTTTATTTTGCCATTATTACCCATAAGTATTAATTTGTATCATCATTTTAAATATTAAGTAATGATCTAAACAAATTTTCAAAATCTATTTCTAGACTCATTATTTTTTCAACTCTAGTAAGTACAGATATAACTACATATTTTTGATATTTGTAAGCTGCAAAGTAGTGACATTTTGTGCAAGCACAAAACTTTATGTTTTGATGTATCAAGTATAACATGTCAAGATAGATCAGATGGTAGAGCGGTTGCCTGACAACCTGGAGTTCCTGGTTCAAATCCAGTGTGGGCACATTTTGTTAAAAAATTTTTTAATACAAATTTTTTTTTTATTTAATTTATTTTTTTTTTTTTTTATTTAATTTATTTTTTTTTTTTTTTTATTAATTAATAATCATATTATTACAAATTATATACTATTACCCTAATCGAGCACTAGCTACTATGACCTTCGGCGCGTTGTAGCGAAAACAGACCAGTGCCTCTGGTGGGAATCGAACCCACGACCCCCGCACTGATAAGCCAGCACGCTACCAACCAGCCTACCGGGGCGCACTTTTTTAATTTATATTTAGACTCATTACTTATTTCTTTATTTTTCGTATGGTGTTTAGTAATGCTATGCCGTTATTTTGCGCGATATAGATGTAATAAGATTTTTATTGACAATTGCAAGTACTTGCCATTTCCAAATTAGTACTTATATAACCACTTATATGGTAATGCCTTTCTTTACTGGGTACAACCAAACAACATTTTTTTTTTGTTGTTTTGTATTGTGCGTTTACACAAAAAATACTAAAAACCTATCATTGCCCTGAGTATATTTGGAGGGGTTTATTTCGTTTTTCATATTATTCATTTGAAATGTTAAAAATTTTGATTTTCCTTTATGCGTTATTGTGTTAAAAGGTAAAAATACAGTTTTTTCTTGATTCAATGCTGCTGCCTAAAAGTATGCAAATGTTTTGTAAATATTTTTAAGTATGTTGCTTTTATTATAAGAAAACAAAACAGTTAAATACAGGGAAAATATTTGAAAAAAGGCGGATATAAAATAGCATTTTAAAAGGAATTATAATTACTAGGCCAAACAAAAATAAGCTTTTATCAATAAAATATCAGACTTAAAATTTTCATTTTTCATCATGTTAAAAATTTTTGATTTAAGTTTATGCGTAATTGTGTTAAAAGGTAAAAAACGCATAGTTTTTTTCAATTCTTTCAATGCTGCTGCCTAAAAGTATGCCAATGTTTTGTAAATATTTTAAAGTATGTTGTTTTTTTTATAAGAAAACAAAACAGTTAAATACAGGGAAAATATTTAAAAAAGGAGGATATAATATAGCATTTTTAAGAAATTATAATAAGAAATTAGGCCAACCAAAAATAAGCTATTATCAATTAAATATCAGCCCTTAAAATATGCAACATAAACTCAATTTATTTACTTTAGTTTCATATTTGATTTGCATTACATATTTGAAATTCGCTATTGCCTATTTTAAGGGCTCAAATTTACTGCACAAAAGCTTATTTTTGTTAGGCCTAATAATTTAAAAACTAAACAAAAATGTTAGAAAGTGTTTTGCAACCGTCAGATAATGACAATCGTAATAATTTTTTTTTAATTAATCAATGTAGAATATTACTTTAGTTAGTCTCTTTACAAGAAGAAGAAGAAGAAAACATTTTTATTGAAAAATTTTACGGACACAAGACTGCCGCAGTTTCGTCCCCCTCCTGGGACTCGTCAGTGGTTAATTTATGTGTCAATTGAACAAAGTATTTTATATTGTTAATTTGCTCTATATAACAAACTTTTTTTTTTTACTTTTTTTGGTGTCGTACTGGTAATCGAACTCACTGCCTTAGCATCCAGCTATGCATCGTAATCTCACCTCTTAACGAGTTGAGCCACGGTCGATACATCGATGACTGTGGCTTAAGTGGAGTTTTGTCACACTACGTACACACAAGTATTGTTTCGATCAGAAGAGACAGAATTAACTAATACCAATGCACAATTCATTTCTCAACTAAAAATGTTTTAAGTTTTCGTGTATTTATTTTTTAAGTGATGGCACGAAAATTAAGTACGTGTTGATTTTATCTCTCAAGTGTAAGGATATTGTGAAATGCCAAATAGAAACAAAAAAAGAAAAAGAGATAAAAAAACGATTTTTTACATTTTTAAACTTTGCGTAACGACCTATGATCCTAAAACGTTGCACTCCTTAGAGTTAAAGTATTGTTAGTCCGAACATATAATCCACCTTTCGTATATATAAAAACTGCAACCTTTTATCGGAATATCAGTCAGGATTTCGACAGAGACATAACACAACGACACACACACTTGATATTTTACATGAAATTCAAAGTAGTTTGGATAATCATCACTTGGCGGTTATGATAAGTTCAGATTTTAGTAGAGCCTTCGAGTCAATATCTCATGAAGTGCTTGTTAATAAGCTCTATTCTAATTTTAGATTTTCTGCAACTGCGTGTAGGTTAGTAGAAACGTTTATTAGACAAAGAACACAATTTGTACAAACTGGTATCGATAGATCATCAAGTCAAACTACTAGTAGAGGGGTACCTCAAGGTACTATTTTAGGCTCATTATTTTTTTTGACTTATGTTAATGCTATTCTTTCCTCTTTGACTTCGTTAAAAGGTTACTTGTATGCAGATGATTTGCAATTAATAGCTACTGCAGAATCATGAAATGAACTTATTAGAATAGTACAAGAGGACCTTCTAAACGTTAACAGATGGTGTGCTACAAACTACATTTCATTAAATATTTTAAAATCTAAAGCGATTGACTTTAAGAATAAACTAGGAAATGCTCCTAATATTTTATTAAATAACACTCCTTTGGAGTTTGTTTCCTATATTAAAACTCTTCTTTTCTATATTGATGAAAACTTATCATTTATCCAACATATTAATTTTATGATCCATCGAGTTTTGATAACTTTACGTAGAGTGTATAGCATTCCATGTCATCTACCAATTTATATAAGGTAGCAAATTGGGCATAATCTTCTAATGCCACTAATTGTGTATGGTTTAGAAGTTTATAGAGGAACCTCCTCCGGTAATTTTTCAAAAATAGGAAGATGTTTCAATCGAATTATTAGGTACGTGTATGGTCTACGAGTTCGGAATCAAGTGTCGGCATCTGTATATGATTTTTTTGGGATGCAGCTTTAAGGATTATGTAAATATTAAGCTATTGACTCTATTTTATAAAGTATTTAAATGTGCCTCATTCAACTCGAACTCATTCTTTACTATTACCCTGTTTTTATACACTCTTTATGCAACAATCTTTTGTAGTTCGAGTTACCAGACTGTGGAACTCAATTTTAGAGTACGAAAATAGGCATTTTTCGCTATCTGTACCGCAATTTAAAAAATTGTTATCTCAATAATTCATTAAGGAAGCTATATACGTGTAAATGTTTTCTTATAGCTCTTCTTATATTACTCCGTTTCGGTACATACACCATTGATTGCCACTTTCATGGGGGGAAAACAGATGAACCATATTCGTGATAGGGAAATTTAGGAATTTGAAAATGCATTTTCAACTGTGGAAAATCTACTGTAATCGGTTGGCCTTAAATAAAATAATATCAGTTTAATTAAAATTAAAATTTTTTTTTACTCGGGTTTAAAAGAAATCTAATTTATTTTCAAAGCTGTTTCCATTTTATGCTTGATTTTATAATTTTTTTCTGTATATATCGCTTTGTGTATCGGATTTCAGTTGAACAATTTTTAATAATAATTTTAATTTTATATAAATGTTTTAATTTAAAAAAGAAGTTTTAAAACTTACCAATTTTCATGAATTCGTTTCAATTTCTGAAATTAAAAACAAATAATTTTTTAATATTTAAAGATAAATTCTAATTATTTTAATTGTTATCTTAAAAATTTTATAAACAAATATCAAATTACCAATATTTGTATGTAAATTTTCTTTGAAAAACAAAAATTCTTAAATAAAAAGTTAACTTTCTTTTCAATTATTTTATAGTCTTCACTTTCGAAACTTGTTAAAATAAATTTATTGTTTTTGTTTATTGCAAATAAAGTGTTTACTAAGAAATTGTATTATTAAAAAACAAAACACCCAACAAAAATTGAAAAAACAAAGTTCATAATTTAAAAATTTTAGAATATAAATTTTTTTATACCCTCCACAGTGTAGATAAAAAAAAAAAAATATGAAAAAAGTACTTAGAGGTGAAAAATATTTTTGGATGTAAAAAAAATATTTTTAAGGTGAAAAACTGTTTTAGTGGTGAACAAATTTTTTTTTGAGGTGAAAATGAAAAAATTGAGGTGAATTTCACCTCTATGCGAAAATATGACTACATATTTTTGAAACCAGATGCTACTATGAAATTGAACATATTGTAATTGATATTGTAATAAAATGTATTATACAAAATTTGTATGAAGAATTTAGAGGTACCTTCACATTTTCGCTCATAACTTTTGCAAGGCTGTATAGATTTTGGTCATATTCAATATCAAACTGCTCGGGAAGACTCTAAATAATCTAGGTAAAAATGAAAAGTCTCTAATGCGTTTTCGTGCCATTCCACCAGACAGACAGAGGTGCATCGCTAAATCGGTTTAGAATTTCATAGGAACCAAGAATATATATAGTGTAAGAGGTATTAGACCTATATTTCAATGCGTTACAAATTGAATAACAAACTGATGTATAACCACATCACTGTGTGTGTAGGGTGTACAAAAACTAATAAACAATTGTGTATTTAAAGTAAAATCATAAAGTTTTCAAAAGGAAATTTAATTTTTCCCTCATGCATTTAATATAGATATATTCCATCAATATTCTAACTAAATAAAATTTTAAAACTTGTGCTGGGTGTATTTGAAAAGTCAGTAGAAGGAGAAGTAGAAAACACAAACATTTAGCAAAGTTTTAAAACTGTTATTAACAACACTTGTGTGTTTTCCACAACTTAACAATTGAAACCAGAAAATATAGAAATATTATTTTTAAATTTTATACTATTAAATTGTTTTTAGTTTTGCTATTTATAAATATTTATTTATAAATGGCTTTTACATATTTTTGTTATAAAAATTGTTTCGCCATTTAAAAAATAATTACTTTTTCATTTAAAATTTGTTTTTACCAAATGTCATTACAAATATGAAAACAATTAGTTTTGCAGAAATATAAAAAAATACAATTTTGAAATTATATTAAAAACACATGTTGCAATATTGTGTCAAAATTAACATGGAAAGATAATCACATATTGAGAGATAAATTGACATTAAAGATTAGCAAATGCATTAAGTAATTTGAAAAATGGTTAAATTGTAAATATGCTTAAATAGTGAAATATATAATGATCAAGAACAGGAACTTCCAGCACTTATTTATTAAATTACAGACCTAAAAATAGGCAACACTATATTTAAAATAACTGCTATTAATTTGGTAGAAAATTTTAATGAATATAAAACATTTGTTGAGGCCTGAAATTTAATTAATAAATGCATGAAGTTCCTGTACCTGTGATAATGATTAATTTACAATTAAAAAAAATGTAGCCTACTTTTAGGAGAATTTTCATTTGAAAGTTAATCTATTTAAATTTTCTATTAAAACTATTAAATATTATCAAAACTTCTTCTAAAAACAAATAATCATTAGGAGCTTAAAAATTTATGCATTCGAAATAAACTATAACTTTAAGCAACAATTAACAATGTTGCCTACTTTAAGGCTTTGTATTGGATTTATTCACAAATATCCAAATTTCCTGTCATAACTAAACAAATTTTAGGAACTTTTCATATTGCTTAAATTCCTCATTTCCATTTAAACAATCAATATATTGAATAATTTTCATAAATTTTTTTATATGAATTTTATTTTTAATCCAATTTTTGTATTACCACATTTTGTGGTATTTATTATGTTTATATTGACTAGAAAATTTATTATAATACAAAGGGCAATTAAATAAGCTTTTCGCAATAAATTTAATTTAGCAAAACATTACAAAACAATTTAGACAATTAACTTTAGGCTAAATAAATTAATTAAATTTATTGCTAAACAAAATACTAATAAAGGTTGCACCTCCTGAAAGTATGCCATAGATTAAAAAATTTTTAAAACTAATAAACGTGTTTTAAGGCAAACAAAATATATTTAATAATAAAATAAATCATTTATATCAATATGTAGAAGCAAATATTCATATATTTTTTTAAAGTAAAATGGTTTAAATAGGTTAAGGTACCCATACACTTTGCAATATTATTGAAAATATTATTGCCAGTATTATTGTCATTTAGCACTACACATCGCAATAAGATGTACAATACTTTTGCACAATATATGGCACCACTCTTTTGTTCTATTGTGGTGGTATATTAAAATTACACAATGTGGCCAATACACTATAAAATATTTTTCACATTTCTTGGTTGCGCAATAATAATCAAAAACTTTTCGATTTCTTCGACAAGAAAAATGTGCCATAATCTGTGTTATAATTAGGGAACGGAAGTTTATACAAATGCATTTTTCCCTGAAGTCTGAGAACAGGGTAGACAAAATATCTTTGCGAATCAAAGAATTTCAGTAAAAATTTCATCGATTTGTTAATGCATATTTTGCTATAAATGTATTTTTTTGCATATTTTGCTTTAAATACATATTTAAAATAAATGCTATTAACCAATAAAAATTTTGTGATTTTAAACAAGCATCGTACTCTTCTAAAACCCTCAACTGGGATTTTTAAGTTTCGAAGAAAATTAACAAAAAGCGTGAAAAGGGTGGTACTTTATATTTCTTTATTTTTTTATTTTATTAATTAATAATCATAAAATTACAAATTATATAATATTACCCTAACCGAGTACTAGATACTATGGCATTCGGCGCGTTGTAGCGAAAACAGACCAGTGCCTCTGGTGGGAATCGAACCCACGACCCCCGCACTGATAAGCAGCACGCTACCAACTAGCCCACCGGGGAACACAGTATTTATTATCTTAAACTTTTGTTTATCTTTGGTTGCAGAAAAATCAAGTACAAAAGGCCTTAACTACATTACTTAAAAACTTCTATTTTTCAATGTTTTCTTAAGTTAATTTGTATTGTTTAACATATTCTCTGCATAAGTTTTGCACTTTTTTACACGTTTATAGTGAACTAAGTTCATGTCATGTTGTATAAATTTTGAGAGAAATTTGTATTTAAAACTTAATATTGTTTCAATGAGAAAAATTGTTCAGAAGTTGAGTACAAAGAATTTTACTATAAAAAATTTGCAAAAATAAAATTTCGCGGAAAATGTTTTGGAAAACAAATTCTATAAAAAAATATAAAAATGAAAATATAATAAAAATTAATGAATAAAATTTGGGAATAATAAAAGTCGGGAGAAAAAATTTCGAGAAAATAATGCTCAGCAAAAGAAGCAAAAGATTTGTTATAAAATTTTTTTCTACTTCGCGAAAAATTTCTTCGGGTTTTTAAACATAAAATTTTTTCACGAAATTTATTTTCGTATTTTTTATTACTAGAAAAGTGTTTTGTGAAAAGATTTTCATAAAAAAAAAAATTGAGGAAAAAATTAATTCTTTATTTTTGCCAAAAAATTTCACTTAAACTCAATAGCGAAATAAAATTCACAAAAACTTAGTTAAGCGGAAAATGTCGTTTAACAATAACAGTAATAATTGTTTTACTTTTACATTTTTAAAAATGAAAACCAAAAGTTTACTTTTCGATCTTTTATCATAAATAATGATGTGAGCTAGATTATTCAAGTTCAAGATTATTTGTTTTTTGTTAAACAAAAAACCGATCAATGTTTATTTATTAATTCAAAAAATTTGCCAACCGCTAATTTAAAACAGACTTTATCTTTTGACAGGTCCTTACATGTTTCATTTAGTCTCTGAAGATTTTCGGTGATTACATTTTTGTTATAAAATTTAAGTTATAAAAAATTTGTTGAGTTTGTTTTTTGTAGTAAAAATTTGGCGTTATTTTTTTCACAAAATTTGTTCCGCGATTTTTTATTGATTTTTTTTTCACAATATTCTGATCGGGCGAATTAACACCCGCAATTCTTTTTAAATGAAATAATTTGTACTCTAAGCTTTTTTCACTAAATTAATTATTTGCTCAATTTTTTACGTTACGTTACGTTTTTTACGTTAAAGAAAAGTTTCCCCACGAAATTTTGATTTCGCTAGTAAAATTTAGTAATAAAATCATATTAACTTCTCTATAAAAATATGAAAGCTTAAAGTGGTCTCCCATGTCGATTGAACATTGGTAATTGTTTTTATTTACCGAAATGGTTTTTTTCACGCGAGGCTTTTTTTCTCCAAACTAATTTTTTGTTTAATTTTTCGATAAATTTTTTTTCAAATTTTTTCAAATTTTTAATAAATATTGTATTTTTGTACTTTGTTTCCGCTATTTTTTAGTGAAATTATTTTCAGCGAATTTACTCTTATAATTGTTTTTGTTAAACCAAAATTATGTTTACGTAAAACTTTCTTCACCAAACTAATTTTCTGTTCAAGTTTTTTTATTTATTTTTCAATTAAAATTTTGTGCAGAATTATTTTTGTGCATATTTTTCAGTGAAAATTGTTATAATTTTTTTGTGCAATTATTTTCGCTAGACTTTTAGTGAAATTTTTTCAGCGATATTTTGCCTTCACCATTATTTTTTGGTATACAAATGTATAGATGGTGAGACGATTGTTTTCGCTTTCTTCAGCGAAAATTTTTTTCGTAAAATTTTGACGTCGAATTTAGCTTTTGCAAAATTAAATAGACTATCTGTAAGATTATGAAGAGTTAACGATTTTGTCAATCGATTTTTCGATGAAATTTGTTTCCGCAAAATAAATTTTAGCACTTTTTTGCAAACAGTTTTTTCGTTATATCTTGTGGTATTTTTTTTTAAAAAAATCTGCTTCGCAACTTTTGTTTTTTGATAAAACTGTTGTTATTTCTCACCATTTTTTTCAATTAGCAACATATATTTTTAGTATTTTTTTGTAGTCAAAATTTTTCTTCACAAAAACTGTTTAAACTTTTTTGGTGAAAATCGGATACTAAAAAAAATATTCGGCACGGTCAAATTTAAAGTTATTTTTTGCTTTAGATTTCTAATATGCAATTAAATTGTTTGTAAAATTTTTAGCTTTTGAAAAGCAATTTTTGGACTCCAATATATTTATCGACAACTTTCCAAGCATTGAAAAAGAAATTTGCTAACAAATCTCCCAAAAGTAGGCAACACTTATTTAATAAATGATCATCCTTTATACAGGCTAAGATTTTTTAAATTAAACAACTAGATTATAAATTATAATTAAAATTTCCCACCGTTGAAAAATATAGAGTTTAATTCATTTTTAAAAATTTTAACTAAATTCTAAGACACTTTTCATATTTGCACAATGTGCCTCAAATTTAGTTCAAAAACTTCAAAGAATTTAGAATTTTTTTAAATTTTTTTATATCCTGTCATCTTCTGCTTATGTTAATTAAAAAATGAAAACATCCTTAAAGCTTGTAAAAAAATCTCTCTTGCTTTTATCCCCATGTTGAAATTTTACATAAATTAAAAAATTCAAATATTTACACTTTCTTTCAAATACTTTAATATCACTTAAAATTTCAATTTCATAGGTATTAGATTATAAAATTCAATTTAGCATAATTAATTATGTAGACACAGCTTAATGATACAACAAATACACATTTTGCAGAAAAAAACCTCATCTTTTTGTGAAAGTAAAATTGTGTAAATGTGTGTGTTTGAGTAATTGTAATAAACCTAAAGCAAAATTAATCAATTTTACATTAACGTTAAATGATATAATAAAGAAAACCAAATTTAAACACATACAAATAAAATTACTTATACAAAAATAATGAAGAAAATATTCAATATACAAAATACTACTTGCTTAACAAACACACACATACATATAAAATTGAACACTTACACATACAAACATGCAGTTGTGTACATAATATACTCTTACACTTCCTGGTGCTAACAAAATTCTTTTAAGGATGGTTTCCCAAGTTTTGGTAGTTAACTATAAGAGAAACTAGAGATCAAGCGATATATATAGTGCCTACATTTAGGAAGTTTGATTTAAATAATATTTACAGCATATCATAAGGGTTTAAAGTTTAAAAAGCATTGCCTACTTTAAATGAAATTTTATTTATTTTTTTAGAGACACTATAGGCAAAAGTATAAAAAGCACTGTGGTGTCTGAGAAGGGACACCAAAGAAATATTTTTTTTAAATATATTTTCAAAAAGTTCCTTAAAATTACAAAAAAAAATAATTTAATTTCTAAAACAAATTGAAGAATTTTTAAAAATATCTATTAAAAAATACATAACTAAAGTCAAAAATGTTATTAATTAAACAGAAATGTTACAATTTAATAAGAATTCTAAAAAAAGAATGATTTCTGAATTGAGGCTATTGATCAGGTACAGAGGACTATTTCTTTTAGTTACAAAGGAAAAGTCATAAAAAGCCTGGGCATGGACATTAAAGAAGTTTTTTTTAACGCAGTTTTTAAGAAATTTGTGTGTATATTTCAAAAGAGCTTTAAAACAAAAATGTTTAAGATAAACTGAAGGTTATTTTAAAATTATTTTTCTAAAAAGGGAATAGAGTCAAAAATATTTTATATTATTGAAAATATTTTTGTTCTTAATTTCACGACTTATTAAGAATTTTGTTGAGGCTTTATAAGATATAATTTTTAATATCTTCAAAATAGTATTGTACCAAAATTGTGTACCACTTTAGAAATTTGGAACTGGATTGTAAGAAATAATATAGATCAAACAATATATCGTCAAATAAAATAAAAAAGGCCTTAAATACACCTTTTTGTTTTTTACAGGAGAGACAAAAAAAACATTACAAATAAAAAACTACATAAATCTTAGTATCCAAATTTTAGAATTATGCTTAAGAAACAAAGACGGGTTTGATTCTGAGAAATATATAGTCATGGAAAAATAGTAGTTTTTAAGTAATGTAGTTAAGGCCTTTTGTACTTGATTTTTCTGAAACCAAAAGGCCGTAACTCCAATACAAAAATGTAAATGTACTTGCTCAAAATTAATAAATTTTTTGCTGAATTTTAGTAGACTGAAAAAAAACGCAAAAAATTTTTAGAAAAATTGTAATTTAGTTAATTTATTTGCTGAAAATCATAAAACATATTTTTGTGATTCTTTTAAAAATAATTTACAATAATTACGAACTATATAAATTTTCATTTTATCACATTGACGACATTAATTTAATATCTGAAAATATATAGAAATAAATATATATAACATAACAAACATTTTCTCTCAACTACTTAGATCAATGGTTGTCTAAATGATGCTATCTTTTAAAGGACGCAACTGCCGAAGATACTTATAGAAACGAAACAATAAACAAAAACAAACGAAACGAAACGAAAAAAACAACAATTTTTTTGCAATAAGAAAAAGGAACCATAAACTTCTACCTAAGAGGTGTGTCTTTGTCTTTCGTTTTACTCTGTCTACATGTCTGTTTATGTTTGTTTGTAATTTAACCACACTAGATTATTAATCTATAAACATTTAGTTTAGAAATACATATTAAATTTAAATATTTTATTTTGTCTTTTATTTAATTAATAGACAATTTTTTTTTTTTTTTTTTTTTTTTTTTTTTTTTTAAGAGAAGCAACACTCAGGAAATTCTTCCTATTAATTAATGTGTTGCTTTCTTTGGAAAGGGGATAGTGGAGAGATGAAAGGTGGGGAAAGATGAAGGGCTTAAAATATGGCAACACTGTAATTGCGCGAGTAGATAAGTCTTAGAACAGTTGTTGCTCGCCGCCTGATGAAGAGTTGGCGAATTCATTGAAGCTTTTTTGTTTCATAGCCCTCATTCATTATTTTACTTCGGTGGGGTTAAGTGCTATGGGAACACCGAAGGTGGGCGCAGCGATACATATAAGTGATAGAAAACTCATACATATTATTTTTCTAATTTGATGTTGTCGTCACCGGGAATTGAACCCGGGACCATCTGTGTAACAGTCCAACGCACTAACCATTACACCACAACGCCCTAACCATTACACCACAACATTAGTATAATATTAGTAAAGTATAACATTAGTATAATATTAGTAAAGCATTAGTATAAAACAGTTAAGTGCTGAATAAGTATAACAAAATTTTTGCTGAAAACACGATTTTAACAAAAAATTTGCTAAAAAATAGTATACCTGATTTACAAGACGTTTTACTAACTTTTCTACTAACTTATTATTTTGAGTGTATGCAAAAAATAAAACAAAAGTTAAAGATAAAAAATACTGCTTTTAGATTGTTATTAATATAGTTTTTAGTCAATTTATGTATTTCAATCTATGAATAAGTATATTCTTATTAAAGTTGAATTTTAACTACTTAAAAATGTTCAAGAAAAATTTAATTATATTTTAATTAATTAATTTATTTCCTGGAAATAGAATTAAAAAACAATATGAATCATTACATAGACAGCAAAAAACAACACCCCAAGACTTTTTACATAACGAATATATTAAAATTGCAGTCACAGCCTTTTGCTTTTGTTTAAATAATATTTACAGCATATCATAAGGATTGAATTAAGTTTAAAATGCATTGCCTACTTTAAGAGCGGTTTTTAATTTATTTATTTATTTTAGAGACACTATAGATTATCCAATATCCAATATATGTTACCTACATTTAGGATTTTTACTTTTTTTTTTCAAATACTATTTTCAGCATAAGGATTGCCATTAGCATTATCGACTTTAGGAATGATTTTTTTTGTTTATTTATTAATTTCAGTGAAACTATTGACCAAACGATATATTATTTCCTACATTCTGAAGGTTTATTAAAAATAATATTTATTGCATATCAAACGCATTGTGTTCAGTTTAAAATGCTTTGCCTACTGTAGGAGTGATTTTGTATTTATTTTAGAGAAACTATACATCAGACTATATATATTGCCTACATTTAGTAGGTTTTTTATAAATAATAGTTACAGCATATCATAAAAATTGTGTTAAGTTTAACAAGCATTGCCTACTTTAGGAATTATTTTTTGTTATTAATTTACTTTAGCGAAACTACAAATCAAACAATATATTGCCTACATTTAGGAGGTTTTGTTTAAATAATATTTACTACATATCATATAAAGAATTACCTATTTTAGGAGTGATTTTTTTATTTAATTATTTTAGAGAGACTATAGAGGATCCAATATATATTGCCTACATTTAGGAGGTATAGTACAAATAAAATTTACAGCATATCCTAAGGATTGTATTAAGTTTAAAAATAATTGACTACTTTGGGATTAATTTTTTAAAATTTATTTTATATAAAAAAAAAACATTGAATACATTTAGAAGGTTTTGTTTGGAAACATTCAAAGGCTTTCATAAGTATGGTTTTTGGATAAACTATACATCAACCAATATATGTTGAGGAGTTTTTATAAAACGTTTTCACAGCATATTATAAGGACTGTTTTAAGTAAAAAAAAACATTGCCTACCGTAGGGTTGATTTTTATATTTATTATTTTTATTTAAAATTTGTTTTCTTGTATTATTTGTCTTTTCCCTTTAGCATACCTTCCCTTTTTCACAACCTATCCCGCCACCCAATACGTTTGTCTATAGATTTTAATGTTATGCCACTTGTTTAGCTTGAAATCAAAAACAGTAAAAGACAACATAAATACTGGGGTTCTACTGAGGAAACCAACAAAACAAAAAAAAAAAAATGATGCAAAAATTGGAAAAACACAAAGGAAAATATGAAAATAAAATTTGTTAAAAAAAATGAAAAAAAATTAATGTTTTTGATAATGTTCGTTTAAATTTTTTCTTTCTCTCTTCTTTTATGAAAAAGAAAATGTTGTGTAGGAATTTTAGTACAAGGCTAGTATTAGAATTTTGGAATATTTTTTTCAACAAAACATTGTTTTGTTTATAATACATTTTTTTAATTGAAATTTTATGACAAAAAAAAGAGAATTTGAACTTAATAAGAAACTGAAATACATGAATAACTTGTTCTGTTATAATTCCAGGAATAGATAAAATTAGTATGAAATTTAAAAAGCAATTAGAACAAAGGAAACTTTTTCTAAACTTTATTTGCAAACAACATAAATTTGTATTAACTAAACAGAAATATATAAAATGCACTGAAAATAATAGCTATAAAATTTAAATCTAAAAATTTTCTTTTCCTCGCCTAAAAGTAGGCCTTAATTTATTATTCAACAACATAAATTCGTATTAACTAAACAGAAATATATAAAATGCACTGAAAATAATAGCTCTAAAATTTAAATCTAAAAATTTTCTTTTCCTCGCCTAAAAGTAGGCCTTAATTTATTTTTCAATTAAAATTAAAAACACCGGAACATAATTAGCACCTGTGTGACTTATAATTCATGTTTATAAATTTAGCAAAAATTCCTGAAATTATTTTTTGCATTGTTAAATGAAAACATATTTTGTGTTAAAGAAAAATAAAATATTAAAATTCTATTTATAAAGCTTTTGTAGTATTATATACATATCTTTTGATGTATGTATTATGTTCAAGGGTACATAACCTTCTGTTATTTTTATTCTAACTAACGGATACTTAACCGGTAGAACCTTTAACAACAGAAAACAATAAATCCTTACTTAAGAACACATTTTACGCTGGTTTGTTGCATACAAATACAAATTCTTACTGTGCTTACACACATACACTCTAGCCTTATATACACACACACTTTGTTTAAAAAATATGAATTATTATACAAAATATGCCGGAAGTTATAAAAGTAAAACCAAAAAACATATTTTTCTCTCTTATTTCATACACCACATTTATTTAAGCATTCCTAACTGTATGTTTGCTTGGGTTTTCTTGTGTAAATTCTTTGAAAAAAAAAACATATGCTTTAAAAAATAATATTATTTAACCCTATTACAACAAATGGTGGTTAAAAGAATTTTTATAACACAAGTTTAAATTAATTTTTTATAACCCAGGGTGTTGAATACATATATTTTTACAAAACTTAAATATATTAAAAAAAAAAAAATAAACACTCTTTTACTTCATTGGGGCGCCTGAGCAGGGACATATGACTATTTGTTCAAATAATAAACGAAAAATATCAAATAAAAACACTCTGGCGCCTGGGAAGAGACAATAAAAGTTATTTTTATATATAACCTTTATTATATTAAAAACAAAACACGTTTAAATCATTGGTCGCCCAAGCAGGGACATCGGATTACTTGCTTAAAGGAAAAAATCATAAAATGTGCTGTTGTCTAATTTTGCGCCTGATCAGGTATATTAAAGAAGTCTTTTTGTTATAATTATGTATTAAAAAAGTTTCTTAATAAATTAAAAAACGAAGGACGTGAATATATTTTTAAAAACTTTTATATATTAAAAACAATAAACACTCTTTTAAATCTTTAAAGCGCCTGAGCAGTCACATAGGATTATTTATTCCACAAATAAAATTAAAAATACTGTGGCGCCTGGGCAGGGACAATAGAAAATATTTTTATATAAAACCTTTATTATATAAAAAAAACACGTTTACATCGTTGAGGCGCCCGAGCAGGGATATCAGATTATTTTTTTAAATTTTAAAGGAAAAAACCATAAAAGCACCATGGTGCCTGAGCAGGGACAGCAAGGAACTCTTTTTAATTATATTTTCAAAAAGTTCCTTCATAAATTTAAAATAAACAAAAACTAAAGACTTTTTTTTAAATTAAATTTTAAGCAGTTCCTTTGTAAATTCTAAAAATGCTTTAAAAATTAAATTTTAATATAAAACACATTAAAGATTTTTTAAAAATTGTTGCACAAAAAAAAAAAAAAAATAAAAACAGAAACAGAAATAGAAATCGAAGCAAAAATGTGGTTTTTCAAAAAATGTTATATTAAAATTTTCACAATTTATTAAAAAATTTGTTAAGGCTTTACAGAAATAATCTACAATATCTTTAAAAATAGCACCATAATTTTGTGTTGCGTGAATTTTTTTTTTACTGTTTTCTGAAGGGTTAAAATCTTTTCTTTAAAGATATTTATTTAAATTCGTATTACGCAGTCATTCATTTTACTTTTTACTTTATATTAAAATTTCTAAAGTTATGTATGGTTTATTTTTTATAAAAGAATCATATTTTTGTATTCTACAAGTTATGACTAATACTTTGTTTTGTTATGTTTTTGTAAAAATTTCCATCTTCATAGTCTTTGATGTTTGTTTTGTGAGCTTGAAACAATACAATTTTTTAAAGAAATTTTTAAAGAGTTAATAATAATTATATTGGATATTACTTATACAGAACGTATGAGTAATACTCAATATAACTGGATTTTTCGAAGGAAAATAATCTTTTTATTAAAACTAGACCCTTAAAACAATGTAAGTTTGGGGCGAGAATAAGTATAACAGTATATTTCACTATAAGAATGGAGTCTGTATAAGATTGTAGTTTGTATAAGACTGCATGATACTGCATTCCGTATAAAATTGTAGCATGTATAAGATTTTAATCTATATACGACTGCAGTTGTATAAGACAGCATTCTTGTAAAGAATGTAGTTTGTATAACACGTATAAGAGTCTGTATAAGACTAAAGGCTGTATAAAACAAAGTCTGCCTAAAATTAAGGTCTGTATAAGAATTTATTCTGTATAAAAGTGTAGTATATATAAGACTAAAGTGTGTATATGACTTTTGTCTGTATACGAACGTGTGTATTAAACTAAAGTCCGTGTGTATTAAACTAAATGGTCCATTACATTTTATAGCCTGTGTAAGCCTAAATTCAGCATAGGACTTATGTATAAGATTGTAGTCTGTATATGACTGTTGTTAGTATAATACTGTAGTCTGTATATGACTGTTCTCAGTATAAGACTGTAGTCTGTATACTACTTAAGTGTTTCAATACTTTTTTAAAGAAAATAAATTGTTTCTCATGCAGCCTTATCAAAAAATTTTATTTATTGAAAAATTTTGAAATTTAATTTTTTTTTTATTCTTTTTGTGTTAAATAATTTAGAAAAGTTAAACTTTGTCCTAGAAATTTAAATTTTATACCTTTTTTTTGTAAAATTTATAAAGGTACTTTTGAAAAACATAATTAAAAAAAAAGACGTTTTTCAAAGTCCCTGCCCAGGTGTCGCAGTACTTTTTAAGATTTGTTCCTTTACAACTTAAAGAAATAATCCGATGTCCGTGCTCAACGATTTAAATGTATTTTTTTTTCTAGTATAATGAAGGATTTATATGAAAATAACTTCTAGTGTCCCTGCCCAGGCACCACAGTGGTTTTATGATTTTTTATTTTGTTACGTGAACAAATACTTCTATGTCCCTGCTAGGAGGCTCAATGATTTAAAAGAGTTTTTATTTATTTTAGATAAATATATTCAAAGCCCTGGTTAGGCGACATAATTTCTAAGAAATTTTAGATAGTAAAACAATAATTTTATAAAAATACAATTTAATCTGTACGAGACTTAAGTCTGTATAAGACTGTTGTATATATAAGACCATAGTCTGTATAAATCTAAATTCTGTATAAAAGTAAAGTCTGTATAATACTAAAGACTGCATAAGACTAAAGTCAGTATAAGACTATAATAGTCTGTATTAGACTTTATATTCTGTATAAGTCTAAAGTCTGTATAAGAGTAAAGTCCGTATAAGACTATAGTCTGTAAAAGACTAAAGTCTGTATAAGACTAAAATCTGTATAAGACTAAAGTCTGTACAAGACTAAAGAGTGTATAAGACTTAAGTCTGTACAAAACTGTAGTCTGCATTAAACTGTTTTCTATATAATACTGTGCTTTGTATAAGAATATTGTCTGTATAACACTGTTGTGTGTATAAGATTAGTGTGTGTATAGTTAGCACTGTTGTCGGTATGAGATTGTAGTCTGTATAATATTGATGTCTGAATGAGTTTTAAATATGTATAAGACTGTAGTCTGTACAACATTTTAGTCCGTATAATACTGTAATCTGTATAAGATTGAAACGTTTTGGACTTTAGTCTATATAAGATAAAATTTAAGTTAAATTAAATTTTTTTTTAATTAATTTTCAAACATCCCAGGTGCTGTTCAAAAGAACTAGTATTTAAATCAAATCATTGTTTTTATTACAAGTTTTATCTTAAATTGCATAAATTTATTTGGTAAATATCTAACTTTTCCAATAAAAATTAATGTAAAATACTTTGTAAATGACCTTAAACTTAACTCATTTAAAAACTTTGATCGAAAAAAAACTGGGAGTTAAGGACATGTAGCAAATAAAGTTACTTCTAGCATATAAACGATTTTTTACATGTTTTAAAAAAGTCAAAGTGTATATAACTATACTGACATAAAATAACTCAATATATAGTTGAGAAAAAAAAAATACTTTAAATGATAAAACGGATTAGGAAATGACTTTATACAATAAAAAAAATTTAAACATGCACAAGAATAAAGCCAGTAACAAAACAATATTTACATATAAAAATAAAAATGTGAAATAAAGAGAGAAAGAAACATTTAAACTAAAAAAACTCAGATGTTTTGCAATTTATGCTAAATATAATCAACAGCTTACATGGTATAGGAGGAGAAGGCAACAGGCTTGATGGTATAGAATGAATGACTGACTTTGACTACAAACACAGACTGTCTAACCAAATGCTTAGAGGCACAGCATACACAAACACAACAAGTTTATAACAAACCATGCAATATTTCTTACCAATACCAACAAGGTTTTATATATTTTGCCTTGAATATGTATTAAAATGAACATATAGACTTATACAAGAGAACAGCAACAATTCATGTAACAAAATATATAAACTCATTGACAATTATATAAAGGGTCCGCCATTTAACGTTTTTTTTTCAACTAGTGCTTATTTCGTGAATGGTAACACTTAGCTCATGTCTGATTTGACAGATAATTAGTTTTATCCTTCCGCTAAATGAATATGTTCGTTATCTTGTTAAAAAAGTGAAAGAAAACTGGCATCCTCGTCGATAAACCAAAGCGTGAAAAGCCAAAAACAGTGCGTACACCCGAGAATATTGCTGCTGTGGCAGAAAGTGTGCGTGAAGCGCCATCAACATCAATTCACCGTCGTTCTCAACAATTGAACATTTCGGAGACATCATTGAGACGAATTTTGCATAAAGACCTTGGTATGACGCCATACAAAGTCCAATTGGTTCAGGAGTTCAAAACAAAAAAAGTTATTTGGCGGACCCTTTACATGCATGTCGTCACCTAAAATGCAAAAAGGACGTAACTAACATATTAAAGTTTTAACAGGAGAAGCAAAAAATGTCCACATATATTTTTACAAAATCGTTAATAAAACTGATTGTTTTAATCATAGAACCAAACAATTTTGTGGAGATATGTAGTTTGATGAAGTGCTTCATAATTTTACAGGGTAACCAAAAAAAATGCTCGAAAAACAAGATTCAAACTTTATACATAAAACCGCTATTTTTTATCGTAGAATTACAAAATTTTGTGTAGTTTAGTCAAATGAATCATAAATATTAATAAAACCGGTTTTGGAAACTTTGTTAGTTACGCCCTTTTGCATTTTAGGTGAATATATAACATACCCAAGACTGTGTTTTTTTTTTTTTTGTTTTTGCGTTAGTAATATCTAGGGGATTTTTTGTAACACTAACATAGAAATATAGACTGTATAACTTTTTATATTATTCCATATTGTCATAAGATATAATACTTCTCTAGTCATCATTTTGTATTACCTTAACAGTACCCAAGCGAAGAAAAAAAAAACTATTGCTACCAAAACAGTTTAAAGCAAAAAGTTTATGTATAAGACTTTCTATTAAATTATAAAAGGGTTTTGGTAATAAAGAAGTTTACCCAAGGGTAAGCTATTGAAACAGTAAAAAATCTGTATAAGACTGTACTCTGTATAAGACGGTAGTATAAACCTATAAAATAACAAGGTAGTACAAGACTTTAAAATAAGACGGTAGTATACAACTATAAAATAAGAAGGTATAAAACTTAACTATAAAAAAAAAAGCAAAATAAGACTTAAGTCTAAGATTTGGAAACAAGACTTAAGTATAACGCTTTAAAATAATACGGAAGTATAAGACTTTATAAGAAGACAGTAGTATAAAACTTGAGTATATGATTTCAGTATAAAACGGTAGTATTAAATTCAGGTACATGACTTCAGTATAAGAAGGTAGTATAACACTGTTGTTTGTATAACTCAAAGGTCTATATAAAACTGTAATTTGTATACGACTTTAAGAAATTTATCCCAATCAGACTGTAGTTTGTTTAAGACTAAATGCTTTTTAACAAATTTGTCTGTATTAGACATAATCTGTATAAGAATAAATGCTCTTTAAAAATTTGTTTCGTATGAGACTGAAGTCTGTATAAAAGTAAATGCTCTTTAGGACATTTAGTTTGTATAAGACTGAATACACTCAGGGAACTTCTGCTTTAAAAATATGCAGTTGTTTGGGTGGTAATACAGTTTCTTTATTTGTAATATAAATGTCAGTCATTTGTAGAACAAATTAAAATTTTTCCTAACCTTGTAGTTCATTATAAAAAAACAAACCACATCAAATGACTTTTTTATGATTTTACATTGATTTTTTACAGTCGTTTTTTGTTATTTAAAAAATAAAAAAAAAATTGTGTGTTTATTTATTACTAAGATATGTGGTTCATTTTTACTACAATTGTGGTTCATTTTGTGAATATTAAAAAACAAATGACAATGCTAGTTGAATTTACTGAAATGTAAGTCGTCCGCTCTTTAAGTGAAATTTCATTTGTTTTTAACTTCATTTGCAGTGGTCTTTACCTAAATAGTATTCTAAGTGTACCCTTTAAGAAGTTTTTTCTGTATAAGACAGAAGTGTGTAAAAGTAGTTTTTCCGTATAAGACAGAGGTCTGTACACTGAGAGAACAACCTGCATGATATTAATGAATTTTTGCATAGAAGCAATGAAGTTGCATTGGAACTCGTCTATTGAAACTTTTTTTAAGGTAATGCAAATTTTCATAAAATTTTATAAAAGATATCACGAATATTAAAATATCATACGATTTATTAAATGTTTTAATCACTGTAGAAGTTAATTCTAACAAATATCTCGTTCACTTTGTGAAATAAATTTTCATTAGTTTACTAAAAATTTACATTATTTTTCATCCAATAAAATCTCTAAGAATCTCTAAGATTCTTTAAGAAATTTGTCCGTACTGGAAAGAGCTTTGTATAAGACTAAATATTCTTTAAAAAAAAAATGCCGTATAAGACAAAAGTCTCTGTATAAGGATATTAGGGGCATAGAATGGAAGAAGTTGAGGAGTTTCGTCAGTGCGACGGAGTTCCTGGGGTAGAAAAGTGACATAGGACCGATTGTTTAGAGCGCACAACAAGCCGACATTCTGGCTTAAGTGTAAGTCCTCAGGGACTTGAGTCGGATTAGGGAAGCATTTTCCCTTCTCCGAATCCTCTTTTCGACCTTACCTAACCTAAGGCTATTATTGTTGGTACAAAATTAAAGTTTGTAAGAACAAATTTTGGGAAATTATTTTTAAATTAAGTTAACAATCTGTTATCTTGTACTTAGCATACCTTCCCTCATATATGTAGGTATGTGAAATTTAATCCTACACCAAAGTTCTTTTGTCTGTATCTAGAGAAAGTGTAATTGATGAAACTATTTAACAACACTCTAGAGCATCTGGTTTTTATAGTCATAAGTATATTATTTTTAATGATTTAATAGACATAGACAAGATTATAATGTAAGTTAATGTAGACTAAAAGAGATAAATACTTATAAAAATAAAAAAATTAGACTTATTAAAAGCAAATTAAATATGAATATAAAGTAAGAAGACAACAAAATATACTTAACCCTCTAACGGGTAAGGCTGCCTCAGGACTACCTTCATAAAACCTACAACAAATGTGTCGAATGAGTGTTTTATGCATAGCAATGAATACATTCCGATAGGAAACTAAATTTACTAAATGTTTTGCGAAGACATTTTCGTGTGACATTGCACGGTTTGGAAGCGAGAAAGTTTCAAAATCAAAATTTCGTAAAATTGCAGAACATAATTATTTTTGAAACGACATAGTTTTCAAAAATTTTAAAATGAAATTTAAGTTGATCAAAAATTTCTGATAATGAAAAAGTAGTAAGATTGAAGATTGATGAAACTAATTCTTTAGTTTGATTCAAGGATCCACAGGATTTTATCAGGATACCTCTAACGGACAGCGTCTTAACTTATAAACCAATAGACGGATTTTTATTTATTGGCAGCAATAAGACATTAAGTATTAGTAGCAAAGAGTTAAAGTTCGAAGTTAAGATACCTTTTCGCCCAATTTCGCTATTTCCAAAAAGCGAAAATCTTCATATATTTTTAAATACACTCAGGGAACTTCTGCTTTAAAAATATGTAGTCTTTTAGGTTGCACTACAGTTTCTTTATTTTTAATGTAAATGTCAGTCATTTGTAGAACAAATTAAATTTTTTACTAAGATTGTAATACATTTAAAAAACAAACCACATCAAATGACTGTTTTATGATTTTTCATTAATTTTTTACAGCAGTTTTTTGCTATTTAAAAAAATAAATATTTTTGTTTATTTTTTACTACCATGTGGTTCATTTGTACTACAATTGTTAGTCATTTTTTGAACATTCAAAAACAAATGACAATGTTAGTTGAATTTACTGAAATGTAAGTCGTCCTTTCTTTAAGTGAAATTTCATTTGTTTTCTACTACATTTGCAGTGTTCTTTACCTACATATTATTCTAAGTGTAGAAGCACAAGAAAATGATTTTTAGATTGTGGTTATATCTTGCAAAGAGCTATAATTTTTGTCCAAAACTTCTCTTTTATAAGCGCTAGTTTTCAGGATGCAACATAAATATATTTTGGCTCATATCGCCTAAAGTAGGCAACGATATAAAGTTTATGTAGAAGAACTTATTGTTTATTTTCGAGCACATGGTATGAATTTCATTGCAAAACAGTGTTTTCCCGTTAGAGGGTTAATATAACAATAGCAAAATAAAATATTGAATTAAATACTACCAAACCAAACTATCTACAGTTTCTATTGTTGAAGTGATACAAAAATTAAATGAATTGTTTGATGGTATTTTTATTTTTTTTATTAAGCTTTATTGTTTTTACTTTTCATATTGATATGTTATGTTAAAAAATATATAAATGAACAAAAGGGTTTTTTTTGTAATTTATACGATGTATATCCTTTGATATGTCCTGCACTGTCATGTCTCATTTTGCATTTTTTTTTTGCGTTTAGGGTAAAACTGTAATACTATATACTTTTTCGTATACATATATGAAAGCTTTTGTAGTCAATATTTAAATTCAATTATAGTTTTTTATATACTTAAGGTCAATAAATGGATGGTTGTAATAAAAAGGCATTTTAGAGAAATAATTTAAGGCCAGTAGAATCAATAATTTCGCTATTAACTCTGTCTAGCAACAAATTTTTTTTAACTACCAACATGCAGAGAAATATAATATGCTTTATAAACATCATTTAATGATTCAAAATTATATTCTATCATAGTATAATCCTTATGATAATATATATGATCGTAACTGATCATATTATGATCACTGCTGCTGATATTATGATAATTAAGTATCACATTATGATAATTAGGCCCATACAATAATCATCACTTATTCCCAATCATAATATGACCACATTATGAACACTAAGGTTAGTATTATAATAATTAAGGACCATATTTATAATCATCAGAACCATACTATAACTATCACGTATTCTCAATCATAATATGATCATAATATTATTTTTTTTAACAAAAAACATGCAGAGAAATAAAATATGATTTATAAGCATCATTTAATGATCGAAAATTATATTCTATCATAGTATAATCCTTATGATAATATATATGATCGTAACTGATCATATTAAGATCACTGCTGCTGATATTATGATAATTAAGTATCACATTATGATAATTAGGGCCATACAATAATCACCACTTATTCCCAATCAGAATATGACCACATTATGAACACTAAGGTTAGTATTATAATAATTAAGGACCATATTTATAATCATAAGAACCATAATATAACTTACATGTATTCTCAATCATAATATGATCATATTATTATCTCGACGGCTGACATTGTGATTAATTTCTAGATCATATTATGATTATTAGTACTATTCAATAATTATAACGTATTCCAAATCATAATGTGATGCTGTTTAACCATATTTTTTCTCTGTGTGAATTAAAAATCTTTGGATAACTTATAAAATTGCTTAAGGTCTTATTAAAAAAAAAAGTATTTGATTAATTTTAACTTAACCATATTATAAAGAAGTGAAGACTGAAATGCTATTGTAAAACTTCATAGATTTCTTAGTAAAATCAAAATGAAATGAATATAGAAGGATAAAAAAAACCTTTAAATAGTTTTCTTTATTTTGAAATTTTTTGACCACAATTTTATTTAGTTAGTTAATAAAAGAAATAATTCTTTCTTTATATTTCTGCTTCACAATTAAATTGGCTAACATTCTTTTGGGTATAAGTTACAAATGTTTTTTTACTTAAAACTTTTATAATCTAACAAGGGAATTCTGTTGCGTGGTTCCTCCAGGTTTCAATGAAATTCGAATACAATATATAGAAGATGAAAGTAATAAACATATTGGTAAGAAATCTACCAGTCCCATCGCATATTTTGGGGCTAAACGAGTTGTTTGAAATTTTTTGTTTTAAAACTGTTTATTATTTTTTGTAAGCCAATGGAAAGGTTATCCAAACGCCTTTCATTTGGATATATTGTTTCTTTATAGAAGTTAAAAAAAAACGCAAAATTGGGTTATTTTTGACCACAAATTTTAACACTTTAACATCTATTATTCCCCCCTTCACATAACCTAATTTTATGGCAATCGAAGGGAACCTTTCAGCTGTCCTTCCTTGTAGGTAAATTTTTATTAAATGCTTTATTGTCCCGAGGAATTTCTTTAATAACTTTTAAAACTGTTGTTTTTTTTTTTGTTTTGCAAAAAGTACATCTATAAATATTAAATAAACTAGGAATGAAATGTACACCTTTAGATTTTCTAAATTACTTTTACAGTTAAGAGTTTTTGTTAAACATTATTACAGAATTCTATTATTTGAATGAAAAATGTTTTTAATTTCCAGGAAAACATCCTATTGCTGCTGTGTAATACAATATAAAGACAAGAATTTATTACGATAAAGCAATTTCATAATAAAAAATATGTATTCTCATACAAGAGAAAAATATTTTATTTTTTTAGTATGATATTATATGATTTCATGCTCCCCAAGTGATCTTCAGTAGAATCTCAATATAAGTACATTAGGATGCCCCCTAAAATCCAGTTGCAGATTTTCGTTCACTATACTCTCCAGTTTTATTGCAAATGGTTTCAAATAGAAAAAATCGATTATTTTTGGAAAACGTTAAGAAATGCACAATTTCGACCGAAAATGTCCCATTTGCGAAAAAAGAGTAATTTTCTTACAAATTCCAAAATTTTTAAAAATTTTATTTTTTATTAATTTATTCATTTAATAAACTCAAAAATATTCAAATATGGATTTCAGACTCCATCGGATATCATTAACCCACTTTAGTCTAGAATCAAAATTGACCCACGAACTTGATAAAAATGCAAAAACGTGTTTTTTTAAATTTAATTTTCAAGATTTTTTAAAATGCCTAATTTGGAGATGTCGATTGTTATTTTTACAATATAATGGTTGTAATTAAAGAAAAGAAGATGAATTGAAAAATTATAATTCGTGTTTGTGTGTGAGGCGACTCTTTTTCATGGCATTTTAAGAAAATTGATTATTTTGTCAAAAGTTAAATAAAATTTGAATGTTTCCTTCGAAGTGTACATAATTTCCGGTTAAATGGCACCTTAATTTGACTAAACTATAATTATCTATACTTTTATTTAAAAAATCTTTAGCTCTTATGGGCATGGGGACAATAAAGACTCATCAAATGTAATTTTAATTATGACAAAATTGCAAAGCTTTTAAATTGATGAAAAAAAATTGAATTGATAGAAATTATATTTGATCTACATAGGATTAATGTTTCCACTTTTGAGCAAAAATTACCCACTAGGAAATTTATAGACTTATTTTACTTAGATTTCCATTATAGTTTAATGTGTCATAAAGGGTACTATAGAACGAACAAGCGCAATTTTTCATCGTAATCAATATTACTTTAAAGGGTTAAAAAGCTGGGGTCCAAAATGTAATTAATGTGAAAAAACCGGGGAGAAAAGGAAACTGGAGAGTTTGTGACCCAACCTTTTTAACCCTTAAAGGTAAAATTGACACAATAATGAATAGCGCTTCGTTCGTTAGTTTAGTAGTAAAAAAAAGCTGAAATAAGTCATTAAATAAATTACACTTTTTCATAAATGAACCATTTTGGCCAAAGTTCGATAAGGGTTAACGTTAAAAAAAATTTCTTTTATTTGAAATGACAAATCTATTTCTAGTGTACATATTTCTTGCTTTAACAACCAATCTGATTTGTAAACGTACAATTTTAACACCATAAAAAATATTTTTTTTTAATTGAAGGGCTTTTTGTAAAAACTTGATAAGCCACATTTTTTTATTTGCTGGTTTTCGCAGTTTTCTAGTCATATTTTGATGAATTATTTTATAAAAGTCTTGCTTACACATTTATAACAACTATCTAGAGTACGAAGTCCTGTAAAAGTTCCACTTTCTGCATTAAATCAAAACTTTAAAGACAAAAACCAGCAAAAATTTAAATGTGGCTTATCAAATTTTAACAATAAGACCTTTAATTATAATATTACATATCTTTACTTAACGCTCTCCCAAGCAATCTTCAGTCGAATTTTAATATTTTGTTTAAAAGGGGGGACATTACATTCGCGGCAGAGAAAACAGAACTTTTTTTAACAATTCATAACTCAGTCAAAAACAAACATTTTTCCAAAATTTTATTATTGTAGAGAATTGAACAAATTACAAGAAAATTAATTCAAAAAAATATATTTTTCACTCCAACATGGTTTTATAGAGCTCCAAACTGGCTGCAGAGAAAAAAACGGGGCCTCGTGGTTGCAGCGCTGGGAGTCGCAAAAATTGTCCGATCTGGAAAAAAAATTACTTTTTGAAATCTTAACAAAATTGGTTATCGTATGACACGAGCTTTTTTTTAAAATTATTTTTAAATTTTTGGTGATGTTCCAAATTTGAAAGTGTGTTTTTTCGAAAAAAATATTGACTTTGAAAATTCATAAAAAATCGAAAAAAAATTAAAAAAAAAGTTCGTGTCATACGATAGCGAATCAAGTTTAAAAAAATACAAAAAAAAAATTCGTCAAAAAATTAACCCGCTAGTGCCGCAACCAGTACGAAAAACATGGTTTCGAGATAAACGCGTTCAAAGTTTGTGAACAAAGAAAAAAAAAGGTTACCTTCAATCTGCCATGCCTGCTTCGTACTGTATGCCTTCGTTATCTTGTGTTGTGCTGTTTCTTGCAGTTTTTTGCAATCGTTTAGCAATTTGGGCTTCTTTTGAGGCCCTTTCCTTCACTCTGGCGCATTTCAAACGATTTGCATCATTTCCTTTACAAAAATTTAATGCTGTAGCTCCTATGGTGATACCAAGTAGTTGAAACATTTGCAAATAACTATAAGCGCCGTCATTGTAAGTAGACACTGCCATGCATGTCCCCCCTTAACCACGCATGTCCACCCTTATCGTACGTAGGTAGCGCGAAAATTAAAAATGCGCTCTCACTAATTCGGCTGTAACTTTTGAACCCGTAGGAATTTTTCCATGAAATTTTTTTTCTTAGAATCTTAAGAATATTTACTAAAATACCAACTTATAAAAAAAAGTCGATTTCAAAAAACTGCCAATGTCATGTCCCCCCTTAATTTATGGCCCAGTTTATTTAAAAATAAACAAATTTCATAATTTTCAAAACGTAAATTCTTGTCAGAATAAAATTTTTTATTTTAAATATGTTTGTTATAAAAAACATTGTATTTTCTGCATATCAAAATTTGACACATTTCCAAGAAATCTTTAGTAGAACTTCAGTATAAATATTTATTTAAATAATGATCAAATCAAACTGAAATTAAAATTTTAATCCCTTTGAAAAATATTTTTTTTTAATTATAATATTCCATATCATTATTTCACGCTCACCCAAGTAGTCCTCAGTCGAAATTTTAATCCCTTAGAAAAATATTTTTTTTTAATTATTTTATTCCATATCATTATTTCACACTCACCCAAGTAGTCCTCAGCCGAATTTCAATATAAGTATTTTTAAGTTTATGGTTCATGTTTATTTAAAAATAAATTTCTTACTTTTGTAAAAGCTTAAACATTGTCTTTTAGTCAAGTTTTCTTGGCCTTTGTCAGAATATTTTTTTTTTATTTCAGTATAAAAAAAATTATGCTTTTTAAAACAATAGAAAACTATGGTATTTTGTAATCTGTTGTTGCCAGTTTTTTTTTTTTTTTTATTGCTGCTGCTATTTTACCAGTGAAATGTCTGATTTTGAAATGTTATTTCAAATTTTTCTTGTAAAATCTCTTTTAGCTACTGTGGCCTTTTCATATCTCCCATCAGTTGATGTTGTTGTTGTTGTTGTTTAATAAATGACTTTAACAATAATTTCTATTACTAGAAGTGTTTTGTCTATCCGTCTGTCCATTCTACCAACTTGTCTGTCTGTCCATTTCATTTGGACTACTCCGTTTTGTTTTCCTATAAGTCTTGTCTGTGTGTATTATGAGTCTGTAAATGACATTCAATTAATCTAATAGCATTTTAACTGTTCATTTCGTTTGTCATCAACCACTTTATATATATTAGTAAGTAAGTAAGAACTGTCAGTTTGTTCTGCCTCCTGCCTGTTTGGTTGTATTAAGTTTTGTGTATTTTAGCTTTTTTCAATTTGAAGAATTTGTGGTACTGTCAATTTTCCTATTAAATTTTGTAAATTTTTTTGTTAAACTTTGTTAGTAACATTTTGGTTTTTGGGGTTTTGGGTATGCAGTAGAAAAAACATGAATTTAATTTTGAGTCTAATACAAGTTATTGTTACTGTAAATTTTTTACTTTAATTTAAAAAGAATTGATTTAAAAAAAAAATGAAAATTCACGCTCTTCTAAGTGATCATCAGTAGAATTTAAAAATTAGTATTTGTTTAGTTAACGACCAAATAGAAATATTTTAAAGCAAGGGCGGAGTTGAATTTTTTTATTTGAATCTTTTTTTCTGAAAAGAAAATTTAATTTATTAAGATCTATAGATATTGTGGCATCACATATATCATGATTTCACGCTCACCCAAGTAATCCTCAGCAGAATTTCATTACAAATGTGAGAACTATTGTTTGTTAGAACTATCACTGAGTGAAGTGCAATATCAGATGGTGACAATAAACAAACAACGATAGTTCTAAGCTGTGTTTTTATGTAAACATTAAATATACTTCTCCTGAGGATGACATTCGACGAATATCGAAATATTGAGAAATAAATTAATTTTTATATTAACTACAACTGGCCTCGAGCTCGAGCATTTTTATTTTGTTTAATTCAGTAAATTAATGAAATAATTACTTAGACACAATTTAACTCTTCTCATTAAAAATTTATAATTTATTTTGTGGGCTATTTTTTTTTTATTATTATTAATTTTAATTTATATTCCCAATTTTAAAATTTTATTATTTGTAATTCATTTTTGCCTTAATTAATTTATAATAAATAATATTTATATATATTTGAATACTAGACTATTAATATTTTTTTTTTATATAAATTTGAGGGTGGTATATGAACATTAATTTAATACTGAGTATAATGACCACATAAGCTTATTATTTCATTTAGTATTATTATTTTTTTTTACATTTTAATAAACATTTTATTATTTGTTTTTTTTTTCTGTTTATTGTCAGCTTAAATTTAATACTATCAAAAACAATGTATTAAACTGCTTTCGGTATATGTATGTGTTTCACAATTTGAATGAATTGAAATACATATTTTATAGTTCTGTAATACATTTGAAAAGAGTTACCACAACAGTTTTTAAAAAAATCGGAAATCAAAATTTCTGAACTAAGATTTTCTAAATATTGATACAAACCCGAAATATTTCAGTGTCAGGATTAATATCGGGTGTTTTTTATAGAGTGATACAAGTTTATATCATAGAAAGAAAATTTTATGAAATTAATGTTTAAATATGATTTCTGCCATGTGGCCGCCACGGCTGGCGCGTAGAAGGCGCAATCTGAAACACCAATTTTCAACAACTTTTCGCAGCATTTGCGGCCGTATTTCGCCGATAACTCTTCGAATGTTGAATTCCAGGTGTTCAATTGTTTGTGTTTTATCGACGTAGACAAGTGACTTAACATAACCCCAAAGAAAATAATCCAATGGGGTTAAATCACACGATCTTGGTGGCCAATTAATTGGGCCATTACGTGAAATTATTTTTTCATCAAAAGTTTCTTTAAGTAAATCAATTGTAGCGCCCGCTGTGTAGCATGTGTCTCCGTCCTGTTGGAACCACATATCAGCAAGATTAATGCCAAGTAATTGAGGTACGAAAAAATTTCGAACAGGGACCGTAAATAATGATTATTGTTCGTTTTTTTAAATCAAAAAATCAATCACTTAGAACAGACATAAAAAAAATTTATTGCACCATTATTATTATTTTTTGACAATCTTTGCATATCCGTCATGATTTTTAAATTTTTGATTTTTAAAGTTTTCTTCAATGGTAATGATTATTTTTGAGTAATAATAAAAAAAATCAGCCATAATCATTATTTTTGAGCAAAAAAAAATAAAACTCAAAAATAATCGTTATGATTTTTATTTTTTTCGCTCAAAATAAAACTCACTTTCCTCTGGATTTGTTGTATGAGCATATGCAACTATGTCGGTAAAAAACCTCACAAAAAAGTCATAATTTGAAAGTGAGTTTTATTTTGAGCGAAAAGAATAAAAATCATAAATAATGATTATTTTTGAGTTGCATTTTTTTTTGCTCAAAAATAATGATTATGACTGATTTTTATTAATATTACTCAAAAATAATCATTACCATTGAAGAAAATCCTTAAAACTCATAATGTAATCATTATTGTGTAATTTTTATTATAAAACTCATAATGATTACGGTCCCTGATTTCGAATCATGTTCCTATACCGTTCACCATTGCCAATAACATTCTGACCATCATCGTTTTTGAAGACATATGGCCCATAAAGCGCACCAAACAGTAATTTTCTGTGGATGTAATGGTGTTTCGACAAAAGCTGGTGGATTATCATCGCTACAAATGCGACAATTCTGCTTATTTACGTACCCATTCTATCATAATATGGTTCAGGCCATAGAATGGAAGAAGTACACGATGAGTTTGACGAATAGAATAAGTATTTTGATTAAAAATTTCAACAATTTGCACGCGTTGCTTCTGGTGTAAGTCGATTACATAATGAAATTTAAAGCAAACTAAACAAAAAGCTACTATCATCTGTTAAATGTGTGGTCAAATAAAGCAGTGATGCCAACTCAAAGTTGTGACACTCTTAAAAAAACACGCTTTAGAATACATTTTGTTTTTCCTAATGGCGCCCAACATGGGATCTTTTGAAGCTAAATTCTTATTTTGAAATGTGAGATAAACTTTTCTTGTAATTCATTCTCTTCTATAACATGATTTTTGAAAAGGTTATATTATATATACACACAGAGAAATATTAGCTATTGTCAACTGAAATTGGGCTAGTACAACTCAAATTCGGTTGCTACGGAATTTTAGTTGCAACACCAGAATTTTAGTTGCAACACCAAAAATATTCAGAAATCTAATGTAAATATCGTAGTACTAACTCAATTTATAAGTTGTCGCCATTAATATACACTTTTCAATTCGGTTGGCACTTTATTTCTCTGTGTGTATTATACTTCGTTTAAATGTTTACCCTATGGGCCACCCTTTTCTTAGTGTTTTTTTAAATAATATTATTTTAATAAAGCATTGTAATGTTCAACCCATAAAAAAAAAAAACTCATTATATTATGTTATGCAAATGTTAATATTATAATTATCATATATATTTTTTTTGCTCTACTATGTATGTATAAGTATGGTTTTATATGTATATTTGTTTAGTATTTACCTTGGCAACAGATTAATTAAATTGCAATAAATTGTAATTATAGTTGAAAGAGAAGAGGGGAGAGCCTTGATTGATGAAAGGATAACAATTTAATGAAATTAATATATGAGTTTTATAAATATGGAAGTATTTTAAGATATATTAAGGTAATTTGTTAAGATATCCATAAACTTGTTATAATTTTCTTTAAATAACTTGTGAAAAGATATATTCTCACGTATGCTTAATTATTTTTCCATCATAATTAACATCTCGTATACGCCTTGGTGTTTTGAGTTTTCTGTTAATTAAACTAGTCTTGTGTTATATTTAAACTTATTATAGTATTAATTTTGTCAATTACAAAATTTATATGCAAGATATTGTATTAAATGGATTCTAGAGGCTTTCAAAATTCACCAGTTTTAATTGAAAGTTATTGAATTATTTTGATATAAAACTTAATTTAAGAACTTTTTTTAAATGTTCAATCAAGTGCAACTTAATTTTGACAAACAGGAAATACTCAATATGATTGTCATACAAACTTTTTGTATTCGAGCATTAAATGAATCCAAAATCTTCAAAATTTGTTTATGTAAATTTCTCTTCCTTTTTCCCGTTTTTATGAGTTTTTTTTTGGTTAAGATCACAAAATTCTAAAGGGTCCGCCAAATAACTTTTTTTTTTTTTTTGAAAATGCTATAAAAAAAACTACTGAATATTTTCTCAAATTTCTTTTTTTATTTGAAAGTACAATCCTTCCGGTTAATAATGGAAAATAATTTCATTCAAATGGCTGCCTCGGCTGGCCATGCAGTAGCCTACACGATCGGTCCAATTTTTAAGCACATTATCGATTGTGTGCAGCTGTATTTCACCAATGGCTTCACGAATATTGTCCTTAAAGCGTCAATTGTCTCTGGCTTGTTGGCGTAACACTTATCTTTGACGGCAGCCCACAAATAATAGTCCAACGGTGTCAAATCGCAGCTCCGAGGTGGCCAAACGACATCAGCTCTGCGGCTGATAATGCGATATTCAAAAACAGGGCGCAAAACATCGAGTGTAGCTTCGGCTGTGTGGCACGTAGCGCCGTCCTGTTGAAACCAAATGTTGCCAATATCCTCCTCTACAATTTTTGTGAACAAAAATTCCTTCAACATGGCCCGATAACGATCGCCATTGACTGTAACGGCCACTCCTTGCTCATTTTCGAAGAAAAATGGCCCAATTATGCCTCTGGACCAAAATCCGCACCAAACAGTGACTCGTTTTGGGTGTATCGGCTTTTCAATGTATGCGTGTGGGTTTTCTGTGCCCCAAATGCGACAATTTTGCTTGTTTACATACCCGCCAAGATCAAAATGAGCTTCATCTGAAAAGAAAATTTTTTTGGCAACATTACCTTACCCTTACATTACAACATTACCATGATTTTCAAAGTAATGTCGCAATATTTCGCAGCGTTCTTCAAGCGTATACACAATCATATTCGTTCAGCGGAAGGATAAAACTAATTATCTGTCAAATCAGACATGAGCTAAAGCACTAGCTCGAAATAAGCACTAGTTGAAAAAAAAGTTAGATGGCGGACTCTTTAGTTCAGGGGTGCCCACGGCCTATGCGCTTGGTACTCAATTGTTTTTGTAAAAACACTTAGCTATAGGCTGTGTGTTTTAATACACATATAGAGCGCTCAGCACTAGCAATACGAAATACACAAACAACTCTGTCTTATTAGTTTTTTTGTCGTTCTTCACTTTATACACGCAAGCGCAAAGCAACAACACTTTCGTATGCTTTGCTGGTAAACATTGAAATATTTTTTTCTTTTTTCTTTGTATGGATTGGTTTTTACAACAAAAAATATTGAATAAAAATTAGTTTTTCTTTAAATGTATTGGTGTTTGCTCTTCCATAAGGAACTTTTGGGCACTCCTGCTTTAGTTAGTACTGGGTATAACTTTTTGCAGTATGTATAACTATCTTATAAAAATGATTAAGGTACATGTCGTATGAGTAATATTTAAAATATATTCAACACTCATACGCTTTGGTGTACTTTCAATTAAGCACATTTTTTGTTAGCAAGGCCGCCTTTAAACAATGCTTATAAATTGGACTAAAAAGTAGGTAAAATGATTATTTTATAAACAGAAATTATAAAATTTATAAAATTGATTCCCACAAGGGAAGTCTGTTTAGTGGATCCTAGATGAAAATCGGCTATAAGATAAAGAAGACGAAAGTAATAAGAAATTGGTAAGAAATATACCAGCCCAATGGAGCAGAATTTTTTCAACCTTCGATTTTATCAATTATTGTTGAGATTATTGTAGAACTATGTCTAAAAGTTAGATGGCGCGAATTTGAGAAAACTCGGATGGTATTAACCCGTGCTGCCCCTCGTACAAAGTTCTCGCTTTTTGGAAAATTTTCTTAAACTACTTTAAAAAAAATATATATTTTGCGACACATCGGAAACGGACTAACAGTTTTCGAGATATTACGATTTGATTTTAAATAAAAGTTGAGTTTTTTTCCCTACATTTTACAATTGTTTTAAAAATTATCCTAATATTTTTTTATTTTTGCAACCCCGAACGTAAAACCATACGTCAATCTGGTAACATTGTGAAATAGAGACGGAGGAGATTAGAAAAATAAACAAAAATCTAAAAATAGAATATTTGTGTTGTCACTTCGGAGTAGGAAATAAAACTGCAATTTAGCTGCATTAGATTCGAGCCCATACTTGGGTGTGATCGCTAAACGGTCATGACTTGGTATTGTTACGTTTGTAATGTCAGATGAGCAAAGGTATGATTCTTACAGCCGCAGGTTGTTGAAAAATTTATCATATAGAGACAATCTGACAATTATAGGACACAAATAATAATACAATTTAAATGGAAAATGACTAATGAGCCTGTCCATAAAGAGGCAGAAACTAGTCTAGTCTGATTTAAAAATTAATAGTGTTTATAATTTTTAGAGAAAAACGTTTATTCTGCTTCTTAACCTCAACATTTCTAAAAAAAAAACGACTTTTCAGTTGATCATAATTATGTCAAGATTGGTTAACCGATAACTTGTAAATTGACCTACAAATATTACGGAAAAACGGAAAAATTTAAATAGTAAAATTGTTATACTAATGGACCTAGTGCTACAATAATCAAAGCATTCATTAATGAAAATCAAAAGTTTATGTAACTATTCCTTCAATAATCATGTGTATAAAATTAAAAATACATGATTATTGAAGGAATATTTATGTTACCTTTTGATTTTCATTAATGAATTCTTTGATTATTGTAGCCAATAGGTTCAATAGTTTTGTGGTTCGAAATTTAAGAAAAATCAGATTATTTAACCCTTGGCACAAAAAACCTGTGATATAGGAACAAAAAAATTTAAATTAATTTTTAAAAATATATTTTATGATACATCATCTCTAATTTCAGTCATAATAATGGTGATCATGTTTTGTGCAGTATTTGAGTACAAAAACCAAATATTCGAAGATTATTTTTAAAAAATTTCTAGAATAGAGAAAAAAGACGACACTTTTAGTGAAAATCGAATAGCATTATCATGAAAACCGTTAGGTTAGGTTAGGTCGAAAAGAGGATTCGGAGAAGGGAAATACTTCCCTAAACCGACTCAAGTCCCTGAGGACTTACACTTAAGCCAGAATGTCGGCTTATGAAAACCGTTAGTTCGATTTCAAAAATTTCAAAATATTCGTGTTCAGCATGCCAAAATTAATAAAAAAAATGATGTGTAGGAAGACATATTTTTTTTTAAGCAATTAAAGAAAAATTTTCAAAAATCGAAAATTTTGGGTTAAAACTATTCGATTTTTCTCAAATTTGCACCAAATTTTTCAAATAAAGTTTTTCTTCATACAAAAAATAAAGCCGGTCGCATATTTATTGTCTAAAAATGGGTTGGGGAGCCAATATGTTAGGCTGGCTATAAACTATATTTTTATTTTTATATTTTAGATTAATACTCAGTTTTTTTATTACTAGATAATACTGTTATTTGGCCTTGTGGGCTTTAGTATTATAGATGAATAAAACTTTTTACTAGTTTTGTATACCAATGAACAGGTTACTCAGCTGCCTTTCATTTGCTACTAAACTTATATATTGTTTCTTTGAAGAAGCTTGAAAAAAAAAGCAAAAGCATTGGAAAACTGGGATATTTTTTACCCCAAACTTTAACTCTTAGACCTGAAATTGTGCAGCTAGAAAGTTAATTATTCTTTTTTATTTTCCCCTATTTATCACATATCTAATTTTTATGGCAATTAAAGAGAATCTAACCCAGCGGTAATTGTCAATAAATTTATTTCAAAAGCGAATTTTAACAGGATACCTCTAAAGGATACTGTATTAACTGAAAATTGAATAGACCATTTTTGCAGAACGAATATTTTGGGTTAAGGCAGCAAAGCGTCAAAATTTTACCAAAACATATTGAATTTAAGAATGCAAATATTTCGCTCATTTACTTCAAGAACGTCACAACTCAAAAAACACGATTTTTGAGTTAATGACGCAGAATTATTCGTTATATCACGTTTCATATTGTGTAAAAAATCGTATTAATATCTTGTATACTCACCTCTTGAGAGAAATTATGTCTTTATTTTTTTTCTTTAAGGTGGGAGTAAATTGAAAACTTTAAACTCGTTTTCTACAAAATCAAAATTTTTGAGTTATGACGTTATTGAAGTAAATGAGCGATTTGTTTAGCCGGAATATTTTCTGCTTTATTTGATATTTTAAGACAGGAAAGAAATGCAAAAAAAATCGCTAACATTTGTTTGTGCTAAATTTTTTTTCTTCAATATATTTTACGCGAATATTTTTTTATCAAACATTTTTGACGCTGAAATTATTTCACTCACAATTTTTTTTTTACAAAAATTGTTTATAAAACTTTTTCACTAAATGGGTACACAATTATTAAAGTTTTTTCTGAAAAAAAAAATCTTTTTTGCGTAAAAAAATTCGAGAAAATGTTTGTTCGAGAATATATTCTGGTAAAATATTTCCAGGCGAACATTTTTAATTTTTTTCTTTCTACACACATAGAAAAATTTAGCTATTTGCCAACTGAAATTCGGTTACTACACTCAGGGAACTTCTGCTTTAAAAATATGTAGTTGTTTGGGTTGTATTACAGTTTCTTTATTTTTAATGGAAATGGCAGTCATTTGTAGAACAAATTAAATTTTTTACTAAGATTGTAGTTCATTTAAAAAACAAACCACATCGAATGACTGTTTTATGATTTTACATTAATTTTTTAAAGTAGTTTTTTGTTATTTAAAAATATAAAAAAATTAAAAGTTTTTTTTATTTTTTGTTAACATTCATTTTTACTACAATTGTTAGTCATTTTTTGAAAATTAAAAAACAAATGACAATGTTAGTTGAATTTACTGAAATATAAGTCGTCCTTTCTTTAATTAAAATTTCATTTGTTTTTAACTACATTTGCAGTGGGTTTTATCCACATAGTATTCAAAGTGTACGACTCAAATTCGCTTATTATGAATTCCAGTAGGCTGTTGCAACACCAACCCAAAATTTTCAAAAATCTAATGTAATTATCGTTGTACTAACTGAAGTTATAAGTTGTTACCATTAAAATACACTTTTCAATACGGTTGTCACTTTATTTCTCTGTGTGTACGAACATTTTTAAGAAATTTTTCATTTCGCAAAACTATTGATTTTCTTTAATTGTTAAATTTTTTTTTTTAATATTTTTAACCAAGAAGTTCTTCCACTTAAAATTTTTCCTCAACAAATATTTTTTCCGCGAATTTTTCACAATTTTTTTTTTGTGCAAAAATTACTTTCTGATTTTTTTCTGCAACCATTATTATGCATTTTATACAATTTTAACACGGCAAAATTTCACGTTTTTATCAAACAAAAACCACAGATTTTTACGTAATTGTTCTTTTAATTTTTATGGGGAAATAGGGAAGTTGAACTATTTCGAAAAAATTGTTGTATACATGCAATACTTTTACGACGAACATGTCTTATATATAAAAATTGTATGCACAACATTTTTAACCGCAAAAATAACCCTTTCCGCTGTTTAGATTTTTACAAAATATAAAGGGTGCGCCATCTAACGGTTTTTTTTCAATTAGTGCTTATTTCGTGAATGGTAACACTAAGTTCATGTCTGATTTGACAGATAATTAGTTTTATCCTTCCTCTGAACGAATATGGTCCGTATGTTCGCTATCTTGTGAAAAAACTGAAAGAAACTGGCATCCTCATCGATAAACCAAAGCGTGAAAAGCCAAAAACAGTGCGTACACCCGAGAATATTGCTGCTGTTGCAGAAAGTGTGCGTGAAGCGCCATCAACATCAATTCACCGTCGTTCTCAACAATTGAACATTTCGGAGACATTATTGAGACGAATTTTGCATAAAGACCTTGGTATGACACCATACAAAGTCCAATTGGTTCAGGAGTTCAGAAAAAAAAAAGTTATTTGGCCGACCCTTTATATATTTTTTTTTTTAGCATTACACATTCCTCGCTATGGAGGCTACAAAAGTTTCCCTAGATTCTAACATGTTTTCTATTAAAATTTTACTGTAGGGGAACATGTTGTAATGGGGGAAATCGAACAGTTTCAAAAAAATTAAATCAACTTTAACCTGTTACCGTGAACATTTTTTCCCGTTTAAATTTTATTGCACAAAAAAGTTTTAACGATATAAAGTTTCCGCTATAAAGCTTCCGTAAAACTTTACTTTTTTTTAAGAGAAGCATCACTCAGGAAATTCTTTCTATTTATTAATGTGGTGCTTTCTTTGTTGTTAGTTTTTTTATATTTTTGAGAAATAAAACTCGTCGTTATATTATAATAAATGTTGAGTCTGTACGTGACACATTTATATTGTCACATACAGACAAATCGAGTAACAGTGTTTCACAGGGTTTAATAACTTTTTCAGTATTTTCCATATAATTCCAACAAAATTTAAATTTTTCTATTCATTTAGACAAATTTTCAAGATCTTGAACCGAACGAAGAACATTTTGTGTAAAATTTATACATATCAAACCCGCAAAATACATATCATAACCGCAAAATACTTTAAAATTATTTAAAATTAATTATATGCATTGTTTGATCAGGTAAACATTAAAAAAAAAAAAATTCCCTAACAACGTTGGTAGTCAAACAAAGTTCATTATATAGGACTACTAAACGTATGAGTATCATTAAAACAATCATACGCCTGGGTGTAATCTACTTAGTATTTTTCATATTTTCTAATAATATTGTTTGTTTAAAGAGAATTTTATATTTAATAGTAATTTTGTTAAGCAAAAATTTTTTTATTTTTCTTTAATTGCCTCTAAGAACATATTTTTTTCAACGAATAATATTTTTGTTTTTATTCCATAGAGATTTAAGCCAATATATTTTAGTATGATACATATAAGTTTGTAACTTTTCTGTTACTTTATTTTATGACCATCATCTATTTGACCGTGTTTTTATATTGAAAGAAAAATTAAATTGCTTTTTAATGTTTAAACACAAATTCCACTTATGCCAATAGCATTTTTTATATACTCTAAGGATTAAAAAAAAAAAATATTTATGATATTATTTTATGTTGTTTACTTTTAGTATATTTTCATATAATTTCATTTAGCTTGTTAAATGACCTCAAGCTTAAATTTACTTTAACGACTTTAAAGTTAATTTAATAAATTTAAATCCTATAAAATGTACAAGGACAACTTTGTCTTAAAACGATTGTTCCAGCCCTGGAAACCATAATATTTGTATAATTATTTTTTATAGAAATTATTAAAAGTACGCTAATTACATTTGACATCAGGGCGTATGCTTAATATTTTTCAAAATATAATTCCATGTTAATCATACGCAAATAAAAAAAACCGTATCTTATTCTGCCTGATGTCATCTTCGAGCTCAAAATAACTTAAAAGATGATATATTAGATTAGATTTTTCTTTATTTCTTTTCAAAAAGTTTACAAAATTTTTCTTAAATTTAAAGATAATTTTATGAACAATAAAAATAATAAAAAAATGTACTGCTTGGTTGTAATTAACCGTCAGCCGGAAAATGGTGTTAAACATAAATAGTTTCAAATACATTATACTTTTTAATTTACTTTTATAAAATTAAAACATTCTTTTAAAAATTAAATTCAGCTATAAACATATTTCTATATTTTAATGCTTCTTTTAAAAAACTATAGAGACCTAGCCAATAAGTATCTTCACCTCCGTTAAGAACGTCAATAACCTGATCGTCAGTAAGTGTTGTACATCGAAAAAACTTTAATCTTATTGCATTTAGCACGGGACATCTTCCAATAAAATAAATTGTTGTTTCTGGTTCTCTGAGATTGCACAATGAACCCAATATTGCTTGGCCTGTTCTGAATTGGTTGCCATTTAACCACAGAAGATCACCTCTTGCTTTCATTATGTAGGTAATCTGCTCCTGATTGTAATTTTGGTTGCAATAAGTCAAGCCTTTTGAGTGAACTAGATTCTTATAAATTCGTTGACGACTACTGTGCACATTTGTTAAATGGTCATTATATTTAGCTTTTTTCATCTCGTTTATAAGTTTTGAACAAGCCTCGTTCCACTTGATCTTATTTTGTTCTAGTCCATCACTACTAATGTTATACAGTCGTAATTTATCTTTGAAGTCAGCATACCAAAATATATTTTTCTCCATAATTTGCTTCGTAAGTCTATGAGGTAGCCTGCTTTCTTCTAAATCAAATACAGTTTTTGAAATATACCTTAGATGCAAGGAGTATGTATAAAAATGACCTTCTTCGTAGCCAGTTTCTATAGCTAAAACGTAGTTAGGGGTGTTTTCTGGAAGTTTTAATAATCGCTTTGTGAAAAATCTTTGGAATTTATCAATTTCCTCAAATTGCGAGTTTCCCCATACTTGAGCTCCATAGGTTTGTATGGCTCTGCAAACTGCTAAAAACATTTTCCATTTAGCTGCTAGTGATACTTCTTTACGCCCAATGAAATGCTTCCAGTTGGAATTAATTCTAGCTTTTGCTGCATTATTTTTAACTGCCACATGTTTGGTGTACGACATTTTGGGTGTTAATGTTATTCCTAAGTATTTATACTCTTGTACAATCTTTACGGGTTCACCATTAAATGTCCATTTTTCGTTTAAACTATGTCTGCCACCTTTTTGGAATATCATTATTTCTGATTTAGCGAGATTCACCTCCATACCCCATAACTGACAATATTCCTCTAACTTATTACTCATATTTTGTAAAGTATTTATATCCTCCGCCAACAGCACAATATCATCTGCATACATTAAAACTCGAATATTGATTTCATTTACATACAAACCGCCACCCAAATAATCATGCAGATCATTGAGGTAGAGCGCAAACAACATTGGCGATAACAGACATCCCTGCTTAACCCCTGTCCGTGTATCAAAATAACTGGATAGTTCTGATTTAGTATTTTGATAGATTTTTTCTATGAAATTTACTATTTTTGTAGATATTCCCATTTGGTGCAGCTTATATAATAATAATCCTCGTGGGACTCAATCAAACGCAGCCTTAAAATCCACAAAGAATGCATATACTTTGCGTTTTTCAGCGAATTTTATGTGGACTATAGATGTGAGGCAATATTTGTTGTCCACTGTGGAATATCCTTTGCGGAAACCTGCTTGAAATTCATTCAGAATATTGTAACGATTTGTCCATTCAGCAAAAGATGATAAGTAAAGAAAAACGTAGTTAAATATAAATGTTAAGTATTTGGAAATGGAAAATTTTGGTCTTACAAGTTTTATATAAAACATTTTACCAGCCCTGGAATCAATAACATTTGTAGTAGTATTTTTTTATGGTTAACATTTTGAAAAAATTATCAATTTTCATAATATGTCCTAGCAAAGAATCACACACAAACACGTATTATCATTTCTAAAATTAATTTTTTTTTATTACAACTATTATATTATAAAAATAACAAAACGACGTCTCCATATTCGTCAATATCAAAAACATTTAAGACTAATTTTAAATTAAACACATTTTTGCATTTTTATAAAATTTGTTAATCATTTTTGACTTCAGGCTAAAGTGGGTTAATGATATCCGATGAAATCAGAATTCCATTTTTGAATAATTTTGAGGATATTAAAGAAATAAATGAAATAAGAAATTAAATTTTTCAAAATTTCGAATTTTTAATAAAAGTACGCTTTTTTCTCAAATGGGCCATTTTCGGCCAAAATTTGGCACGGGTTTACGTTTTCAAAAAAAAATTGATTTCTTCTATTTAAACCCATTTGCAATAAAACTGGGGGTGTAATGAAAATATATATTTCTAAGCGACACCTTAATATGGGGGTATGCTTAATATTTTTATTAAATAATTGTACATTACTCATACGTAAAAAAATAAATCGTTTGTTTCATAGCAAGTAAATTATCTAATTAGTTCTAAAACATGAAAATATATATTTCTAAGCGACACCTTAATATGGGGGTATGCTTAATATTTTTATTAAATAATTGTACATTACTCATACGTACAAAATAAATCGTTTGTTTTATAGCAGTTAAATTATCTAATTAGTTCTAAAACATGACTTTTCGCTTATACTCCATCAATTATATAATAAAATTAGAAATCTTGTTAATTTGATAACATTTTCTTGTTTCAATAAATACATACATATTTTACTATTAGACACTATTAGCAAAATAAAAAACTGTATACATTAAAAACTACTGAAACATTAGTCCAGTCATTTTCATTAATTAAATCTTTTGCTATAGATTTAATGATAATTAAATACATACATCAGCCAAAGTACAACATTTTATGAATATAAAAGTATCATCATGTCAAGTTATATAAACATGATAAAGCATGATTGCTCAAACATACAATATCCATGTAATTGTATAAATGTATGTGTATATTTCTGCAAGCATATAATTGCTTATATACATAAACATATGGCTTAAATTACAATTGAACAAAATTTGTTACTATATTCATTAATATCCCACTAATGATTTTGTAAAAGATACTCATCATTCCGTTTTATTTTTTTTTCGTTATAAACAGAAAGATAGATAGATAGCTACACGCTGAAAAAAAGGCTATGCTGGAAATATAAATACTGGTAATATACTTTTGTTTGGAAAACATTTCCGTTTCACATGCTTCTAATATAACATGTATGCTTGCAAATATAATTATGTTTGCCTGTAAACATATATATGTTTGGAAATAGTGAAAATCGGCTACCGCCGAACATATATACATTTGGCTGCATATATCTGTGGTTTTCTAGAATAACCGCGGATCTCCGTTTTTCTTGATTTTGAGTTATTGATGCCACAATACTTTATTTTTAATGCTCAATACATGGGCCTAATTTTTTTTTTTAAATATAGACCATTTCCGATTTTTTTTTACCAAAAAACAACTTAACTTCAAGATTTACTAAAATTATTTTCAGCACTAACGACGGATGTCGACATGCGTTTGGTTGCTTGAAAATTATTTTCTTTAACAAAAACATACAAGCATATCCGTTGTTTTGTCTGAAAACATTTTGCAAATGTTTTTTGGTATGTGTTCTGTTAATAACCACGCATAACTTCTTGCTTGTTTTTTTCTGACTTATTTTTCAAAAAGTGTTTTCGTTACGCTGTTCTTTTCTCATCCCAAGTCCCGTTACGTTGTTGTTAACGAAAAAAAAAACACTTCGAATTGATGAGTTGGGTGGTAAGTTTCGATAGAAGTTTGTGACAGTTTCATTTTAAACGTAGTGATTAATGCAGTAATAGAGTGTCGATAAATAAAAAGTGCATTTGAATAAAGGTGAAAAAAAGCAAATAAAGTTACGCCAAAAAAAGTGATATTTGTATAGACTTTTTGTCTGATCGATGTAAAATATATTCTAATTTATTTTGTGAAGGTATTCCACCAACAAAAAAGAAAAATAATGACAGAAATTGAAGTTGACAATGAGGCAACGGGATCACTAAATATGTGCGGTAAGATAGCATGATTACATATATTTGTTTTCTTTCAAAAAATCTTTTATTTTTATTTTGAAGATGAAGATGAAGAAAATTCTACTTCTTCTACTTATGATAACCATATTAATGAGGGCAGAAGAACATCATTGAAGCAACAGCTGTCCGAAAATAAAATTAAAAGAAATTCGGGAATGCAGTACACATCATTAAAAAGTGGAAAAAATATATCTGAGCGTCGCAGCAATGAACTATCTCATTGTAGATTAAAGTGCAAAGATAAAATATGCGATGCGGACCGTTTATTCCTATTTAAACAATATTGGGACTTGGGTAAATATTCCTCTCGCGTTGCTTACATGTTTAAACAAATTGAGCACTCTTTTACAAATTCCAAACAAAATCTAATTTCTAACAAAAATATTCGTAACAACGTATTTAAATATCGTATTTTCATCAGAGAAACTACTGTATTAGCTTGTAGAAAATGTTTTCTTGATGTATATGGTGAGACTGAATCATTTTTGCGCAATATACAACAAAAAATTGTGAAAAAACATGATTTAGAGGATAAACGAAGAAAATCTTTGCATCACAAAAACAAAATATCTCAACATATGAAGAACAATATAATTGCACATATAAAGTCCTTTCCTTCCTATGAATCTCATTACTCAAGAGCTCATACAAGTCAAAAATATTTAGCCGAAAACTTAAACTTGTCAAAAATGTATGAAATATATAGAGAGAAAACTGACAATTGTGTTTCTTTTGCTTCATACAGAAGAATATTTAAAACTCAAAAATTAAAGTTTAAGAGACCAAGTTTAGATACATGCTCTAAATGCGACCAATTCTCAATTTCCATAAAACATGCAAAATCTGATGAGATAAAAACTCAGTTAATTCACGATCGTGATAAACATCATGAGATATCCGAAATTGCATACGCCAACAAAAAATCTGATAAATCGGATGTCACAAAAACCGTTTTATGTATGGATTTACAAAAATGTTTACCAACTCCATTTTTAAATTCTTCCATAGCCTTTTATAAAAGATCTTTGTGGACATTTAACTTCACAATTAGAAACTGTTCAACAAACAAAACGTATTGTTTTGTTTGGGACGAAACAGTCAGCGGAAGAGTTGCCAACGAAATAGCATCATGCATATGGAAATTTTTCAATATGAACATTGATCTAAGACAACATGTGGTAATTTATTCGGATACATGTTCTGGGCAAAACAAGAATAATATTGTAAGTGCAATGTTTGTTCTTCTCATTAATAAAAGTGGAGTTAATGTAGAACTTATTGAACAAAAATTTTTGGAACCTGGCCACACACATTTGGAATGTGACAGTGATCATAGTATTATTGAACGTAAGAAAAAAATAACATTTTGGAAATATTTCATCCGTATGATTGGGTACAATTAATAAAGTCTTGTGGCAGCAAATCCAATAAATTCACAGTAATTGAAATGAAAAACACAGACTTCTTCGACTTTTCATTGACTTTCAAAAGCATTTTTCAGAAAGCTATCAAAAATGTAGACGGAGAAAAAGTTCTGTGGAAAAATTTCCGAAATATTATATACAAAAAAGGTTCCTTTAATGAAATTGAATATAGAAAATATTATAACAGCAGTGCTCTCAAAATTAATATCCTAAAAAATAAAAATATTAAAATCGAAAATGTCAAAAATTTTGAACTTCATGTAATAAATGAAACAACAGTTCCTATCTCTTCGGAAAAAAAGAAAGATCTAATTAATTTATTGACATTAATTCAGGATATATTTCATAATTTTTATAAAAATCTTAGAGAATCTGGAAAAACACCAAATTTTATACACGATGTAGACTCAGAACAAGAGTAATATATACAACCTCAGTGTTATTTTTTAATAATATAAAATATAAAATATAAAATATATAACAATATAATTTAATTAAAATCAAATTGAATTGAATTGCATTTGCCTTTTATTTTTTATATAATATGTAATTCTTGTGAAGTATTCTTTATTTTTGTTTTAGTAAGTAATCATACAAATTGAATAAAATTTAATAAAACTTACCACTTTTTTTACTTTAGTAGAAAAATATATACTTAGATAGATTTTAATTTACATACCTACAAAATTTCTATACAAAAAATATGAAAAAAGCAGCAAATATTTTTCAAACAATAACAACGGAAATCTACATACGTACTTGCATGACAACTTTTTTTACCAAAAATAACAACGTATGTCTACATCAGTGTTTTTTTCTGCACACACTTTAAGTCATTTTTAGACATTGTTTTTTTTAACTTTCTCTAGGATCTCGTCCTTTTGGGATTTTACCTCAAAATTTTAAATTAAATATTGTTTTACTTATAACTACATGACTGTTAAAAAAAAAGTTCAAAAGTTTCATAAATAGCCTCTAATTTTCAGAAAAAACCTTTATTTGGCTCTCCTGAAAACTTTTATTTTAAGACATACGCGGTTATTCTAGAAAACCACAGATATATATATATGTTTATTATATGTTTTTTTGCATGTCCCAAACACAATATCTAAACATTTTTAAATTGCAAATATATCTTTGTTTAGATTTTAGAATTTGAATCATTGTAAGTATATTAATAATTGCCTGCAAACATATTCAGAAGTGCCTTTTTTCTGCGTGTATGGAGGATATTTATTAGCGAATGAATGACGGCAAAAGGAAATCCTAATAAAAACAGATGAATTTCAATGTTTCCTAAACTTGTTATGCCACTAACTTAATACTCTTTTAATAGGATTTTATGGTATTTTGTATATTAAATTTTTCTAAAAGCACAGAAGATATTTTTGATTGATTGCTGGATATTAAACATAAATAACTGTTAAAGTTTTTAATAAAAAATGTTTGCAATTAAGCTAAAACGAAAGGGAAACAGTTTGTTAAAAAAAAATTTGGAAATTTGTAAAGAAAAAATTTATTTAATTAAAGAAAAAATGTAGAATTTATAGAGAATTTTTATTGATAGTCGTCTCTTTTGTAAGCGAATGATTAATATTTTCTTAATAAATATATATTACTCATACACAACAGCGCGAAATTTCAAAATAGTTTGTTTTCTGAGTTTTTCAAAAGATAATTTTTTAATAAAAACGTCATTTTGAGCAAATAGTAATTGGATGTTCGCTAAATGGCTATATAAACACATTTTATAACAATTTTTTTTTTTTCAAAAATAACATTATATTTTTATTTAATCAAATTTTTTTTTTAAATTTATTTTTTCTCATTATTTTTGTACATACTGGTAAGCATATAGATAACCACAGATTTTGCTATATTTTTTAAGGTGTTTAGTAATGATATAACATCATTTTGCGTTACATCCAGTTTGCGCGACATATGGGATATATAACAAAACTAACAAGGAAACTGCACAGTGGTGAATCCGCAGATTTGAATGAAACTTGGATATTTTGTTGAGCACAAAAAGTATTAGACACGCATTTTTTTAGGTGCGCAATCTCAAATTTAGGGGTTAAAAATTGGAGTCAAAAATTACCCAATTTGACGTTTTTTAAATATAGTTCTTATATAAATTATTGAACTATAGGCAAATTAAGTATCAAATGATAGGTATTTTAAATCTACAATTCATTTGACTTATAAAACATGTCCGAGTATGCCCTAAGGTATTTGTTATTCAAAAATATCACATTTGTATGGAAGGTTGTTGTTGGTTCGAGTTCACATTAACATATAATAAAGCTTATTTAATTTTATCGAGTGGGTGTCTCATCTTTTTTAAATTTTCGTAACCGTACGGTTTTAACACAACTTTTTCCGAAGAACTTTTATAACCCATATTTTAAATATTTTATATAAGTGGCATTCCTGGGTCCGCAGCATAGGCAATATGGGTATCAACATTTTTTTTTTTCTAGAGTACTTTAAAATTAAGTTCAATAAAATCTGAATTTCTTGAATTTTTGACATGTTTTCATACAAAAATGTTTAAATTTTTTGACTGTTTGCTAAATTCTTACTGCTTGCAAAAATCAGACTTGGAAAATTCTGTAAACCTTGCCTGCTTGTCACTCATTTTTTAAGAAAATGAAAAATTATACTTTATGTTGCGTTTTGTTTGCAACGACACAATAAATCCAGGAAAAACGCGTGCATTCATGTCGGCACTTTTTTAAGATAGAGATAGTAGAAAATAAACTTGATTATAATTGACAGTTTTGCCATATTCATCATAACACTTCTAAAAAAAAACCAAAAGTCCATTTTAGCAAACAGGCCACATTACCGAACATTTCCTTATTTTTTTAATAAAATGATACTAAATTTTAAATAAAAGGTACCTTTCCCACAAAGGTATTTCCTTGGTAAAAGGTAGTTTTTTAATAAAAGGTACTTTTTTTTATATTTAATTTTTTTTATTTATTTTTCTGATATATTGAAACAAACTTCTCCATTACAAGATCTAACTAATTGCAATAACACTACACTACGTATGATTAATATTAATTTTTTTGAATTCCACATTACTCATACGCAGACATTAATGTATTTTCAAGATATTATTACAGCATTTATAAAAAGTTTTAAATTAATCTGGTGACTGTTCTTAATTTATATTTAAATCCAGTAAAATTTTATACAAAAACCTTTGACTTCAAAATCGTGTTATAAGTTTAAACTCAATGAAACTTCAATTTCATTATAATAATCTGTTAAACATTAAGAAACAACTTTAATGTGTTGGTTGTTTTTCCGTATCTAGATTTAAGCTTAATTAATCAGTGGTTTTTAACAACAGGAGAGAAGCCTTAAAGCAAATCATAAAGAACATCATGATTTCAATGAAACATCATGAAGCCTTTCAACTACATACGGATTTTAATAAAACAATAACTGTAGTGTTTATACTGTGAGAATGTGTGTGTAGAAATATGAGTGTGTGTGTTTATTGATGTGATTGTTTGCCTGTACTCTGATATATAATTCTTAGAAAGCTTTTGTTAGTATTATTGTGCATTAACTTAAGTATAGTTATGGAATTATTTTATACTCTACAAATGCCAAAACACAAGGCGAGCATGTGCCGAGGCTTAATTTATAATAGTTTATGTATAAGTCCTCCATATACTTATATACATATACACGCAAACAGTTTCGTGCACACAATGCAAGGACATTTTAAAACTGATTTCTGAAGTTATAAAGATAATGAGCATTGAAGTGTTCGTGTGAGTGTATGAGTTTTAATAAATATTATATTCGCTTTAGCAAAAACTTAGAAAAATAAACAATAAAAGATTAAAATCATTATAAATGGTTATAAAGTAATAATACTTAAAAAACACTTTTTACACAAGCAGAGAAAAGAGTATCATGTTTTAATAGTTTAAGAGCATCGTGTTGTGAATGGAATGTCTAGATGATAAAATCATGCTCAGTGATTATAATATGATTAGTCAGAATAATGTTCATGATTGTTATAATCATAACATGATAATTTCTTGTCCCCAATCATGTTCAATAACGGGTTTTCTTTGCGTGCTCATAATATGATCTGTCAGAATCATGTTTATGATTGCTAGAATTATAATATGATAATTTCTTGCCTACAATCATGTCAAATAATTGTTTTTCTTTGTGTGCATTTTGAACAGTTTTTATCCATGCTAGAAGCTGTCATCTTATGACCATTTCTTTATGGTTATTTAAAAAGTAATAATTTTATCTTTGTCTTTATGGTAAACATAAATATGATATTTAATATTTGCTTGGCTTCATCAATCTTCTTTTATCATTGTCAATATACAAATTGTTTGTGTAAAAATATGTATGTTTTATACAAAGTTGTTAAATTGTTTTTTTTTTTATATATAAAATATTACAGTATTTACAATTTGATATGTAATATTTTATAATTTACTTCACTCATTCGCACCTACTCCCAGTTGTTTGTAATATTTGCTTTTCTCTCTTGTATAAATATTGAAAAAAGCAAAAATTGTCAGTATCAGACACTTGTTTGAATATTGGATAAGAGAAAAAGTACTTGTTTAATAAAAGGAACTTTTTTAAACTTGATTTTTTTTTTTCAATAAAAGGCCCTTTTTTAAATAAAATTTACTTTTTTAACAAAAGGTACTTTTTCAATAAAAACTAAAAGGTACCTTTTTTAATAAAAATATACTTTTTGACTAAAAGTTAATTTTAATAGAAGGTCCTTTTTGATAACAGATCTTTTTTTTTAATAAAAATATACTTTGTAATGGAAGGTACTCTTTAAAAAAGGGTATTTTTTGGAAAAAAATTCCCTTTAAATAAAAAATTCCTTTTTAATAAAAGGTAATTTTTTAATAAAAAAGAATAAGATTTTGTATATGACTAAACTAGGCTGCATTTAAACGTCAGTGCGTAGGCGCTAAACTGTTTAAAAAACTAAAACCAAGCTAACTTTTTTGATAAAAATATACATTTCTGTTTCTTCTCTATTTCCCAATATTGGGTATACGACAAGTCATTTAACTCTTTGACAACCGAACTTAAACAGCTAAAGATTTGTTGACAAAACTTCTTGGATACTTAGGCATAAAATTTTAAGCCTCATTTTATTCTATCATAGAACTAAATCGAGGCGTTTAATTAATATATTTTTAAAATAATTCCATATTACTCATACGTTAAAAAAAAAAATATAAATTTAGTAACATTTTCGAAATTTTGAAATAGGCATTTCTATGAACTTGTTAATATTCAACTACATTATTTTTAACAGAAATTTTTTTTTTCAAAATTGTAAATATACTATTTCTCGTTAAATAGTAATGTTTGTTAACATCCGTCATTCTGTGTATATAAATATTTTTTGCCCATACTTAAATAAGGTGTATTAAATAGCACACATATGTGCTATAATGTATTTGTATTTGCTGTTTACATACACTGAGAGAATTATCTTCACTTCAGTAATGAATTTCTTTATAACTTGAATGAAAATTGGCACTTTATGGACTGGTTCATAGAAACTTTTCATAGAATCTATGAAACAGCTTTCATTAAGGACAATATTTATAAAATGTTTGTAGAATTAATGAAAATATTCATAAAACTAATGAATCATTCCGAAAATGAAGTTTTTATAGAACTTATGAAACAGTTTCATAAAAATTTTTAATATTAAGAAGTTCCTTGAAATAATTAAACTATTCTTGAAAAATGCATTGGAACTAAGCTAATTAACCGATTCATATGATTTTTGAAACAATTTCATAGAAGTCCAAAGGCTAGATTGAAATAATAAAGTACTTTATAAAATATATTGAACACTTAAGAATTAAATCTTAAAACTAAACTTTGAAATGTATGAAATTTTATGAAAAATTAAAAAAGTTTTTGTCTTTGATATAATTTTATAGCTCTAACGAAAATTTTCATTAAATTTATAAAGTGATAATTTATGAAATCGAATGAACTTTTTTATGAAACTATGAAATTATATGAAAAAAAATTTATAAAAAATTTCTTAATATTATCAAAATTTTTTGAATATAATGAAATTCTTCACTGAATCTACGAAAAAAATTATATGAAACTAAGTATTTCATTAATATCATGAAGAATAATTCTTTCAGTGTATAAACCACTCATCAAGCAATATGTTTTTTTTTTTTTTGTATATTATTCATTATTTTTTTATGTACTAGTTGTATGTGTGTGTAAGCATAAGTAGCATATAAGCTGGCTTTTTATTAGTATGTGTGTGTAATACAAGACAGATAAGACAGTTTATTTTATTTTTATTACAAATTTTTTCTGAATTTTATTATTAATAATCTTATGTGTATTCCCAAACATTATTTTTTTATATAATCAAAAGTATACACTGTATATGTTTGTTTGAAGGTGTAAAGAAAAAAGTAATTACATCTTTAATTTTCCGCTTAATATTTTTATTTTGATATAAAATATTAACTATTTATAGGCGTTCTTATTAGGACGTACTTAGTTACGGCTGAGAAGACCAATAACTTATAATATACATCAAATATACATACGATGGTCATAGGTTGACTAACTAATAACACTATGCAACAAAAAAAGACTTTTTGAAAAACACAAGATCTTGGCTATATAGGTTCGATTCTACTACCAAAAGGTAGTAAAACCCTATACTCGGTTTGTCCAGATTGGTGACCAATTCCTTTTTATGGGCCTCTAAAGTTTCTGAAAAGCTGTGGGACCCTCAAAATATGGTATCTTTAGTTTTTGCCCTAAATCTTAATAAGAATTGGTGCTACGGCTTAACTATATTTGGCAATAATATGGCTAACAGTCCACTGAACAAATTCTTTCAACATTTTATGCCAAAAAAATATTTTTTTCCTGGAGTTTTTTTGAAAAAACATAGGAAAAAAATATGTTTTTTTCACTTTTTGCAGTATTACTTACAGGGACTGTTAAATTTTTCCTAACAATATTTGGCAAAAGTGTAGCCAAGGTAAACGCTGAACAACTCTTCTGAACATACCAATACAATCTGAACGTGTTTAGGCACTCTAAACAGCTCATTAAGACCACTCTACACCTTAAAAATTGTCGTTTTTGACTAAAAAAATCCACAAAAAGCCCCCGCAGTTGCCTCTAGATGGATAAAATGTAAGACCGACCCCCATTAAACTTTTATTTGGATTTCTGTTTTTTACAAAAAAAATATTTTTTTTGTACGAACTTATGGTTTTTGTTTTTTAATTTATATTTTATTATTTAAAGTTTTTTTTGTACGTGTATATTAGCGATATACGTTTTTAATTTTTTGCAAATATCAAAATTGGCATAGCACAGTCGCATAGGTCATGAAAAACTATGAAGACAAATGTTTTTACTTTTTCGCGAATGTCAAAAAAGTACACGCACCAATCGCGATAAAATTTGGAATTATTATTTTTGAAAACTGCAATCAAAAAATTACAAAATATTGCTATTTCACTAAAGACGAACCCCAAACTAAAATTTAGGGGGCGGTAAGGTATCCACTACCTCAATACAAATATTTTTGCAAAATTTAAGTATAAATATATTTATTTATTTGTTTTTCTTTAACTTTTTGCACACGTGTTATTCCGATTACTGAAGTTTTTGAATGAATTTTCGAGATAAAACTGTAATTTAAAAAATTATCTAGGTAAAAAATATCGCCCCTCTAAAAAAATTATACCTGATCCAAAACTTTAATTGATACATGTTGCATAGTTAAGGAAAACGCAAATTGTAATGCTATTGTTCGCGATCGCAGGAACGATAAAACTTAAAAATATTGAAATCAGCAGCACAATAAATGTAACAATAACAATTAAAGTAAAAAACAACTTTAACTCGGCTGTGTCGAATCCTTATACCCCAAATATGTAAAAAAATTAAAAAAAATTGCAGGGAGTTTTCGGAGGTGTGGGGGGTTGTTGGTAGTCGGTGAGTTATGTTGGGGGCACCTTCCCCACGCGATAAATGTTTACAAAATCATTTATTATGCTTTTTGCACTTAAGTAATACAATTTAATTATTATTTAAATTCATTCTTATATTCACGCCCATAAAAAGGGGCGGGCCAAATAGCATTTTAAAATCCTCTGGGCCTACATGCAGGACTTTGAACTAACTCTCACATAAAAAATGCTTCATTTGTTTAACAAAAATACAAAAAAACGTGTAAAAAAAATTGCAATAAAAGTATAGTCTAGCCAAAAACACACATTTTAATATACACATTGGTTTTTATGAGCTATTTCGAGTGCCTAAACACGTTCAGATTGTGTTGGTATGTTCAGAAGAGTTGTTCGGCGTTACCTTGGCTACACTTTTGCCAAATATTGTTAGGAAAAATTTAACAGTCCCTGTAAGTAATACTGGAAAAAGTGAAAAAAACATATTTTTTTCCTATGTTTTTTCAAAAAAACTCCAGGAAAAAAATATTTTTTTGGCATACAATGTTGAGAGAATTTGCTCAGTGGACTGTTAGCCACATTATTGCCAAATATAGTTAAGCCGTAGCACCAAGTCTTATTAAGAGTTAGGGTAAAAACTAATGATACCATATTTTGAGGGTCCCACTGCTTTTCAGAAACTTTAGAGGCCCATAAAAAGGAATTGGTCACCAATCTGGACAAACCGAGTATAGGGTTTTACTACCTTTTAGTAGTACAATCGAACCTATATAGTCAAGTTCTTGTGTTTTTTTCACTGGTGCACAGTGTAATTGACCATGTAATTACAACATTATGCAGAGTAAAAATATGGCTTAAGATTAGTATTAAATCATTAACTTAACTATGTCATTATAGTATGTTCCAAATGATAATAAATATGATAATAATTAAATATATTATGATCGGCTAATACTTATTATGGTAATGATAGACAATATTATAATCATAAGGATAATTATTATATGATTCTTCTTTATAATCGAGCTTAAGATCTTTTGTTAAGTTATTAATTTCCAATATTTCGTCTCCACATTGGGAGACTTCTTTAGGGAAATTTATTTTAATTTAATTTGTAATTTATAAAATTATTATAATCATTACGTATTCTCATTTATAATATGATCATATTATGATCACTGCGGCAGATATGATAATAAAAGCTCATATTATGATCACTGAGGAGGATATAATTAAGCATCATAGTTAGACCATTTTATAATTACTACGTATTCCCATTCATAATATGATCACTGCGGTTGATATTATAATAATTATGATTATGATGTTATGATTGCTAGGATCATATTAAATTAACTAGACTGCTTCTTCTAAAAAACAAATTGTTGAATTTTGAACGGGACAACCCTGGGTTAGATTAAGATTCATGAAACAAATTGTCTAATTTTTTCAAAATTTACAAACAAATTAAGGGCTCGCTTTGAACATTTTCTTGAATTTCTAAAAGGACATATTTTCTTAAACATAATTTATTATAAAAAAGTTAAACTATTTTTTTTGTATTATAATATACCCTAAATACTTAGGAAAAATATTTAGTTGGTGTAAGATTGTTAGCCCTTAACCACTAGGCCAAAAAAGGCCTAACATATTACATTGTTTTCAAAGATCCATTTATAAATAAAAAATATTAAAAAAAATAAATTTTATAAATATTGAAATAATTTTTAGCACTTTCTTAAAATACATTAAATAAACATATACCACTTTAAATTTTTTTGGTAATAGATAGATCTTGAAAATAAATTTAATGTTAGCCATTTGTGCATACTTTCTTTGGAATAAATGTGAAAGCAAAAACGAAAAAAGCAAACTGGGGACATTTCTGATCAAATCTTTTTAACCCTTAAAATTTAGATTGCTAAGCGTTTGTGCGTTAGTTTAGTATCACATATCCATATTTTATGAACATCTGAAAGAAGTTATTAAGAAAATTTCTTACACGGAGAGAATTTCTTAAAAGAGTTTTAATGAAACTTATTCACTAAACTAATAAAGTTTTCTTCACAATGTAAATGAAAAAGTTCTTAAACTTTATGAAAAAGCTTTATAGTTTTAATGAAACAATTTTAATGAAACTTTTTCATTACTCGTGCGAAATTATTCATAAATAATAAGACATTTTTCTTAAAATTGTATGAAAAACTGCATTAATTTAATGAAATCTTTCAATGGACGAATTCAAGTCACTATTCATAGATCTAATGCAACAATTTGTTAATATCATGCAGATAATTTTCTCAGTGTAGTGGGGTTTTTTTTTGGTCAAAAGTAAAAACATTAACCCTATATGGATTAAAGTATGTGTATCAAAGGAAATTTTTTTTTACCATTTTAAAAGCTTTACACTTTTGTGGTAATAACATCAATAACGTTTTTGTCCCCAGGCAACAAACAGTTTAAGATTTTTTAATTAAATATAAAAATAGTTTTTTAATTATAGTCTAATCAAATTTAAGAGATATTTTTCTGAAAATGATGCAAACTTTAATAAAAACATTTAAATTTTGTTCAACTTTTGGCAAAATAATAAATTTTTATAAAATGTCCTGAAACACGAATTATCATATTTTTAATTTTTATTTTGAAACTTTTATATTATAAAAATAACAATCGACATCTCCAATTAAGGCATATTAAAAAATATATTTAGTTTGAATATTGTTCTACCTCAAGTTGAAAAATCTAATATGATATTGCCATATCAGATTTTTTTTGTTGCTTTTCAAACAGGTTGATTATTTTCATGTTAGACAATACAATTGTTTCATTGGCATCACCCAAATCTTCAGTTGTCTGTTATAGAAAAAGATAATTGGCTTAACTCAAACCGAGACATTACATGCAATAGACAAAATAAACTCTATGAGAATCTTTTTGACTGCCTTAGTATATAAACTATCTGATCTGGTATCAATAATTATAAAATCAAACTATTTGATAAACAACAATTTTACATGTCGATGTACTTTGTATGTCAGTACAGGCAGGCGCGGATCCAGGAAAAGGTTTTGGGTTTTTTTATCTTTTTTAGATTTTTGTATTGAAAAATATCATTTGGAACGGCGCCTGGTACATGTATGGATGTTTGTTGTGTTACAATCTTTAACATTAATTTTAAAAAGACACATTTTTACATTTACATTATCAAATTTGTGAGTAATTTTTTTGTTTTCAGGCTACCCGATGAAGTCAGAATTCCATATCCAAATTATTTTGATTATATTAAAGGAAAAAATTTTATAAAAAATAAAATTTTTAAAAATTTCGAATTTTTTTTTATTAAAAATTCACTTTTTTTAAAACTTGTATATTTTTGCCTAAAATTCGGCCCGAGTTAACATTTTAAAACATCGATTTCTTCCATTTGCAACTATTTGCAATAAAACTGGCAAATAAAACTGACAAATTTATTTTTGAGGGACACACTAATATATATTATATGATTTGTTAGTTGGAATCACAGATTATACACAGATGTGTTACCAATGAGATATCACACACCTAGTACAAAAGTGACTCAACTCAAAATTTTTAATTTTTCAAAAATCGAAAAAAAACATTTGCAACTTCATACCAATTGAAACATAAAGAAAGACATAACTGTTTTTTAGCAACAGTTAACAACAACAAAATACACTGATGATATAGATAAACAAGTATATTGTGCATAATTTAAGCACATAAAACCGAAAAATTAAAATTTTGAGTTGAGTCACTTTTGAAAGGGGTGTGTGATATGTCAAAAAAAGTAATCTCGAACCGTACGGGTTTGTTTACATTGCACTGATGTGAAGAGAGAGATAGTTGGAGAGAATCTCCATATATTTTGTATTACACATTTTTTTTACATATATCTGTCTCTTTTTAGATTTTTGTGCAGTTTCTTTTGTGCTTTTCTTAAATTTTTTAATTTCATTTTGCTTATTTTCTATCCGCTATATTGAATTAATCAGCCGATTCCTATACTCACAATATTTTTTTCCGTAAAGACACATTAAATTAACTGAAAATCAATTAAAAAAGGACTACATTCTGTCGTGCTTCCCAAAATGCCTTCTGTGAAGCAGTGATTAATGCTTACAATGAAGCAATAAAGTATGCATACCATGAAGCACTAATGTTGTGAACATACAAAAAAACGCTTCTTAGTGCCTAAGAAGGCATACATTTATTGCTTCTAAGAGCACAATAAAGAATCGCTTTAAAAGAGACATACCAAGTGGGACATCGCGAACAAAAATCATTCCTTCTTTATTTGCTTTGAAAGCGCTTCGTTATAAAATAATGTTTTCCGGAAGCGCTTCTTTGTAAGCACTATTTTTTGCTGGGAATAGAATGTTGTCATTTATTTCAATACTCAATATAGTATAACAACTTTTTGTTTTAAATAGAAAATTTTAACTGAATACTTTAACTATTACCGAAAGTCCGTTTTTTTCTGTTAATTTTGTTTATTGAATAACAGAAAAAAAGTTAAACAATATATTTCGTTGGTAATTTAACTGTATATTCCATTGAAACAACTGTACCGATTAAATGTTCAAATAACTGTTGAACTTTTATGTTAAAGTTCTTGTGAGTGTATATGTGTATAATCTGTGGTTGGAACTACAATGCGTATGATGAATATGTATGTATTATAAGATTCATCATACGCTATGTAGTTTTAACTTAAAATTTTTTTTATTACAGCGTTATTTTAACGTCATATAGACAGTCGCAATTACAGTTGAACCTCGATTATCCGGGTTGCACGCGACCGGACTCAGCACGGATAATCGAAAAAACGGTTAATATAAGTTACTTATTTTTCCCGAATTTTAAGTCTTTGTATGTAGGTGAAAAGAAAAAACAAGCAAATAAATATGTGTGCTGCACGGATAATAGAGGTGAAGCACATTTAAGAGAGGAAAACAATAATAGCACGGATAACAGAGGTAAACACGGTTAATAGAGGTATAAATCAAACCACCAGCTTGTTAACAGATGTACCCGGTTAATAGAGGCCCGGATAATCGAGGTTCAACTGTAATTTTAAATTAATATGCATTTGACTTTGTTTTACTTTGATTTTTGTTTTACTTTTTCTTGTAGCATTGCAATTGGCTTGCAAATCCTTTTATATGAATCCAATTTTTTTTTTTAATTGCTTTAACACTTTTTTTTAACCAAAGTTTAGTTTTAGTTTTCCATTTCGATACCTGTATAAACAAGTTCAAAAATTCAATTAAAACAATATCAAAACTAAGCACATACCTACAACAATTACTAAAAACTGACATCAGGTTATAATTGATATTAATAAAGTTTGAATGAAATTACAATGAAATGGTAGAAGAATTGTTTATAAAATCTTATATATAATTCATATTGGCAATACATTTTATGACTTTAAAGGAAACCTCAAACATAAAACAGTATTTATTAATATTATTTTAAAGCTTAAGGCATTATTATCTTTGGTTAATAAATATGTTTATGTTGCTAATATAATTTAAATTTATTGGACTATATATAACAGAGAAAGTAGAGAAATTTCCCTTTTAGTTTTTAGCCCCCCACCCCCCCCCCCCCCCCCCTTTATTTCTGTAAAGAAACTATATCATAAATAATAAACTTAAACTTTGTTCAAGAATAATGAGAAATAAAGTGCCAGTCATAAGTAAAATTTATCCCAAAATAAATAAAAATAAGGAAAAGGTAAAAATATATGTAACATAATTTCATAAAAAATATTTAAGTAACCTATTATAAGGAGGGTCATAAAATTACACTATAAAAAAAATATAGCTTTTGTTAAAACTAACAAATTTTTTAAAGGCTATAAAAATAAAGCTTTTAGCATGAGTATAATATATTGATTTTGCTGTTTGTAGCCGGTCTTGCACGAGACTCAAATACTTTTAAAACAACACATATTATAAACAAATTTTTGTTGCATACCATAAGGCTGAAAAAGATTTTTTCTCCGATGCCTTAATTATTAACTCCGCCCAGGAGCGCAAGCGACCTAAGCGAGAGCTGCCGATGCACCCACTGTCGCCGCCAACCCGACGCCGCCACCACTGATACATTGTAGTTTGTTCCGTTTTTAAATATTGTGAAAACTCTTAAATCATAAAAAAGTAAGGCACTCTTTTGGAGGGCGATCTTTTTAAAATTTGAGAGTGATCTGGTGTAATATAAAAATTTGTTTAGGGAACATCCAAACTGGACTCTATAAATTTTATAAAATATCCAAATTTAGGCGACATCTGTTGAAGAGTAACAATTTATATTGCAAAAATCCGTAACAGATTTATAAATTCAAAAACTGCTGGCCTTTAAATGGGAGCGGTCGATGATATATATTTGGTGACCTCGCCCTAGGTGTAAAAATGATGTGTGCCAAATTTGAACGAAATTCATAAGAAAATCTAAATTTGTTTAGCAAATAACCAATGTAGTCTACACAAATTACACATGTTTTATTAAATAAGGGCCTGATCAATAAAAACTTGTCTGGCAACTTTGTCCGTAGCACTTTGTCTTGTACATAAAGTTTTAGAGAAAGAAATCTATTGAAAAATTAAAATGTGTATAACAAACACCTAAAGCAGATATACAAATAAAAAAAAAGTGGGCGTGGTCGAACCATGTAAAGTAAATTCGTGCGAAATCCGTTAAAAAAAAAAAATTTAGAGACCATCAATAGTAAAACATAAAATTTATAAAAAAAGTGGGTGTGAAAGTCGGCGTAGTCAATGACCACGCCTGGGGTATCTGAGTATTATTTGTGCAAGTTTTGCGCAAGTTCAAGTGAGAAAAAAATTTGTTATCTGAAGTGAAAAATCTATTCAAAAAAAAGATACCGATTTTTCTCCGGTGCCTTATCTTAATTATTACCCCCGCCCAGGAGCCCCAGCGACATACGAACGCGCTGCCACCACGCACATTGCAGTGTGCTCCGTTTTTTAAATTTCAATTTAAATGTAAAAATTATGAGTGCCAAATTTGACAAAATCCATAAGAACATCTTAATTTGTTTAGCAAACATTCAATGTAGTCTACGCAAATTTCACATGTTTTAGAAATTAAGGGCCTGATCAATAAAAACTTGTACGGCAACTTTGTCCGTAACAACTTTGTCTTGTGTACAAAGTTTTAGAGAAATCCATTGAATAATTAAAATGTGTATAACAAACACCTAAAGCATATATACAAATTAAAAAAAAAAGTGGGCGTAAAAATGGGCGTGACCGATAAAAAATATATGGCGACCTTGCCTGGGATATGAGAATCACGTAAAGCAAATTCGAGTGAAATCCGTAAAAAAAAACAAAACAAATTTAGAGACCATACAATCTAAAACATAAAATTTATAAAAAAAAGTGGGTGTAAAAGTAGGCGTGGTCAATGAAAATTATGACCACGCCTGGACTATGAGTATCATTTGTGCCAGTTTTGCGCAAGTTCAAGTGAGTAAAAAATGTTTTATCTAAAGTGAAAAATTTATTCGAAAATGTTAATGTGGGCGTAAAAGTAGGCGTGGTCAATGAAAGGTATGTGCCGATCTTGCCTGGGGTTTGAGGATCACTTATGCCAGTTTCAAGCAAGTTTCAGTGAAAAAAATATTTGATCTAAATGTAAAATATGAGCTCACAAATTAAAAAGAGTGGGCGTAAAATTAGCCGTGGCCAACAAAAAGTATATGGTGACCTCGGCTGAGGTATAAAGAATATGTATACCAAGTTTAAGCGAAATCCGTTCTAAAACAAAAATTTCATTATTAAATAAAAAAATACATAGTTTTATATAAAAAGTGCGCTTTAAAGTGGGCGTGGTCAGTAAAAAAAATCATGGCGACCTTCCCTGAAGTAATCAGATCAAGTGTACCTAATTTCAAAGATATTCGTCAAAAAATGAAAAATTTTTATAGCGAACACACAAACAAACAGAAAATTAATTTTATGTACATATATACAAACTGCCCATTATGTAGTGTCATTGTATGATTTTCGCTACAGTTTCTTAAATATTCATTTACTTTATTGTTTTTATACATTTTAAAACTTTGACACTTGTGGTAGAATTTATTATAACTTATAAATACAGGAAACAGGATACATGCCGTACAAAAAGGTAAAATATTTTTTTTTTTTTAGTATGTGACCGGGTTATCATAGTTCAGTAGCAAAAAGGATTCATATTAGAAAACCACTATAAGCACACACTTACACAAAAAAAAGGTCAATTGAAAATTGATGTATGTTTTTAGTGACAAACTTTCACCTGTTATTTATGTCAGGGGTTTTTGCTAATAAATTAAAATACAACTAGAAAATTGTTAAAGGATAAGGTATCGAAATAAAATTTATGGATATAAATCCAAATATATTATAAATATATTGAGTTTAGCTATAGTATTAAATTTATAAATGAATAGCAAAACATGAGTTTTAAAAGGCTTTATGATTTTGAAAATTATTAAATTGAATGATTTTTAAATAAACTTTAACAAATTCTGTTCATATTTATCAAAATTTCCACATGAAGACGATGTCCTGTCAGCATTCTGTGAGATCTCGAATCAAAATAATATTTTTTCCAAGGAGGGATGCCAATTTTATTTTATGTTTACTATAAACTTCTTCTATCAAGGATACTTCATAGATCCGCTGAACGTTTTTCAAACAAATTTTAAACATAACAATGATACATACACTGAAAGAATTTTCTGCATGATATCAATGCATTGAAAATTATTAAATTGAATGATTTTTAAATAAACTTTAACAAATTTTGTTCATATTTATCAAATTTTCCACATAAAGACGATGTCCTGTCAGCATTCTGTGAGATCTCGATCCAAAATTATATTTTTTCCAAGGAGGGATGCAAACTTTATTTTACGTTTACTATAAACTTCTTCTATCAAGGACACTTCATAGATCCGCTGAACGTTTTTCAAACAAATTTTAAACATAACAATGATACATACACTGAGGGAATTTTCTGCATTATATCAATGCATTTTTGCACTAGATCTTTTAATTGTCACTGCAACTCGTCAATAGAAACTCTTCATTGAATTAATGAACTTTTTTTATAAAATTTTATGAAAAATTTCATATTATTTTTTAAAAATTTCTTACGACTAATCAAAAAACTATCATTAAAACTATGAATATTTTTCATAATGTTTAAGAAATTTTTCATTTAATTTGTGAAGAAAACGTCATGGGTTTAGTGAAAAAATTTCATTAAAACTCGTCCAAGGAATTCTCTCTGTGCATATAAAAAGCTCCCGCTAAACAGAGAGAATTTTGCGTAACGAAAATAGTGAAAATTTTTAGTAAATTAATATTTTCTTTACAAAGTCAACGAAAAAGTTTCTAAAATTGAGAAAAAGTTTCATAATTTTGATGAAACTAGTTTTTTAATAACATTTTTTCATTGAGTGTACGGAACTTTTAATAAATAATATGATGTTTTTCATACAATTTTATGAAATCTTGAATTAATATAATGAAAAGTTTCAAAAGACGAGTGCCAGTGCATTTTCATGAGTTTTAGGCAAAAATGTATTCATATCAAGCAGATAATTCTCTCAGTGTAAAGAAAATATTAGCAAGCGAAGCAAAAACTATAACAGAATATGTATCCAAGATGATTGAATATGTTTTAAAAGTAAATTTTTAATTTTGTATACTTTTATGGACAAATCTTGAGTTAAAATAATATGAAATTTTAACTTGTTCAAGTTTTTAAGGTTTTTGAAAAAAATAAATGAAACTCAGATATGTGATAGAAAAAGTTTACTTTTTTTATGTGCCATCTCTGATGTATAGTGGGTAAAAAATTGTACCAAAAATAGGTAATTTGTTTGATTTTAGGAACTTTTTTCTTGAAACGTGGTATTAATGAAAATAGGATTATTATTATAGAAAAATTTTGCAATTTGCCAACTAAAATTCGATTGTTTTATCATCGGTTAGTACAACTGAATATTGGTTGTTGCGACAAAATTTAGTTAGTTCAATTGAATTTGAGTTGCAACACCCAAACTATTCAGAAATCACATTTGAATATGATTGTACTAAATTTATTTCAAAAAAAGTCATGGATAATTTTCAAGGTTGGCCCCCCAAACGAATAACGCGTATCGGTATTCGTATCGATTTTTTGTTTGTTTTGTTATTGGTATCGGTATAGTTATTTTATTATCGGCATCGGTATAACCAAAAAAAAATGTAAAAAACGTTGTAAATTATTTTAAAAAATTAAAATTTATTAATTTTTATATAAAGTTCTTATATAAAGTTCTTTTACAATATGAATGTAACATAAAAAAAAACACTTCCGAATCCGCCCTACCAATACGGTGGAGATGGGCCCTAAGTGTCGAGTGTCCCGAGAGGATTTTCATCAAAAGACTCAGTTCCTTCCTACTGAGATTCAGAATTCCCCTCGTCTTGTCCTTGTCCGGGTTTCCCCAGAGAATACTCGTAGTCCTGCCAACACCCGCATTTTCCCAGATGGTCCCATGCATGGTGTCAGCCCAGTCCACCAGCTCCGCCTTGAGAGCTCGAAAAGGATTAGCGTTGCCCAAAGTGACTAATATCAGGGAAGATCCTCTTCTAGCCAAATCATTAGCCACTTCGTTCCCCGCTTTACCACAGTGTCCCGCCACCCATATAATCTCAATGCGACCCCGTGCAGAGAAAACGTTAATTTCCGCTGTACACCTGAGTATCGTCATTGATTGCACAGAGTCCGTAGATAAAGCCCGGATAGCCGCTTGGCTATCCGTGAAAATCACAATATCACCGGTCAAGCCCATAATATTCACCTGCTTAATGCACTCCCTAATCGCGGTGACCTCCGCCTGTAGTACGGTATTATGGTCAGGAAGACGGAAGCATTCGCGTACATTGAAGTCAGCGTCACAGAAGCCCAGACCCGTTTTCCCATCCAGTTTTGATCCATCCGTTTAAAAGTGGATCCACGGATGGTTCCCCAAGAAGGTCCCATTTAACCATGGTTCCCTGTCGGGGATTAACGTGTCACAGAGCGTCATGACAGACCTCTGGGACGCAATACCCTGGCAACTGGTCCACAGTTACATCAATACCTAAATGAAAATTTTAAAACCAGGTTACCAGACATGTTTCTTCTTATATAATCGGTTTCATTTCTCAATTTTGCCGGCTTGATTTTGAAAAATCGCTAAAATACCGAAACGCCGACTTATAACAGTATTACGTAGATATAACAAAATTTAAAGGACAACATTTTTTAATGAACCCTGTGATATTAGAACCCTCATGCCACCATTAGAATCGTAGTTTTAAAAATTCCCATATCGGTATTGATGTAGGCGTGACAGGCAACTACGGCTATAATGAAAAGGTAGTATTTGACAACCATGCTATTTTGTGTGAACCACTTGAATACAAAAATAATAAAGTAGCTTTTAATAATCATATATGGCCCTAAGGGCTTTGGCTATGTAAATTGAAGAGAATAAATTCTATATTTTTTATAAAAAGAGAAACAAAAAAAATTTTAATATTAATAATATATTTATATAATATTTTTCTTAGCTTCTGACACATTTTCGAGCTTGTTTGTTGGCAGGGATACGCATTTTTTAAAGTATATTTGCAAAACGAGTTACATATATTTAATATTTGTATCGAAATCATATAAAAAAAAATTTAAAATTTCATGTTTTAAACGTCAGGTGTTTCGGTATTGGTATTGTATCGGTTATCAATTTGAAAAGGTTTTGAAACGGATAACGATATTTAAAAGTCATCGGTGGCCAGCCTTGATAAATTTCGAAATTATAACACTTTATATAAAAAGTATAGATATCAAAAAAACGCAATCCACTAAGGCGTATGATTATTATATACAAATGTTATTAATAACAATCATACGCACTGCTGGTCAGAGAGATGACTTTAAAACAGTGATCGGCACTCATAGCACTCAGGAACCGAACACAATCGGCTATTTACACGTACACAACACGAATATCAACAAAACTCACAGCTAAGAGCACAAGAAATACTTTTATTTCTTTTAGTCGTATGTTCGCTATCAACCAAGTAGGTCTATGCCGCTTTGTTGAAGAAATAAAGTACACTCTTAAAATTTTAGAGAATTGGAATTATTGAATTTATTTTTTTTATTTATTTATTCATTCATTTATTTTGTTAACAAAAATAATGTTTATTAATAATCATAATCCTAACAAGGCAATATAGCAACCAAATAAAACTATGGTGATATCTAATGGAATACTTTTTAAGAACAAATAATTTAAGTACACAAAATGAAATATGTTTTTTATGATTAATATTTGTAATTTTTATTTTGAACTAATTTTACTTTTTTTAATAGAGAAAAAAAAGAACATGAATTATTTTAATTCAATGAATACAAATATCGACTTATCGATAATTTATTTCATTACTTATTAATTTTTTCTAATTATTTATTTATTCATTTATTCAATATATTTTGTATAGGAAGAGTAATTCATTCATTCATTTATTTATTCAATTATTCAATCATTCATTCATTTATTCATTCATTCATTCAATCAGTCTAAATATTAATAAACAATTTTTCTAAATCGGATGAGAAGTTTCGGAGATTACCTCCTACAAACAATAATAGTATTACCTCTTTCTAATATTAGTATAGATTAGTAAAGAAAAAAAAAACTTATTTCTTAAAGTGTACAACACCAATACATTCATATTCTCTCTTTCTGCCGACCACTGCTTTAAAACCACTTAACATATTTTAAACACTAAATACTTTGACTTTTTATAAAAAACTATAATTAATTTTTTTTTTAAAGAAAGATATCTTCAAATATTTTAAAATACTTCTAAAAATTTTCAACTAATTACTACACTCAAAAAAAAAAAAAAGTTTGTAAAGTCAGCAAAAAATTTTGCTGAGTCAACAAAATTTTAGTCAGGATGGTGCTTGCAAAAAAATTGCTAATGTTAGCAAAATCTTTTGCTGAAAATCACCGAGCTGATTTTTAGCAACAAAATTAGTAGATTCAGCAAAAGTTTTGCTAACACTTAGTGGATTAGAAATAAAAAAGCCTTGCTAAAACTTAATAAATTTTTTGCTGAATTTTAGTAGACTGAAAAAAACGCAAAAAATTTGTAGAAAATTGTAATTTAGTTAATTTATTTGCTTAAAATCATAAAACATATTTTTGTTATTCTTTTAAAAATAATTGACAATAATTAGAAAGTATAAAAATTTTCATTTTCCCACATTGACGACATGAATTAATTTAATATCTGAAAATATATAGAAATAAAAATATATAACAGACCCAAAATTTTCTTTCAACTATTTACATCAATGGTTGTCTAAATGATGCTATCTTTTAAAGGACGCAACTGCCGAAGATACTTATAGAAACGAAACGAAAAAAACAACCCTTTTTTTGCAATAAGAAAAATGAACCATAAAAATCTACCCAAGATATGTGTCTTTGTCTTTCGCTTTACTCTGTCTACATGTCTGTATATGTTTGTTTGCAATTTGACCACACTAGATTATTAATCTATAAACATTTAGTTTAGAAATACATATTAAATTTAAATATTTTATTTTGTCTTTTATTTAATTAATAGACAATTATTTTTACAAGCCGGTGACAACGCAAAATTTAAGTTGTGTTAATTCTCAATTTTGTTTTATGTATGAAAAACAGAAACAAAAATCTTCCATGGTTGATTTTTTTATATGTCTTATTTGAGTTGTACTTTTTAGTATCATTTTCCTCTTCTGTACTACATCTTGACATGCCGCGACATCTGCTTCATTCTGCGCATATCTTTCAATCTGGTTGTCGTCCACACTATTAATGTGCTTATCAGCACATTTTTTTTTAGCAAAATTAATTAGTAAAACATTAGTATAATATTAGTAAAGCATTAGTATAAAACAGTTAAGTGCTGAATAAGTATAACAAAAATTTTAGCTGAAAACACGTTTTTAGCAAAAAATTTGTTAAAAAATAGTATACCTGATTTACAAGACGTTTTACTAACAGTTCGACTAACTTATTTTTTTGAGTGTAGCTTAAAAGGCATGGCTTCCATAAAAGAAAATCAAACAAAATTTTGCGTAATTAGCCACATTTGATTGAAGTATTTATTTTTGTTTTATGTATTTATAATTAACTCAATTTAATTTGAATTCTTTGAAATATTCCAATTACTATGTAGTAAAATTAACTTTATATTTTATTTATAATCCTTAAAAATTCAACCACTTAAATGGTTGTTTCACAATTAAACTTCAAATGTCTTGTAAATACTTTCTTGTAAATATTGCCATAAGATAAAACAAATATCAAAAAATCTTTTATAGGGAGTTATTTAGAAAAACTTAATTTAAATCTGTATTTAACAAAAAAAAAAAAAAAAAAAATCATCAAAAAATAAATAACTTTGAAGTAATTTCTTTATCACAGCTTACTTTGGCAACGAACTCTTACTCCCTCCCTATAAATATAGTATTACTTAGCAACTGGAAGAAAAAGCTAATGAAATAATTTGTTTTTTTCGCCTTCTTCAAACGTGAAAATTATATAGAAGATTTGTATGTGTCATATAAATATTTGAGAAAGGTAAATTGTATTTACTACCCTTGTTAATGAAACATTTTGTTGTTGTTTAAGAAAAAAAAACATCAAAAAGCTTTGAGTTGTTAATGATTTAAGTATGTACATAATGAGAAAAAAAAAACATTTCCACTGCCATGATTAAAAATCCATGTAAACGGCAAACAAAATTAACAAATATTGACAACACTTAAAGTTAAATTTTTCTTTATTTTAGACTCTATAATGGTCATTTAGAGAAATAAACTTTGTTGTTTTAAATATTAAGTCAAGTGTTTTTCGGTGGAGGCAAATTACGAGGGCAGTCTCAAAATTAGCCAACCGAACAGAGAACACACAACAAATTTGGGAAACATTTTCTTTATTTCTCAACTTAATCTGCTTTTAGCTCGATACACTTTTCCCAGCAATATTCAATAACCTCGATACCCTGTTTATAGTAAGAACTGCCTAGTTCCTTAAAATAGCTATCAACCGCAGACTTCACCTCTTCATTGTTGGCAAAGCTTTCCCACCGAGTCATTTATTTAAGTTTGAAAATAGAAAATAATCTGAGGGAGCTAAATCTGGCGAATTCTTCACGCACCTTATTTGCCAGCAATTCGATTTTTATTGATTTTGGCCACCGCAACAGAGGATGTGTGAACTGATGCACTGTCTTGACGAAACAACACTTTATTTTTGGTTGGGCGTTGTGGTGTAATGTTTAGCGCGTTGAACTGTTACACAGATGGCCCCGGGTTCGATTCCCGGTGACGACAACATCAATTTATAAAGATGATATGTATGAGTTTTCTATACCTCTTATGTATCGTAGAGAACACCTTCGGTGTTCCCATAGCTCTTAGCCCCTCCGAAGTAAATTAATGAATCAGGGCTATGAACCAAAAAGCTGCAATAATTTCGTCAACTCTCCATCAGGTGGCAAGCAACAACTGTTCTAAGACTTATCATTTCGAGCAATTACAGTGTTGCCATGTTTGAAGCTCATAATATTATCCCACCTTTCATCTCTCCACTATCCCCTTTCCAAAGAAAGCAACAGATTAATAAATAGGAAGAATTTTCTGAGTGTTGCTTCTCTTAAAAAAAAAAAAAAGTCCTTAATTTCATCACTTAAACGCTGCAATAAGTTAGCATAATGCTCGCAGTCGATTGTTTTTTTTTCGAAGATAATCAATAAAAATTATCACAGCGCATCCCAAAAAACAGACGCCATGACTTTGCCTACAGATAGAACTGTCTTCACCTTCTTTGGGCACGATTTTGCCATTCCAGTCCACTTCTTTGACTGTTCCTTTGTCTCATTCCAGTCCACTTCTATGACAGTTAATTTGTCTCAGGTGTGAAGTGGTGGACCCAAGTCTCATCCACGGTTAGGAATCTACGCAAAAAACTCGGCTTTATTGCGGTGAAACATCGTTAAACACTCTATTGAAACATCTTCATAACGCTGTTTTTGTTATATTGTTAGAAAACGCGACCCCAATCTTGTGCACAGCTTTATCGTCTTCAAATATTCGGTCAATATGCGATGTATAGCACTTTTTGAAATGTCTACCATTTCAGCTAGTTCACGCATCTCTAGCCGACGATCATCCTATACCATTTTTAGGATTTTCTTAACCGTGTCTGGCGTGGACACCTCAATTGGTCGACCACTACGGTGTTCGTCTTGGCAGCTCGTACGGCCTCGTTTAAACTCTGCCACCCAATATTTTATAGTCGTAAACGAGCATACTCCGCCAGCATACTCAAACGAAAGTATTGAATTACATAATGGTGAACAATTTGTTTCATGTTTGCAAATTCACTGAGATCGTTTATTTGTTATGTATCGAAAAAAAATACTAAACAACGTGGCGCTTTAAAACTTAAAACATATGTTTTATAAGGTTGCAACTTTTCAAAAAGAAGTAATTTTTTAAAACTTCTGCCGCCATCTATACGTCTGGTTGGCTAATTTTGGGACTGCCCTCGTAGATTTTTTATTTATAATTTTAGTGATGTTTTTTGTTTTTTGTGTTAGAGTAAATATTTTACTAACAGATCAAAGTCTGGCGAAAAGCAAATGTTTATTTTTTATAATAATAAAATAACGATTAGTTAAATTTTTTGTAAAAAAAAAATTACAGACTTGAATTTCGCACAAAAATGTATTAAATTTTAAGAGATCTCCTAATAATTCCACTCATATATTTAAACGCTTTCTACATATTTTGATAATTTTCAATAGGGAACTGCTAAGGACTATAACAAACATTTTAAGCAAAAATCTTAATATGACAAGATTTATGAACATTGATCATAAAATAATTAGTCGACTAATGGAAATCCAGACTTTTATTTCAATTTTTATTATATCACATCGCAGAATAAGCCAAAAACTAAATTTTTTTGCGCAGAACATTGGATTTTTTTTATAAAAAAAATTATTTTTCTTTAAATTTCTTCCTGTCAAACCGCTTAATAATTTGCTGGGTTATATTCTACTTTACCAAGTAAATAATGTTTATTTTAATGTCTTATACTTAAATGGGAAAATGTATATAAATTTTAAAGAAAAATATCTTTTAGAGAGTAAAATATCCTGTGTAATAATAATTTATTTACAAGCATACGCACATTATAAATCATTTCATCAAAAAAATGTCTATACATTAACTTTAAACTTGTTATTACTTCAAAAAAAAATATGTTTTTTTTTTTTTGAACAACATTTGTTTAACATTATAATACAAGCAATGCGTAAAAGTAGATGATTTAAACACTCTACATTATTAAAATTGATTTACGATGTAAATAATGACTTCTAAGAAATCATCCTCGAAGGCAAAAAATTTTTTAGTTTCTAAGCTTTAAAGCTTTTTAATAAGATTTGCCAGATATAAATTATGGCGCATTAGTTTTGACTAATCTATAAATTATCCTAATTTAAACACAATCGAAATCATATCTAAAGAAGACCTGCTTAGTCAAATTAAAGTTTTTATATACCATTGTAAATCAATTCAATATTCCTTTCATAACAAGTCTGTTGACAAGTTTTTAAAAAACTTAAGAATTGGTATATAAAAACAGTAGCTCATCTGTGTTGTACCTCAGAAGCATTTAATTGAAACTCATACAAAAATACAACAAACTAAAGCTTTAGATTTAGCTTATAATCTAATTAAATAAGAGCTTTCTACAAATATTTTTTTAGGAATCAGGAATAAACTTTATATTTCATAAGAAATTATGAAAATATTTAAGCTTTATTATTTTATGCTTTTGAGCTTTAATTTAAAATTTTAATGTTGTATTTTAACTTTTAAAACATTAAATTTTTAGATTAAACTAAAGCTTTTGAAATACACATCAAAAGTAAAGCCCTAAATTAAAATATCCCAAAAATTTAAAAATCTGAAACAATATATTAGGATCAAATTTTAAAATATATATATAAAAGCTTTCATTTAACTAAGTTATAAGCTTCATTTAAAGTTTAAAGTTTGTTGTAATGTTTAATCAAAGCAAAATATATACTAACTACAAGGATTTTATTAAAACATATAAGAGGCTACAATTAAATGGTCTACATTAAAGCTTATATTAAAATATTTTATTTTACCGCCCTAAAAGCTCAGTCCAAAACTTTTGGTTCAAAAAATAGGTTAAATTACTTAATCTTAATTGCTTAATTTTAAAAGCTTTATTGGTGCAAACTTTTTTACTGAAGCTTTTGTAGCATACAAGATTTAGGTTGAATTAAAGCTTTTATAAGACCACAATTGAATTCTAAATCAATGCTCGTATAATAACCAGATTATAAGACAATTAAAACTTTATTTTGTTGTGTTATAATGTTTAAACAAAAGCTTTAATGAAAGCTTAACTAAAATAAAGATAAAGCTTTCATTGAAATACGGCTTTTAACAAGAACATATTAAAACGATAAAAATAAAATTAAAGCTGTCATTAAATCATGCATAAAACGAATATCATGTTTAAAAAAAAAAATTTTTTGACCAAAAAAAAAAATAAGTTTTATTTGCAGCTTTAAAAACTAAAATTTAAATGCTACAATAAAATTAAATTAAAGCTTTATTTAAACAAAAGCTAAAGTTAAACTTCGTAGTTTTTGGACAACAAAAGTTGAGAATAAAGCTTTTCCTATTTAAAAACAATAGAAACAAAAATAAAGTATATATTAAAGCTGTCGATTCACTGTAAAACTAAAGCTTTTGGTCAGATGAACCACATTGTTATTAAAGCTTTTATAAAAAAAAAAATAATTAAAACAAAAAAGTGGTTGAAAAAGCTTAAAAACTTAAGTAAAATAGGAACAAAATCAAACTTTTTCCAATCACGTTTGAAGCTTATAACAAAACCAAAAATACCGCTTAAGTTTAAATTAAAAAATATTATTTTAACAAAGTTCTCGTTAAAATCGAAACATTAACTAATTAACGGATAAGGCAAAATTTCAGTTTATGGGGGACACCCCTGGAAAAAAAAATGCCACGCCCCCTTAAATGACCCCAGGAGTGCGAAAATCATAATGAATAAGGGGGCTCACGCCCCTTATGGGCGTGGCAGTCGAAAAACGACCCGGCCCACCTACGTAGACAATATGGGTATCAAATGAAAGCTAATGTCTTCACGATTCCAAAAATAGCCGTAGTTGCCAGATCGGGCGATTTTTGTAGCCGATATGGCCATTTTGGCAAAATTTGGGGTGGGGGAAATTTTTTTTTTCCTTTTTTTTTGCTTATATTTTGTTAAAATCAAACAAAAATGAGCATTATCGTCCAATTCACGACCCCAGTCGTGAATGTCAAAGGCAGTAACGCAATCCATATTTAGTGATGTTCTCGTGTCAAGAGTCAAATCATAAATGAGGATAAGTACAAAATTAAGAAACGAGGAAAACTCTTGAAAGCTTCTGATTGGTTAATGAAAATTTGTTATACTGGCTTCGCTTAGTAAAGTTTTTCTGCGTGACCGGCCTACGGCCGGGCTTAGGGGTTTTTTAACTCCAGTAAGTCTTAATTCTAGACGGCGGGGATCTCGAGTGCTCGGCCTCTGGCCGAGCTAAAAAGAAATAAACAAAAAAAAAGTCCTTCCCCCATTTTATAAAAATTAACATATCTTCCTCAAATTCTGGACGATCTGGCAACTACGGGTATTTTGGAGTCGTGAAGACATTTCCTTTCATTTGATACCAATATTGCCTAAGTAGGTGGCATGGGTCGTTTTTCACCCCCGCCCCCTATTTAACAAAAATGGCCGTATCGGCTGCAAAAACCGCCCGATCTGGCAACTATGGCTATTTTTGGAATCGTGAAGACATTAGCTTTCATTTGATACCCATATTGTCTACGTAGGTGGGCCGGGTCGTTTTTCGACTGCCACGCCCATAGGGGGCGTGAGCCCCCTTATTCATTATGATTTTCGTACTCCTGGGAACATTCTGAAGGGGATGGCATATTCAGATTTTTTCTCTAGGGGTGTCCCCCATAAACTGAAATTCAGCCAACGGATAATCTAAGGTTTTATCAAAATATATGATGTTTTAAAAGTTTAAAAGCAACAACCAACACAAAATACAAAGTTTTTAGAACTTGAAACCTGAACTGAAACTTAAAGTTTTAATGGAAGCATAAAGTAAATCTTTTATAAATAAATTATTGTAATTATTGCTTTAACTAAAACAATGAGGAAAACTAATTTTAAACTAATCCACTATAATCGGTAAAGCTTTATAGGTTTTATTAAAACAATACAATTTTCATTCGAGCTTTTATCGATTTTTGAAGTCTTAAGTATAAAATCCGAATTTTTGTTAAAAACTACAGTAGTGAAGAGTAATAAAAGTTTGTCGATGTCATATCTTTATTATTAAACTTTGAAAATTTTAACTTTTATATAAAATATTTTATGTTCAACTTGAAATTTATGCCCCCCCCCCCCCCCCCCCATACTCAGTAAACACCACCAAAATTCATGATTACCAACAATCATCATCACTATCATTATTATGATGATTATTGAAATCATTATCATTTGCTGATGATTATAATATGAAAATGATTATTATGATAATTTTGTTGATATTTTTACAGCTTGTGTTGTTATTTTGCATTTGTTTATATTTGGTTGTTTGTGCAAAAAAAAAACAAGTGTATACTTTTAGGAGTTTGTTAAGAGCAAAAAGCAAAGTATACTTTAAGGCTTGTTTTGTTAAAAGGAAAATTCAAATTTTCGCACAACATGTTAACAACTTTTTTTCTGTTTTATTTTAAAACAGCATCCCGTCACCCTCCTATATATTTTGTCAAAATGTTATTTTAGCGTTTTGAGGCCTGTTTATGATTTTTCAGAGTGCTGTTTGCTAAGTTGTTTTTTTTTTTTTGGTGGTGCTAACAGAATTTTTATTTTTCAAATTGTTTTTTTATTTGAAAATAAAATGAGTTGCTTTTTGTTAGTTTATTTGCGTTAGTTTTTGCCTTATACAGGTTTTAATACAAATTAGTTTAAATTTTGTAACAGTAAAGACATTTTAACACAAAAATCTCTTTTTAAAATTCTTTTTAAAAATTTATAAAAATTCTTTTCTTATAGAATTCAATTATTAGCAAATATTTTTAAAAATATCCCAATAATATATCCTTTTATGTTTTCCAAGTTAGTAATCGAAGAAAATCTTGTTTATTTTTTTCTTTATCTCTTCTACCTTTCGATAAAATTTTATTATTCTTTTTGTGTGCATAGGCTACAAACCTTTTAACACTTTTGTTATAAAGCTTAAATAACAAAATGTCCTAAAGTTTTATATCTTTTTAACTACAAACAAAAAGTTTTTTTATTAGATTTTTTATTTGCCATTCAAGAGGGGGTAATCGGAAAAATTCTAACAAAAAAAACAGTTTTGCTGTAACGCCTTATTAAATGGTAATTTTGAATATTTTATGAATTTTTTATAAAAGTATTTTTATACATTTTCATATTTTTTGATATTTTTTATGGGTGTGTTAAACATAAAATTATTTGTTATGGCTATTTACAATTTAACAAAGCATGAATATTGATTTTGTTATAAAATTATGTATAGAAAATATAGCAAAATTTGTATATAAAAAAAGTACAAAATATGAATTCTAAATAAGGTATTGATGTTTAACTACAGGAACAGCTTGTAAAAGTTGGTAAATAAATCGTAAAAAAAAATGTTGTTAAAAAAAGCCAGCCTAAAAATATTTAAATATATTTTATAAGGAGTACAGCCCTAAAGTAGACAATGATTTTTTTTTAGATGAATCACTTTTTAGAGATACATTTTTAAAGTGTTTTTTAAACATATTTAATGGCAAGAAAATTATTAAGGTTTTATAAAATATATAAAAATTTAAAATAATATTTTAGATAACGTAAAAAAATCGACACGATACAAAGAAACCCTCTAAAATGGTAAATATGACCAACAAGTATTTAATCTTTAACCAAATGTAGTAAAACAGCCAACCCAAAATATGCACATAAATTTTATTAGAAGTACTGTCTTAAAGTTGGCAATGAACATTAATTTAATATTAAATTAAATTACTTTTTCAAATAGTAATAATTGTTCCCTGAAGAAGTCACCCAATGTGGAGACGAAATATTGGAAATAAATAAATAACAAATAAATGATCTTAAGCTCGTTTAAACTAAGAAGAATTAAATAAAAGAAGATCAAAGAAAACTTAACATTTTTAAATTAAATTATCTTGTGACGTGTTAGGTGATGGGACTAAAAATGGATTTGAAAATAAATTTTAGAAGGTTAAACCTAAAAAAAGTCAACCTGGAATCAGTAGGGCTTGCTCACAGTCTTTGCTAAAAGGCAAACATGCTGTCTGGCTAAGAACAAACATATATTTTTTGCGTGTATGTTCAAATATTTATTAAATGTTTACCATTAGGAAAAAACACATTTTAAAAATTATTTTTTTTCAAATGAATCACTTTTTGACATCGCATTTAAAGTGATTTCTAAAAGGGAAAATTTTAAAAAGATTTAATAGAAAGAAAATTATAGATGTTTGAAAAATTTCAGATTTAAAAGTTCCAAATTTAAAGATATTTTAAAGCCTTGGCATAGGGTTCTATTAAAAAAAATCGGAAATAGCTAACAAATCGATTAAAAAAATACATAATTTCCTTATTAAGAAAGGGGCTGGTAAGAGTTTTTATATTAAATGAAGCGTTTACTTAAACAAGGTGTTGTCATAGAAGAGCATAAATTAACACATTTTAGAGCCCTTGTCACATGTTAGGTTATGGGTCTAAAAATGAATTTCAAATCAAATCCAAAAAAACTGTGAACTAAATAAGTCGACTAAGCTTGGTCATAGTTCTTCTTACAAGGAAAACATGCTGTCTGGCTAACAGCAAAATTCTGCGTGTGGATTCAAATACAATTAAATGTTCACCTGGATGAAATAAGCAATAAAAAATGCAAAAAACAAAAAACGATAAAGAAACATATTTAAAACATTATTTGTTTTTCAGACATAAAATTTTAAGAGATTCTTAATCAGATTTAATGGCCAGAAAATATTATTGTTTTAAGAATCCAGTAACTAAAAATCTCTCTGAAAGATAGAAAAAAATATATATATTTAAAAAGTGATTTTTTGAATGGATCAGTTTTTCGATATACAATTTAAAAGTATTTTTGAGAAGATTATAAAGAAAATTATTATTGCATTAAAAATCCGAAAATTAAAAAATCTTTCAAAAAAAAATTTTTTTAAGTCTTGGATTTTAAAAACAATAACAATTTACTTGCTACTAAATCTGCCTAAATATGTCTTTAAGATGTTATTTCTATAAAGTTATTCATTTGAAAAAACAAACCATTTTTTAAATATTTTTTTTTTCTTATATTTTTCAAAAACTCCTTAAAAAATCCGAAATATCTAATATTTTATTAAAATACTAATTTGTCAAAGGGGAAAGGGATCGGAGGTAGGAGGGACGTTTTATATGAAAAGAACAGATCACTTTTACATGACGTTGGCATATAATATTGCCATATTTTAGACGCCTTGTGACGTGTTAGGTGATTGGTCCCAAAATACTTTTCAAGTCGACTTCGTATTAGTAGGGCTCAATCACAGAACGTTTTGTTTATAAGATAATGATGTTGGCTGATTAACAGCAGAATTATATTTTTTGCATGTGTATTCAAATATAAAAGAAATGTAATTTGTTAAACCTTAAAAGTATTTTCTCTTAGTTTATTTATAACTACTTTTAAAGATTATAACAAAGTTTTTTTTATATATATAAAACCGCTAATTTATCTTTATTATTCCTCTGAAAATGACAGACTATTGAAAAACATAATCGACTTACTGACTTTTATTTTATTTTCTATAAAATGCAACAAAAACTCTTTCCTTTCAGCAATACAGTTGTTTAACAAATTTCCTAACAAACTTTGTAAAGTTAAGACGATGAAAGAAAGGAAGAATGTTAGAAAAACTTTAACGAATATAATAAATTTTGTTTACACTCATAAATCAATTTCAATTAACTGAGTGCTTGTTCCGTCATGTTTATGGCTTAAGGCGGTATTTAACTTAAAATAGAACAACTGGTACTGTAAAAAAATTTGCAAAAAAAAAAACAGCTTAAACTTTAAAAAATCCAACAAGAAGGAAGTTTATCTATCCTCTTTTCTACCTCAGGTTGAAAATTAACTATATCAACAACATCCAAGGCAGTTTGTTTTACCGGAAGTATGATAAACACACAATCATAGACAAACCAATACACACAAAACGGAAGTAACGTTTAAACAAGGGAGACAAATAAATACATCTCACAAAATACTCTTTCATCAACAAATCTACAAATACATGGCTAAACAATCAACTAGACAGACCATCAACTATGGTGGTGGCAGCTTAAGTTTTGAAAAAGAAAAATTTAGCTTTAACTGATTATATCAGTCATGTTAGACTTAAAAGAAGTGACGTTTACTAGTCAACTATTTTTATAACAACTAATGGATTTCCATTAAAATTATGTTAAAGTTTTAATATTATATGAGGGATAAAAGTAAAAGGGAAAAAGTTTTTAGATATAAAAGATTTACATGAGTTAATTTTTTGTTAAATTAAAGTGGCTTATGAAATATTTGCTTTAAAAAGTTCAAAAAGTTATATATGATCACATATATGATAATATATGATCTTGTATATGATTATATATGGGCATATCTGGAGATATTTGTATATATGTAGTGCAATACGGATCATATATAACCATATGTCTTCGGATCCGAAATTTTAGGCACACAGCCAAAATTGTACCCTAAGTATGCGGTGTATTGAACCAATTGTCCTCATCTTATACGCTAGATGTATGAAAATGTGTAAAAACTTTGCGGACAGTCTCCTAAGTAAGCAAATGTTCCTAAACTATGCGGGGGAACGAATAAATGTCCCAATAGTATGTGCTGTGCATACATATAGATATATATATAATTTTCTATATAACTTTTTTTACTCGGGTATATATGATCATGAATGGTCTTAAGTATGATCTTGTATGGATATTGCTGATTATATATGTCTCTCAATAGTTTAATGTATGACCATATATGGTCTAATATGTAAATATATATGCTCAAATCGGAAATTTGATGATATATGGCCCTTAGGGTGTCCGTTAAATATAGATTTGCCATTTTTGCCGAATTTTGGCTCATTCTGGAAGAAAAGTGTATTATTATTAAAAATTCGCTAAATTCGAAGTTTTGAAAATATATACTTTTTATTTCATTTATTCATTTAATAAACTCAAAATTATTCAGATATGCAATTCTGACTTCATCGTATATTATTAACCCACTTTAGCCTGAAATCCAAAATGACCCACCAATTTCATGAAAATGCAAACACGTGTTGCTTAATATTAAGCAACAGCAGTTTAAAAAAAAGTATTGACATAATTTAATAAAATCCACAATCAAAATATCATTGAACATATTTTGGTTTTCGTGCTCAAGCTTTTCTATCAATTGCTGATAAAGCTGTCCTGTGCTGTGTATCTGTTGATATTATTTACTGCAACACTTTTTAACCAGTCATTTAAATATTTAATCATCTTTTGAAATACAATTTTGTTTTATCTTCTTTCAACCATATCAATATAATTTCACTTTTAGTTGGCATACATTTTTAAAGAAGACCAACCCACCAGCATAAAAAAAACTTAAGAGAAAATTTTGCATTCCAAGCACGTTTTATTTTTAACGTATTTCTTTCGGTAGTGATTGCCAACAGTCACACGCATAACACACACCTACTCACTTATAGCTAGGGCAACCAAAAATATGCTAGAGCTTGTTTTTTATTTGAAAGGATAGACTTATTTAGATTGAATACAAGTTCTGGTCATTAAGTAATGAAAATTTTAAGCATATTTTTGATATTTGCTTATTTTAGCTTATTTTGTAAATATAAGCTACTTTTTGACTTTTTTCTTTGGAATTAATTGTTTTAGCTTTTTTCTTTTAAAAGAGAGCTTTTTTGCTAATTTTTAAGCTATGTTTGTTAGAGCCTTTTTTAAAGCATATTTTTGATATTTGCTTATTTTAGCTTATTTTGTAACTATAAGCAACTTTTTGACTTTTTTCTTTGGAATTAAGTTTGTTTTAGCTTTTTTCTTTTAAATAGATCTTTTTTGCTAATTTTTAAGCTATATTTGTTAGGGCTTTTTTTAAGCATATTTTTGATATTTGCTTATTTTAGTTTATTTTGTAACTATAAGCAACTTTATTAACTTTTTTCTTTGGAATTAGGTTTGATTTAGCTTTTTTCTTTTCAAATAGATCTTTTTGCTCATTTTTAAGCTATATTTGTTAGCGCTTTTTTTAAGCATATTTTTAATATTTGCTTATTTTAGCTTATTTTGTAACTATAAGCTACTTTTTGACATTTTTCTTAGGAATTGAGTTTGTTTTAGCTTTTTTCTTTTAAAAAATAGCTTTTTGCTAATTTTTAAGCTATATTTGTTAGGGCTTTTTTTAAGCATATTTTTGATATTTGCTTATTTTGGCTTATTTTAGCTTATTTTGTAACTATAAGCAACTTTTTGACTTTTTTCTTTGGAATTAAGTTTGTTTTAGCTGTTTTCTTTTAAAAGAGATTTTTTTGCTCATTTTTAAGCTATATTTGTCAGAGCTTTTTTTAAGCATATTTTTGATATTTGCTTATTTTAGCTTATTTTTTAACTATAAGCTACTTTTTGACATTTTTCTTAGGAATTAAGTTTGTTTTCGCTTTTTTCTTTTAAAAAATAGCTTTTTGCTCATTTTTTACCAATCGGTATTTTGAAGTATTTTTTTTAGTTGAAAATTTAATGTTTCACTCCAGTCAGAAACTGCCAGTGGTATAAAAAATCAAGCACTGGCATACCACTGGTTAACCGAGGAATCGTAAATAAATTACTGGCAGAACACTTGCTTAAGGAGCTTTACCAGCGTTTCCAAAAAGCTTCATGCCAGTATTTGTTTCACAATAAGTTCAGTAGTCCACAAAAAAAAAAAAATCATACAAAAAAAAATCATTGGCATCGTCAGTGGCTGAGACCACTATGGAGACGTTGGAAAAAAGTGTTCTTCCAGTGCTATTCAAACTGAAATTGCCAACAGCTCAGAAGTCTTACCACTGGTATTTATTTTATAACAATGTGATGCTTTGTTTAAAAAAGTTTGTAGCCGGAAGGTTCCGAGTTCGATCCCGGTTTCAGGCATACATTTGTTTTGTGATTTTTTTATACTTTTTAATATTTTTTTTTTTTTATAATAAATCGTTTGTGTTTTTGTTTTGTTTCTCTCGTTTAAGACCAACTTTTTTCCCCCAACGTTGGAAAGTTGTTTCCAGCAAACCATATGCCAGAGCGACTTGTGCGGACAACTGTTAGCCAGCAGTTATCATTCACTTACGTTTTAAGCAATCAATTATTACATGACTCGTTAGCTCAGTGGTTAGAGCTGTCGGCTGCCAATCTGGCGGCCAAGGATCGAATCACGCTGGCACCAAAAAAATTATAAATGAACTATTTTTCAATTTTATTTTGAAAAAATCTATTTAAGACCACCTATTTTATCGTTTTACCAACATTTTTACAACGTTGAAAGTTTTGTATAGCCAGTGCTAGTCCGAAACGCTTGTCCGATTTTGAGATTGGGAAAGCACTTGTTCAACATGCTACAGTGCCTTGCCAGCGGTGGACCGTTTGTCTTTTTCGGACTGGGATGTTGTTGGTTAAAATAAAATAAAATATTTTGATAAACCAATTAGATTTTTGAAGCTTAGGAAAAAAATTTCTCTATTGCAACTTTTTTGGACTGGCGAAGTTTCAAGGAACAAATTTTACATAAATTTTATTTGTAGTAACAGAGTTAATATAAAGTTATGAAATTAACAGTTTACTAAACTAAAACATTGTTTTTATAGCCATTTTTTTTTTTTTTTTGTTGCCCTACTTATAACCAAATAACTGTTAAAAGAACAGACATAAAGTCCTAACAAATAGTTGAAAAAGAAAAACGAGGGAAAATAACTTAAAAAAAATCCATAACGAAAGTAAATGTTATTTTAACAGCAAAAGTTGACACAATATGTCAAAAAAAAAAAATAATATGAAGGACATTCTGCCAGGAAAGTGTGGAAAAAGGAAATGCAAACAAATAATGGCCTGAAAATCAAGTGATAGCAAAGCAAGCAACATAAATATTTCAACCAAATTTCATCAAAGCGTAAAAAATGGCTTAAGAACATATAAAGTACCATGACAGCAAAATAATTTCCGCTGACAACATTTTCAACATTTTTTTAAAGAAACATGAGTAATATTTTATTAAAAAATTGTTTTGTCCTCAAAGTCATCACCTGATTGTGAATATCTCCATTAAAGACTCAAAAAAAAAAAAAAAAAAATGAAAAGTGAAAACATATTTAAAAAAATTAATTATGAGTGTTTTTTTAAAATGAAGGAAAATTTTAACACTTTATATAGAATCGACTATTAATATATAAAGGTACTTTTTAAATAGTAGAATGGTACTTTTTTGTTAAAAAAAACTTTTTTAATTAAAGGAACTTTTTTCAATACCTTTTCTAATAAAATGTAATTTCTTAATAAATGGTACTTTTTTGAATATAAGGTACCTTTGTATAAAATAGTACTTTTTTAATAAAAGGTACTTTTTATAATAGGTAATTTTTAAGGGATGGCAACAATATTGTAGTGACCGTTAACCCTTTACTGCATGGTGTTACTTATATATAACGAATAATGTGAACCTATGTGACACCTTTTGTATGAATCCAATTCAAGTTTTTTTTTCTCAATTATTATTTGACAACTAAATTTGCAAATAATAGCAAACATTTCCGCAATAACGGTAAATTTTGAAATAAATGATTTTTTATGGGAAAAAATGTAAATTTTTAATTCGTCCGTAAACGCGAAAAGTTGAAAGTTTGCTTGTTGTATTGTTAAAAGTAATAAAACTGTAAAAAAAACTGAATAATCATAAAGTTTAGAATGTATTCCTAATTTTAAAAATATATACATTTGTGTTAAAGTTCGTTAAGTATTATTTTTTTTTTTTTAATTTTGATTCCATACAGAAATGTAACAAAGTAGTAAAAATTAACAAATTGGAAGATATTTTTGTATGTGCATATTATTTTTTTAGAAAGGTGATAGTTAATTGTACTCTCAGGGAATTTCTGCTTTAAAAATATGTAGTTGTTTGGGTTGTAATACAGTTTCTTTATTTTTAATGTAAATGTCAGTCATTTGTAGAACAAATTAAATTTTTTACTAACCTTGTAGTTCATTCAAAAAAAAAAAAAAAACAAACCACATCAAATGACTGTTTTATGATTTTACAATCATTTTTTACAGTAGTTTTTTGCTGTTTAAAACAAAAAAAAAATTTTTGTTTATTTTTTACTAATATGTGGATCATTTTTACTACAATTGTTAGTAATTTTTTGAACATTAATACACAATTGTCAATGTTAGTCGACTTTACTGAAACGTAAGTCGTCCATTTTTTAAGTGAAATTTAATTTTTTTAAATACATTTGCAGTGGCCTTTACCTACATATTATTCTAAGTGTACTAATAATATTTGTAAAACTGCACACAGAGAAATAATGTGCCAACCGAATTTAAAAGTGTATATTAATTGTATCAACTTATAAATTCATTTAGCACAACGATATTTTCGTTAGATTTCTGAAAATTTTGGGTGTTGCAACTAAAATTTAATTGACTTAACCGAACTTTGTTGTGAAAACTATTGTTTAGTTGTGTCAACCGTCTGAAATTCTTAATAACTAAATTTGAGTCGTACTAACTCAATTTCAGTTGGCAAATAGCAAAAGTTTTCTCTGTGTGTGAGACTAGAATATGCTTTTCTAAATGTTTGAGCTGCGCTGACCTCAGAATTTCTCCATAACTTCGGGTTTTCGAGATTTAATAACCCGATGTTTCAAAACCCCAGTTTTTTCGCTATATTCGGAACGTTATAAAATCGCGAATTAAGATCTACTCACAAAACTTTTTATGTTATCTGAAGGTTCTGTCTGTTGTCTTTAATATTCAAGTTTAACTTTTTCAATATATTTTTTCTGCTCGGATAAACCGTCCTTTGATATTTTAATGTTTTTTTTTATTTTATTAATTAATAATCATATAATTACAAATTATATACTATTACCCTAACCGAGCACTAGCTAATATGGCCTTCGGCGCGTTGTAGCGAAAACAGACCAGTGCCTCTGGTAGGAATCGAACCCACGACCCCCGCACTGATAAGCCAGCACGCTACCAACTAGCCTACCGGGTCGCACCCTTTGATGTTAATTGGTTTGGAGTTTTCGCTTTAAGTGCTAATATCTAAAAATAAGATAACTGAAAAATTTAAAGAGGTTTTTGAAGAAACAAAGTCGGACTATCAAATAATAACAAATTTGCTATGCTACGTTTTTCAAAAATTACGAAAAATCACGTTTTTTAATTTATAGCGAAAATATATTTTTTTCCTTTATACGAGTTTGTTACATATATATGCACCGAATCGTTATCCTTCAATGAAATCCTTAAAACTGAAAACATATGAAAACGCTGAAATAGGTATAATTTGTTTTTTGCATTTACTACCAAAAATATATTTTTTTTTTTTAAATCCCAAGTTTCATGCAGTAAAGGGTTAAGAGTCCTCAAAGTTGGTAACAAATAATTTTTTATTGAAGCGGAAAATTAATACATTTTGACGGGCAGAGGGCAAGGAGCCAATCGTTTGTAGCTTTACTATCATATACCCAGTGTAGAAAAGTATTACCATATATTTGATAGTGTCAAGTAATTACAATTGTCATTACAAATAGCATTACTTATACATGGGGATGTCGCGCAAATAATGACATATTAGTAATGATCAAAATATGAGGTTACCTAAATGCTTACCAGTATGGAAAAAAATAATAAGTCAAATTTAGAAAAACCTAATTTTTAAAAAAAAAAAATTTTTTATTAAATTTTTTTTTCAATAAAATGTGTTTACACGGAAGTCGAGCCGGGGGCTGCAAGTTGTTAGTCAACCGCTCTTCCACCTGACTTATCTCGACATGTTATACGTGATAGATAAAAACATAAATGACATGATTGAACAAAATTACTTTCATTACTTTCCAGCTCACAAAAAATCAAAAATAAGTAGTTATATATGTACTTACTAGAAGTGAAAAAATAATGAGTCAAAAAATTGATTTGCAAAAAAAATTTAGATCATTACTTTATATTTAGAATAATGATACAAATAAGTACTTATTTTTTGTATTGAAATAATAAGAAAATCAACTAGTTATTAGTAAGTCCTTATTATTTATGTTAAAGTAATGTAGAGTAAGCTGTCGTCATTACTGGTAGTGAGAAAAGTAATGATATGTCATTACCGTTTCTACACTGGGTAGCTACAGATCACGATATTTAAAAGATTAATAAAAAAATTTTATGGTCGTCAAATGGTAGTTATTTTATCTGTGCAAATTAAGGGACAAAAATAAATCTACTCCATTGTGTATTGTATTTTTAAAATTTTTGGGCTAAGAAGAGTTTAAAAGTTTGGAAATACTGAGCATATTATGGGAAAAACATTAAAAAAATTTCCATACTTAAATTTTTCTCCACCACAGCATCATTTAGTTTGAAGCAAGAAATTTTATTTACAACTTGTTTTAAATTGAAAGTTTGAAAGATTATAAATATATTTAATGCTCAGCATTACTTATCTTAAGCCCAATTTTGCACAATAATCTTATAAAATACAAGTAGCGAACTATAAGTTTTCTTGATTTTTTTTATTTTCCCCATAATCAACTGGATAATACTCATCATTTAAGCACTATAATGAAAGATTGTACACTTTCGGAACACCCTAATGTGCATTAATACTTCAAAGCCGCAAAAAAACTAATATGTTTCTTAATATTTTTGTATGGACTTAACGGATATAATAGGATGATGATCATATATTTGTATGAAATTGTGTATATTTTCATACAATCATATACAAATATGTAACATATAGTGCAATTTTAAAAGACTAAAACTCGGATCTTATTATATTTAAAAGTATCAGTTCACATAAAATCATATACAATTATATCAGCTCAAAATCCGGATACAATAATATCGGGTTTTTATATAATTATATCTATTTGTATCAGTTTAGATATAAACTGATGCAATGAGATACAAAACTGATACAATCTAATAAAATTCTATCGGGCCATAAATTCGGATAACATTGTACTGGACATTTATCTCATTGCATCAGATTAGATCTAAACTTATACAAACAGATACATATTCGGATGAAATTTAATAAGATTACATATAGCGTCACATAGAAATTGATATGACTACATAAAGCTATGTATATATTTTTTTTTTAATGAGGGACTTAAGAAAAAAAACTTAATTTTTTTAAATATTTTCTTTAACCATTTTTCAAAAATTCCTGATTTATTTTCTAGCAATTACTATGCATTTCCTCACACATCTTTTATACACTACTATCTTATTGAACCATTTAAAACTTCATTAGTTTGCAATAAATTAGCATACCAAATTATAATTCAAGAGCAAGGGTTGTTCTAAAAATAGCGCCTGGAAAAAAAGTTACTATTGTCAATAAGTAAATTAACATATTTCTAAGCATTTACTATGGCAAAAAGTAAGAAAAAATATTAAATTAGCTTAAATAAGGTGACGTTGTCATCATTATCATCATTATCATTATCCTTATAATGTATTTTCCAGATATATAAACATTAGGGCGGGTCGATTTAAAAATCGCTCAACGTTCAAGGAAAATCGTATTCTAGGGATCAAAATAAGAAACTTTGCCGAAGGAACCATAAAACGAATTCTGATGTCCCGACTTTTGACCCGTAGGGTCAAATTTTGAAAAAGCCCACTTTGATATTTCACAAAGTAGGAGGAATCTCTCCAAGATTATGGGACCTATTTCTTCTCCGGGAGACGCGCTAGCAGATTAATGCATAAATCATCATTCTAGGTGACCGTTAAGGGGTTAAAATTTAAGTTGAAAGAAGGCCTTTTTAGTCGTGTTTTTATAGCAAAATGTACAAATCTCGGGATAGAGATATTTCAGAAAGTAGAAGGAGTCTTTCCAAGATTAGGGTGTCTATTTCTTCTCCGGAAGACGCTTTAGCAGATGAATGTATAAATTGTATTCGATTGGGTTGGATTCAATTGGGGCACTCTAAATGGGTCAAAGTGGGATTTTTCAAAATTTGACACTACGGGTCAAAAGTCGGGACATCAAAATTCGTTTTAGAGGTATGGTTTCTTCGGCAAAGTTTCTTATTTTGATCCCTAGAATACGATTTTCCTTGAACGTTGAGCGATTTTTTTTGCCTCCATACAAATCGACCCGGCCTAATAAACATACATATAGTTTTAAGCTTATCAGAGATTAACTTACCTTTAACCGGTAACAAAATCTGTAAAGGAAAACAAAAAAAAAATGGTTTTTAAAAGTCGCAAAAAGGTCAAAGAGATGTTAAAGTATTCACAATACAATCAAATTAGCATAATAAATATTTTTAAAAGAAAAAAATTTAAAAAAAATGAAATTTTCTGAAGAAAAAGTTGCAGAATTTAAGTATAAATATTAACGACAAAGATTTGCTTTGAAAACATTTTTTAAAAATTTAAATTTGATTATTTGAATGTTTAAAAAGGACATCATTTAAAAACTACCTTTAAAACACATTTCTAAAGTTAATAAATTTTTATTATTAAATTATAATAACCTTGTAACAATTTAACATCTAAAAGTTTTGTTTATAACTTTTAGAGACGCAATTATATTAAAAATTAAAACAAAGTGTAAAAAAGAAACGTAACTTCGTTAAAAAAAATTCAACACAATTTTCATATCCGGTATGAAAGCTCTTCTAAATTTTGCTAAACCTCAAAAACTTTTTATGCACATTATGATGAATGTATTTAAATAGAATAATGTTCTACCAAAAATCCAAAAACTAATATGATATTGTCATATTAGATTTCATTTGTTGCTTTTTCTTAAAAGCTTGATAATTTTCATGATAGACAATGCAATTGTTTCATAGGCCTCGCGCTAATCCTCAGCTATAACTAAGAAGAAAATGACGTTTGGCTTAACTAAAACCGAGACACTACATATAGCCAACAAAATAAACTTTATGAGAATTTGTGTGTTTTAGTGTATAAACTGTCTGATTTGGTAAACCGAATTATAAAATCAAAACTTTTTTTCAGTTAAAGCAATCGTAGTTTTATTTTTTACGGACAACTGAGGTTTAGGGTGATGCCTATGAAACAATTGTATTGTCTATCATGAAACTAATGATCAAACTTTTTTAAAAGGCAACAAATCAAATCTAATATGCCATATTATTTGATTAGATTTTGGACTTGAGGTAGAACAATATTCTAACAAAATATATGAAATTATAGAAAATCCGATAAAACTAAATTAACTTTTTTGGATTATTAGGAATTATTAAATGAACTTTTATAATTAAGTATATTTTACAGCATGCAAAAGTAGTTTCTTTTTATTTAATAAAAATAAAATTATTCAATTATCCCCTTTTAATTTTTTGAATTTATATTTTTTTTTTATATAAAACAAAAAAACATCCATTAACAAATTTATGGTTGTATGCTTTTGCATAAATTAGATTTTTTTGCTTTACAAATTTATTATGTATTTAAACAATATTCATATAAATATTTTTTAAATTCCCCCCAATGTTTAATTTGATTTTTTTTCTGTTCTTTTTTCAAATTCTTTTTTTCAGTGTGTCTAAATGTGTAGCAAAAATACATACTACCCCCATTTAAAAACAAATCCCCAAAAAAAAAAAAAATAACATTCCCAAATTAGTAGTTTTTTTATTAAAACTCAAATATGTTTATGTGTATGTATAAGTGTCCAGATAACTAACAGAAAAAGGCAAAACAATATAAACAACAGGTTTGTTTTTAAACCAGAAAAGCTCTAAGGAAAAAAGGCTTTTCTTTTTGTAAGTTAACAAAAAAAAAAAGCTTTTTTCCGCAAGTGGAAAACAAACAACCAAACCAAACAACTAAAGCAGTGAGTGTGTGTGTGTAAGAGATTGCAACTGTTGCTGTGATAACCACAATTATGCGCCATGCCAAAACTGAGGCAATATATGTCTATGGATCAACCCTCCTCGACGACGATAAGAAAAAAGTTAGCAGAAGTTTTATAAAAAAACAAATTTACAAATTTTTTATAACTCAATAATAAATTTAAGCATGCTTTATTTCCTTTTAATACAGAAATTGTAATACGTTAAAAAGAGCTTAAAGCTTTAAGGCTTTTAGACTGTTTTATAACAGTTATAGTTAATTTTAACATAATACTTAATTTTCTTATGCCTGCTGCTTGTACATAAATTAAGAGCTTTTTTTCTCTAAATCCCATTTTTTAGTTGTTGCCAAAGCTTTAATATAACATCCTTTCACTAACATTTATATTATTCACATTTCATTCTCCATTCCATTTTATCATTATACTTTTACCATCCACATTTTATCTTAAGCTTTTTTTGAATAAAACTTTGCTCTCACGTTTTTAATAAACCTTAACTTTAGTACAATTAAGCTTTTCTTTATTTACTTAAAACACACTATATTTATCTAAACTTTTTTAAGCTTCTTAAAAATTTTATCTTCTATTTAAACATCAACACTTAATTCTACACTACAAAGCTTTTATATAAATAAACTTTTATTTTAGTACTTACTATAAAGCTATTTCTTAATTTCTTTTAGACAAAATCTTTGTTCTTAGTAACTGGTACACTCAAAATATTGTATACGTAAAGACTACTTTAATATACACGTTAAATTAATTTAAAATCAGTTAAAAAAAGGACTACTTACTTTTCATTTAAAACAATTGTATTTTTTAGTTTATTTTCAACTGTTTAAAAATTAATTGACAAAACTAGTAAAAACAATAGATTTTTTCGTTTATTTCAATACAAAAAATTTTAACTCCATATTTTAACTAATATTTTAACTAATGACGAAAGTCATCTTCATTTACGTCAGTTTGTTTTTGTTTATTAAATAACAGACAGAAAAGTTAGAAAATATATCTCTTTGGTAATTTAACTAAATATTCAATTGAAACAACTTTACGGAATAACTTTTTTTTATAACCGCTGAAATTTTATGGAAAAGTTCTTGTGAGTGTAATATTTTAAAGTTTAGCTGTCTTTTTAATAAATTCATTTAAGCTTTTAATATAAAAAGAGCTTTTTGAGTATTTAGAACAAAAATATCAAAGGAGTTTTATCAATTGGTTTTTTTTCATATATACTTAAGCTCTGTCTTATGCTCTAACATAAAATATATATCAAGAAGACATGGCCGAAGAACTTAAAATAAATTTCATAAAAATCCTTCAACAAGGAGAGTCTACCGATGGGTTCCTTTTGATCTCAATAAATTTCGGACATGTGATAGAGGGCAATGGCGCGGCCCAATATAAAGTTTAAGGGTAAAAAGGTGAGGTCAAAATTAATACATTTTTGCATGGAAACATGTCGGAAATAAACGTAATTCAGATTTTTTGTAAACATAGTTGAAGAATCGAGAAAAAAAATGTAATACCAATACCGCCTATTTATTTTAAAATTTCAACATATAGGTCGAAAAGCTCTTCGGAAAACATCGCAAAAACGCCGAACAATTACAAATTTTGGAAAAAGCTCAGACACCACCTGGATTAAATTTACTAGGCATTAATATACATACATTTTTTTAGCTTAATTAAACAATAATTCTTTAACTAAACGCCAGTTTTATTGTCACTCAAAGACAATTTTTTTTTAATAACAAAATACTTGAAAGTTATTGAACATGTTTCGTAATCCAGTTTATGAGTCTCCAGGCACTCTTTCCTTGGGTAAACATTTGTTTAAAACTGCTTTCGAAACAAATAAAAAAAATCGAAAAATTTGGTTATTTTCAACCTCACTTTTTAACCCTTAAACATGTGCTTGTGAAGCTAAAAAATTACGTGTCCCATATTTTGTTTCTCCTATATCACATATCCGAAATTCATTAAGATCGGAGACCCCATCCGAAGACTCTCCTTGTTAGCCATTTTCGAATTACCAAGATGCCTTCAGGCATAAGCTGGACGAATTCTGTAGTTTCTTAAATCAAAACTATAATTTATTTTCAAACATACTTTTCCAAATTTTGTGCTGTTTACTTCCAGTAAGCTTTAACATTTTTGTCGAGTTTTCAAAGCGTTGCTTTATTCCAAAGTATTTATTTAACGAAATTTAAACTTTATCTTCATTTTGCTTTTAAACCGTATCTCGTCTACGACAAATATTCTTAACAAAAATGAAGTGAGTTGAGTTTTTTATCGAAATAATTTCATTCGAGGTTTTATTCTAAAAACCATTTAAATTGTAAGGACATTTTCGTAACTTTTCTTAAGAAAAAATTATTCCTTTTAAACATTATTTCTTGCATAATTTAATATAATTTTAATAATTTCAAATCATTCATTTCCACCCATTCTTTTTTCACCTCTTCATTTGTAAATATCAAAAAAGAAAAATCAAACCAAATTAAGCATGTTAGCTTTTTACGTCCAGTTTTCTTTAGTAAACCTTAAAAAATTCCTCAAAAACTTCACTTCACTTTCTCTCTCTCTCATTTATTCCCCCAACAAATATATTTACAGGACGATGACGGCGGTATGTTTCGTCTGCAACCTGCCCATAATGTCACATCAAGTGGGACTGGTGTGGTCAGGTGGCAATGGTTGGGATGATCTAGTAAGAGAACAGGTAAATGGAGTGTTTAATTTTAAAAATTTCTAACAAAAACCAATAATTATGATTTTTTTTTTTAAACAATTTTAAAGTTGGAGGAGTCTACAATACGACAAAGGCTGGGAGGAAGAAGAGATTCGGCAGCACAAATTGGTACGCCTCCTAGTACCTCACCACCAGCGGGTAAGTGTAAAGGAATATTAAAAAAAGAACCAAACAAACAAAACAAAATCTTAAATTTAATTATTTTTTTTTTTATTTATAAAAATGTTGGGCTTGTTTAAAATTTTTTTCATTATATTTAGTTTTAATATTTTGATTTTATGATAATATGATAACCTATGCCAACTAAGTAAATGGACAAAATATTCAAAAGTGAAAAGATTCAAACTGAAAGTGGTTTGAACAAGAAAAAATGTCTATGACATGCTTGAACGGTATCCTAAACACGAAGTGTTACATCATATCCTCAAAGAACAAGTATCACTTAGAACAATATATTCCATATTCAAACGGTATAAAAATGGAGTGGCGTCAACCGGGATAAAAAGAGAGAAAGTCCACTCTTTTATGCCCAAAAGTGTATGGAAAAGGTTGGGAAGCCAAATGCACTAGAGAATTGAAGAAAACAATTAAAAGCAGTGTAAAAAAATGTATATAAATTTCGTTCAAAGCGTGATTGGAGGTATCTACGCCAAATAGAAGATCGCCGTCCTTTAGCTCTCTATAAAAAGTGAATTAATAATTTATAGTATATACTGTAAATAAAAAAATACTTTTTCCAAAAAATTATTAGTTTTGTAATTACAAGACTTTTTAAATTGTCCATTTACTAAATTGGCATATGTTATGATACAATATCAGAAGATATTTGATATTTGAAATTTTGAATTTTTGATATTTTGATATTTTGATATTTTGATATTTTGAATTTTGATATTTTGATATTTTGATATTTTGATATTTTGATATTTTGATATTTTGATATTTTGATATTTTGATATTTTGATATTTTGATATTTTGATATTTTGATATTTTGATATTTTGATATTTTGATATTTTGATATTTTGATATTTTGATATTTTGATATTTTGATATTTTGATATTTTGATATTTTGATATTTTGATATTTTGATATTTTGATATTTTGATATTTTGATATTTTGATATTTTGATATTTTGATATTTTGATATTTTGATATTTTGATATTTTATATTTTGATATTTTGATATTTTGATATTTTGATATTTTTGATATTTTTGATATTTTGATATTTTGATATTTTGATATTTTGATATTTTGATATTTTGATTATTTTGATATTTTGATATTTTGATATTTTGATATTTTGATATTTTGATATTTTGATATTTTGATATTTTGATATTTTGATATTTTGATATTTTGATATTTTGATATTTTGATATTTTGATATTTTGATATTTTGATATTTGATATTTTGATATTTTGATATTTTGATATTTTGATATTTTGATATTTTGATATTTTGATATTTTGATATTTTGATATTTTGATATTTGATATTTTGATATTTTGATATTTTGATATTTTGATATTTTGATATTTTGATATTTTGATATTTTGATATTTTGATATTTTGATATTTTGATATTTTGATATTTTGATATTTTGATATTTTGATATTTTGATATTTTGATATTTGATATTTTGATATTTTGATATTTTGATATTTTGATATTTTGATATTTTGATATTTGATATTTTGATATTTTGATATTTTGATATTTTGATATTTTGATATTTTGATATTTTTGATATTTTGATATTTTGATATTTTGATATTTTGATATTTGATATTTTGATATTTTGATATTTTGATATTTGATATTTTGATATTTTGATATTTGATTATTTTGATATTTTTGTATTTTGATATTTTGATATTTTGATATTTTGATATTTTGATATTTTGATATTTTGATATTTGATATTTTGATATTTTGATATTTTGATATTTTGATATTTTGATATTTTGATATTTTGATATTTTGATATTTTGATATTTTGATATTTTGATATTTTGATATTTTTGATATTTTGTATTTTGATATTTTGATATTTTGATATTTTGATATTTGATATTTTGATATTTGATATTTTGATATTTTGATATTTGATATTTTGATATTTTTTATATTTGATATTTTGATATTTTGATATTTGATATTTGATATTTTGATATTTTGATATTTTGATATTTTGATATTTTGATATTTGATATTTTGATATTTTGATATTTTGATATTTGATATTTTGACTATTTTGATATTTTTGATATTTTGATATTTTGATATTTTGATATTTTTGATATTTTGATATTTTAATATTTTGATATTTTGATATTTTGATATAAATATAATATTAACATATTTTATTTTTTAAAATTTTAATATTTTTAGATTTTTAAATTTTAATTTAACTTTAAATTATTTCAAATTTTTATTTTCAATATTTAATATTTTCATATTTAATATTTTCATATTTAATATTTTGTACAGGCATGCAACGTCGTCGTCGTAGTTCTTTGGCTCAACTAACTGATCTCTTACGCGAATGGAGTGGCGGTGTTAAGCATCAAAGTACTCAACCTCAAAGAAACGCCAAAGCACCCTTAAATAGGCGTGAAACTTTAGCGGACTTAGCCCGTAGTTTACCATGGCGTACCTCCGTTTCAGATGCTGCCACCAATGTTGGTCCCACTTATATAGCACCACGTAAACGACGAGAATCAAGTGCCGATGCCGGTCTAAGAAGTACACGAACCCGCAGAGATTCTAATACCACCGAGTTTGTCAAACATTGGAATCGTAGGGAAAGTACAGTGGATGAACCTACCATAATAGCTGTCAATGTAGTGGTAGAAACATCAAAAGGGGTAAGTTTTTTTATCACAATATGAAGTCTTCCAAATAATAAACATAACAAAATCCTTCAATATAAAGATCTTGTGTATATTTTCTCCTTTTCGTTTCATTTTTCGTTGTAAATATTTCATATATAATTGTATATAACTTTACATATGTGTGTGTGTATACCTTGACTACTCAAGAGTTCTCGTCGCGATTCGGGTGAAAGTAATCATTCCAGTCGTCGAGATAGCTCCATAGGTCGTACAATGACTCCTTCTACCACACCTCCACCTCCACCACGTATTGGTGTTAGTGCAGTGAAAAGAGATTCACTGGCTGCTCCCGAATTTCCCAATTTCCGTAAAGAACAACGTCCTTCCACCAGCTCGGCTGGTTCAGATTCTATGCCCTACTCATATTCTTCTCATAATCAGGTTGATTCATCTTGTCAAGCTCTGCCGCCTCCCACCATTATAATGAGTTCAGTAACACCACCAGCTACCAGTCCTACTGCACCAAAGGGACGAAGAGATTCTACCACACAATGTGGTCGTGTTAATCGAAGAGATTCCAAAACGGGCATAAGCCCAGAAAGAGCTCCACGTTTGCAACGGTTACAACGTCAAGCTACAGCCTTTGATGAAAGTTGTTTACCCGGTGGCAGTAGAAGAGGTTCACAACCAGCTCTTAGTCCTGATCCACCTGAAGATGGCCAACGTCGTAATTCCCGACGAGACTCCTTAAGTCCAGATAGTGCTTCTCGGGGAAGACGTGATTCACGCACACATTTATCACCCGATCGCAGCCATGAGCGTGAGGGTAGTCCTCATCGTCGTCATACACTAAGGCGACAAAGTTCTTCGGCTGCACGCAGTTCAAGATCACCTGACTCGGCAAGCATAAGTTCTTCCAGAGATGCTAGTCCTAGCGGTAGACCACCTCCCCTACCGGTTGTAGAATGTGGTAGCAGTAGGCCAGCCATAAGAAGACAATCTACTACTGAGGAAATTCTAATAGCTCGAGGTTTTCGAAGACAATCAACCACTGAAGAAATGATAAGATGTCGTAATTTTCGTAGGCAAAGTTCTCAAAGTGATGATGTGTGTCGGTTAGTATTATAGAGATTTTATGGTTCAATCAAGAGATATATTAATATTCGTATTATTTATGTAGATACCGTGGCCGCCGCGATTCTAGTGCTCAAATTATTGATGGTACTATTGGTACTATGACTGTGGAAACCACCAGTACTTTTTTTGATTCTAGTACACAAACTGGTAAGTTCTAGAATTAAGATGAGATTAAACTCACAACAAACTCGTTTTATATAATATTATCGATATTTCGATTACTTAGGTTTTTCTCATTACACATTATTATCGAAAACTCTTTTTATTGGTTGTTATCGATAATTTTTTGATAATTATATAGATTTTTAAATCGATACTTTTATATATAAGTTTGAGTTTAAATTATCTGTTGTTAACAATTATTAATAATATATTATTTAATCTTTTTAACAATTTTATGTGAATAACTTTTTATAAAAAATGTAATATCGATCAATTATTTTGAGGATACATATTTCACAAATTTGATAACAATTTATTATTGATATTTATTAATCAAAATTTATTATCGATAATAATTTGAGAGGTTATATTCGGCATATTTGGCATGTTTTTGCTATTCGGCCGAATACCGAATAATAGCATTATTCGGCAGAATTATTCGATTGAAACAAATTGCATAAGACCCTGTATTTTTATATATCACAAAATATTTTTCTTCAAAATCTCAAACTAAAAAAGTTTTGTGGTTCTGTTTAATTTTGTCTATATCTAAAGTACAGTGCGATTCTATATGAAATTTATATGAAACCGAATACTTGGTAAAGTGTCGAATACACTATGTGTGACATCTCTAATGATATTAAACAATAAATTATTTTATCGATAGCAATATATAATAAATAATTTTCGAAATATTGGAAAATAATAAAGAAGAATTTTAATTAAAGAAAAATCCAGGCCTCGAGCTCAAACATTTTACTTTTATAAATAAATCATTTTGTTTATAACCTTTAAACAAATTGATGGCTGTAGCTTTCTGTAAAAATATAATATCGATAACATTTATAGTAAATTATTTTATCGATTTCTTTCAAAAATGTTATATAGACAGTTTTTTTATTAAAATTTTATATCGATAACAATAAATAATAAATTATTTAATATCTATAACTTTTCAAAACATTGAACATCGATAACTTTATACGCAAATTTAATATTGAACACTTATGTTATAAAAGTATACCGATAACTTTTAATAAATATAAAAAAAAAAATAATTTTAATAAAACTTTCATCCTGATAATTTATATAGTTTCATAATATTTTTATCGATAACTTTAAAAAAACTAATATCAATAACTTTTAATAAAAATTTAATATCGATAACAATAAAATAAAAATTATTTAATCGATATCTTTTTAACACATTTGGTATCTATCATGTTTTATAAAAATAATATTAATACCAATAAATAATAAATTATTTAATATCGATAACTTTCAATGTCGAAAACTTTAAATTTTTTTATCGACAACTGAAATTTAATTAATTCATAAGTAATAAAATATTTAATTGATAACTTTTCAAGAAATTTAATACCTAAAACTTTTAATTAAACTTCAATATCAATAACAATAAAATTATTATAAATTATTTTTTTGATAAATTTTGAATTAAATAACTTTTTTATACATAATCTTACAATTTTACGAAAGCTTATTAACAAATTTGACATCTATTGCTAACAGTTTTTATAATAATTAAATATTTTAAATATATCTTTCTAACAAATCGACGACATTTTTAATTTAATATCGATAACAATAAATTGTTTTTTTTATTTATAACGAGATTTCAGCCTCCGCATATTTACAAAAATAAAGCAAATCAAACATATTAGCTAGGTTGATCTAGTATTTGGATCTGGCTAAAGATCTAATCAGAACCCAAAGTTTTTAGACAGAGCTTTAACTAAAAACATATAAATAATAAATTTTGCTGCATTCTTGTCTTCTTAGTAATCGAACACGTGCCTAGGGTCTTTTCCTAACAAGCATCATATTGTTTTATGGACAACTTTCTAATATAGTCGATATCGATAACTTTTTATAAAAATTTTACATCAAAAACTTAAATTTTTTTATAATTTTTAATTTGTTCTTATATCGATATTTGCGATTTTTATCAAGAGCGACGGAGTCTGTCTATTAAAACGCGAAAACTTATCTTTTAGTTTTATAATCGATATTTTTTAATATATAAATTTTTGTTTAAATAAAATTTTTCGTAATTTTCTTTCACGGCTAAAAATTATCATATATTGACATATATGGTTGCATATATGAGCATATATTAATCATATATGAACATATCTGAAGTGTATGGGCTAATGTATTAAAAGTTAGGGGTCATATATGGAAATGTATGACACCATATATGGTAATATTCTATACTATATGAGTTCATATATTATTATATATATGAATTGAATTTTCTTGTTTCAATGTCAGTAGCCCATATATGAATACACATATGAGTCATTTGAAAAACGTCAAAATTGTGAAAAATCTTACGACATGACAATATTTAAACTAATGTTTTTCTAAAACTAGTGATTGCATTTTAAAGTTTAATACCTTATTTTAATGGTACCTTCTTTTTAAAAATTATTATTTTTTTTATTTTTAAAATTTGTTTTTTTACTTTATTTCTATTTTCCACCATCTTTGAACAAGTCGAAAAATCTTAAAAAAATAATTTTTTAAAGTTCAATAAAACCTTAATATTCCCTGTAAATTGCAGAATGGACGTCGAATGGATTCTATTTTTTCTGATTTTTTTCCAACCTTGTACTTCATTACTAACCTTGTAGTTCGTTAAAAAAACAAACCACATCAAATGACTGTTTTATGAATTTACATTAATTTTTTACAGTCGTTTTTTGTTAGTTAAAAAAATAAATGTTTGTTTACTTTTTACAAACATATGTGGTTCATTTTTACTACAATTGTTAGTAATTTTTTGAACAAATGTTTCAAAAAAGTTGGTTGAATTCAATGAAATGTTAGTCGTCCTTTCTTCAAGTGAAATTTCATTTGTTTTTGACTACAATTGCAGTCGTCTTTACCTACATAATATCCTTAGTGTACCCAACATATGTAAAACCATATATGGATTCATATATGCCAATAAATGGTACATTATATATATGAAAATTTCTAGCCGGGTTATCAATAAAAATTCGCTAAATTATTTTAAATTAAAATTCTTAAGTTCAAAACTAAAATTGCTAGAAAGTAACAAAGTTTAAAATTTATATTCATTATATATATATTTTTTTTTATTATTATTTTTTCTTCATTGTTTACAACATTAACTGCAAACGAAGCTTGAAATTTTAAACTTTTCATTATTGCCAAAACACTACTGACACATACAAACAAAACTAAGTACGACGCTGTAAAAAAGTTATACAATTTCAATAACAAAACATACTATAACAAATAAAAACAGAAGAGAAAAAAAAAACTTTATAGAAATTAAGATTGTTTGAAATAATGTTAATAAACCCAGCAAACAAAAATTGTTAGCAGACGAAATTTTAATATGTTTAAAAAAAACTTTGCAAACTGGTGTGATTTTCTTAATAAAAAATTTAAGATTTTTTTTATTAAAATTTGAAATGATTTCAATAAATTTTGTACACCAAATTTATACAATTTTAAATTTGTTGTACAAAATTATTGAAATCATTTGAAATTTTAATAAACAAAAAAATAAAAACGATTTACAATCAGGCGTTCTTTCTGTAAAGAGACTAACTAAAATAAAATTCTACAGTAACTTATTAAAAAATAATTACGATTGTCATTATCTGACGGTTGCAAAACACTTTCTAACATAAAATTTAAAGAAACTTGCTTAACGGCGACTCAATCTCTAACCTACACTTGGTATCCAACTATTGTATGTGAATAAAGCGCATCAAAAACGTGATAATTTCTTGTGAAAGAGAGATAGGATTAAGAAGAAGCATTGAGAAATTAATTGTGCATTGGTATTAGTTAATTCTGTCTCTTCTGATCGAAACAATACTTGTGTGTACGTAGTGTGACAAAACTTTACTTAGCCACAGTCATCGCTGTGTCGACCGTGGCTCAACTCGCTAAGAGGTAAGATTACGATGCATAGCTTGATGCGAAGGCAGTGAGTTTGAATCCCAGTACGACACCAAAAAAGTAAAAAAGTTTTTCATATAGAGCAAATTAACAATATAAAATACTTTGTTCAATTGACACATAAATTAACTACTGACGAGTCCCAGGAGGGGGACGAAACTGTGACAGTCTGGTGTATCCCTTGTGTCCGTAAAAAAAAAAAAAATTTCAATAAAATGTTTTCTTCTTCTTTCTTCCTGTAATTAATAATTTAACACAATATAATAATTATAATTTAATTTAATTTATTTTTAATTTATAACGAGCTTTCAACCTCCGTATATTGACAAAAATAAAGCAAATCAAACATATTAGCTAGGTTGATACTAGTATTTCGATCTGGCTAAAGATCTCATCAGAACCCGAAGTTTTAGAAAAGCTAGAGCCTATATAATAGGCAGAACTTTAACAAAAAACCTATTAATAATCAATTTTGCTCCATTCTTGTCTTCTTAGTAATCAACCACGTGGTTAGGTCTTTTCCTAACAAGCATCATGACGTTACTAAACTTTGAAGACCAAAAATGTTCTATTTATATAAAAAATTTTTAGTGTGTACTCTGGCTCAAGTAATATTTTTTACAGTTATATTAGTTTTTTGTTTTTATATACATCGAGATTATTTTTATGTTATTTTTAATTTATAACGAGCTTTCAACCTCCGTATATTTACAAAAATAAAGCAAATCAAACATATTAGCTAGGTTGATACTAGTATTTCGATCTGGCTAAAGATCTCATCAGAACCCGAAGTTTTAGAAAAGCTAGAGCCTATATAATAGGCAGAACTTTAACAAAAAACCTATTAATAATCAATTTTGCTCCATTCTTGTCTTCTTAGTAATCAACCACGTGGTTAGGTCTTTTCCTAACAAGCATCATGACGTTACTAAACTTTGAAGACCAAAAATGTTCTATTTATATAAAAAATTTTTAGTGTGTACTCTGGCTCAAGTAATATTTTTTACAGATATATTAGTTTTTTGTTTTTATATACATCGAGATTATTTTTATGTTATTTTTAATTTATAACGAGCTTTCAACCTCCGTATATTTACAAAAATAAAGCAAATCAAACATATTAGCTAGGTTGATACTAGTATTTCGATTTAATAATTTAACACAACATAATAATTATAAATTTTGTGGCACATTTTTGTGCATAACTTCGGAATTTATTCACACAAAACTTTTTGAAATATGTATTATTTTCTTACAAAACATAGGAGGATTTACATAAAATACATATTTTTAAAGTTTTTGAAAACATAATTCACAATAATAATGAAATACAGCGAAATTTTTTTTTTTTTTTTTAATATTTCATATAAATATTATTTCATATTAAAAAATAATTATTTAAAAAGAAACATTGTAAGAAAAGCAATATTTTTCAAAAATTCTGAAAAGATCAGTGCTCAATTAAAAAATATATAAAATGAATAGTTTATTTTTAATAATATTATTGATAATGAAAATTATTCAAGTTCGAGACCATACTTTATATTTCTTTATAAGGATATTGTCCTAACAAATAATCTATAGAGTTTTTTGTTTTCAAATTTATTATTTGACCCTTTCAGGAATGTGCTGATAGATCTATTTCGGAAATTTTCTACGTTCCCATCATCAGAACACGTTTTGAAAGCGGTAACAATCACATGCCAAACATCAAACATTCATATAAACTAGTTTACTCACTACATGAGAACTAATATATGAGCTTGAAGTTAAAGATTATAACCATTGATCAAAAATAAATAAATATCCACCAGAGGCAGACCTTGCACATAACAGCAAGGTCCACCTTTGGTGAATATTCAATACACGTTTTTTGTTTTTTTTCTCGAACTTGAATAATTTTCTTTAGAAATGTTGAGGTTAAGAAGAAGATTAAACGTTGTTCTCTAAAACTTATAAACACTATTCATTTTTAAATCAGACTAGACTAGTTTCTGCCTTTTTATGGACAGGCTCATCAGTGATTTTCCATTTAAATTGTATTATTATTTGTGTCTTACAATTGTCAGATTGTCTCTATATGATAAATTTTTCAACAACCTGCGGCTGCAAGAATCAAACCTGCGCTCATCTTACATTACAAATGCAACAATACCAAGTCATGACCGTTTAGCGTTCACACCCAAGTATGGCCTCGAATCTAATGCAGTTTTATTTCCTATTAGCTTTTTCTGTTATTGTACATTATACTCAGAAGTGACAACACTAGCAACACAAATATTCTATTTTTAGATTTTTGTTTATTTTTTTTTCTTCAAATCTCCTCCGTCTCTAATTTTCATTTTCATTGCACAAAACATAATTTTTATTTTTTAATAAAAATTATATCAAACTAATATAATCGATAACTAAGATTTTTTAACACATTATCAAAAAAACCATCTAAAGCCACTTGAACGTATAAGTAATATGAATTTGATAATTAAAATCAATCATACGTATCCAAGTACAACTTAGTATAGTACATGTTAGTATAACAATACAATAACGTGTATTATAATAAGTTGTACTTGGAGACGTATGATTGATTTTAATTATCAAACTCATATTACTTATACGTCCAAGTGATTATATCAAGGAATAGATAGATAGTATAGATAGATATATAGTATTTTATTTGGCATTTTTTAAAAATTTTACATATCATTACTAAGTATAGGATACATTTAAGTTTGAATACAAAATAAAAATTAACATTAATTAATGACAATGACAATTATGTCGTCTGTCATATATAATAATTAAAAATTATATAAATTCATTTAGGATATTACTTCGATATTTTAAAGCACTAGTAACATAATAAAAAAGTTTATTCCAACCATCACAAAAATTCCCATTTAAAATATTTATCAACTTATTCTCTTCAATGATCGCTTTTCCAAAATGTCTGATTCTAAATTCTCTAAAAATTGGGCATATTGTAATAAAATGTTGCAGGGTTTCATCTTCCCTCATATTACACAGGGTACAGGTTCTGTTATCTGCATTTCTATAAGTATTTGCATTTAAAGGCAGTTTATCGCACCTTGTTTTGAAAATTGCAGATATTTTGTTTTGGTTCCATTTATGGTTTATATATTCTCCACCAATGTCATGATTTAGAAGTCTATAAAAACGCGTTTCACTGGAAAATGATTTTTCTTTCATTTCATTTATGTGGTAGTCTGTCATCACTGTATTTAAAGATCGTATTAAACATGTAGTTAAGGTGTAAATTGAGGGTATACAAATGATTGTCTTCTTGTTTCCAACCATAATGCATAATTTGGTATAAAATCGGGCAGCCTTAATATTCTCTTGATGAAATACCTTTGTAGTTTATCTACTTCCTCAAACTGACTATATACCCAAATTTGGGCCCCATAAGACTGTATAGATCTGCATACAGATTGGAATAGACGCCATTTTGATTCTAGTGAGATTGTGGATTTATTCAAAAAGTTTTGCCAGGTTGCATTTATACTGCTCTTAGCTAGAATGTTACATTTGCTAACATGTTTTGCGAATGAAAGTTGCGGAGTTAGGACTACTCCCAAGTAGCAATATTCATTGACTATTTTGACTTGTTTCCCCTTGTAAACAAAACTTTCTTGTCTTGAGAGCCGACCACCTTGCCTGAATACCATCTCATCTCTGATTTAGCTGGATGCACTTCCATATATGAAGGAATATGTAAAGAAGGAAGAACAATCTTAACATTTGGCGAGATGTCTGACGACTTGTGGGGGGGTGTTCTGCGGTTGTTGCATATCTGCAGTTGTTGATTTGCTGTTGTTGTTGATGGAAGTTGGTAACTGTTTATATGGAAGTTCCGGCGTGTGTAGACACTAGTAACGGCAAGGCATATGGCATATTTGTAACGGCAGTATTTGCTCTGTTACTAGTGTCTAGAAATACTGGAACTTTCATATAAACAGGAACCCACAACAACAGCAGAAAAGCAACAACTGCAGAAAACCAACAACCGCAGAACTACTACAAGTCGCCAAACGTTACGATTGTTTTTCCTCCTTTCCATATTCTTTGATTATATTACAATCCGTTGAAAAAAACCTTTTTTAAAAGTTTGCTGGGTTTTTTTAAGCATCATGAGTATAAAAGGAAAAAGTTTTTTTTTTATTGTTTTTATATAAACTAATTTCTTGGATTTAATCATAATTATGAGTATAAAAATATTGTTCAAAGTTTTTTACAAAAACTAAATATTAAAAACCAAAGTGCATGTATAATATTACACAAAACCATCTTTTCATACTGCTTGTTGTTACCATTAACAACCAATTCTATTTGCCAAAAACTGCTGCTACTTCAAGTACTACTTTTGTTACTAGTGTTTTTTAAAAGTGACTTTATATACACTCATAAATATAAATATGGTACTAAAAATTAGTTACAAATGAGGTTGCGGTAAAAACTGCTAAAATTTGAAGATACTAATTTTTATTTAGAAAAAAAAAATAAAAAATGTGGTGTAATGGCTAGCGCGTTGGGACTGTTACACAGATGGTCCCGGGTTCGATTCCCGCTGACGACAACATCAATTTAGAAAAATAATATGTATGAGTTTTCTTTCACTTATATGTATCGCTGCGCCCACCTTCGGTGTTCCCATAGCACTTAACCCCACCGAAGTAAAATAATGAATCTGGGCTATGAAACAAAAAGCTTCAATAAATTCGCCAACTCTACATCAGGTGGTGAGCAACAACTGTTCTAAGACTTATCTACTCGCGCAATTACAGTCTTGCCATGTTTGAAGCCCTTCATCTTTCACCACCTTTTATCTCTCTACTATCCCCTTTCCAAAGAAAGCATCACATTAATTAATAGGAAGAATTTCCTGAGTGTTGCTTCTCTTTAAAAAAAAAAAATATATGTTTATATATACAATTTTTTTCCTTTAATTGTTTTAATGCGATGCCACATATAATTACATCTTGTTACATATCGACCAATATATAATTATATATGACATATACAATTATATATGGTTAATCTAATTATGTAGGATTCCATGTATAATTAATTGCATTTTATATAATTTTGATGTGTGTCATTAAAAATTATAAAAAATAACATATAGTGTAGTATTACAAAACATTTATTTTATTTTGAATAAAACGATATCTCGACCTATTTATAGTTATATGTAAAGATATATCGTTCCATACCAAAAAATGTAGATCTTCTTTTATATAAAAATATATATTCTGTCCCGAATTTAAAAAATTTGCTAATTTCGGCACGTACTCTTACTCAAACATATTGAGCTGTTTATGCATAGAAATTTACTTATAGTTGCTAAGCCCGGCCTTTGTAGTATGTTTTCAAAATTTTTAAATCAAAGTAGAATTTCAAAATTTAGCAATACTGAGCATATCATGGTTAAGTTAAAAACTGTCCATAGACTAATTTTGGTCCATCACAGCATAATTTAGTTTGAAACAAGTAATTTTATGTATTATATGTTTTAAATTAAAAGATGTAGTGGACCAAAATTTTGTAAATATATACCCAAAAATATGCTCAGCAATACCACAAAAATTAAAAAAATTAGGTTAGCAAACTATAAGTATTCTCGAATTTTTTATTTTTTCCATATTCAATTGGATAAATACGCATGGTTTGAGCACAATTATGTAAAATTTTCCACTTTCGGGACACCCTGATATATATTCCTCTTCTTCTTATCCACTTAACATACTGTGGAGCATTGGGCCTCATAGGATGTGTATTAAAACTAAAAACGTTTTTTGCTGGAACTTTTGAAAACTTTACAGGTAAAGACCACTGCAAATGTAGTTAAAAGCAAATAAAATTTCACTTAAAGAAAGCAACTTACATTTCAGTAAATTCAGCTAACATTGTCAGTTGTTTTTACTGTTCAAAAAATTAACCAAAATTGCAATAAAAAATAAACAAACATTTATTTGTTTTATTTTTTTAAATAAAAATAAAAAACTACTGTATAAAATTAATGTAAAATCATAATACAGTAATTTGATGTGGTTTGTTTTTTAAATGAACTACATACTCGTATGTAGTCAAAAATTAAATGTATGAATCATTTCATGAAACATTACATAAATATGAAGAAGCCTGTCATCAATTTGCCTGTCATCAATTATGAAACAGCTTCATCATATTTATGAAGCGTTACATTGGACGAAAATCAAAAAATGAAGTTTATCATAAATATGATGAAGCTGTTTACCTGAGTGTAACTACTATGGCTTACATGGAATCGAACCCACGACCCCCGCACTGATAAGAAAGCACTCTACCAAATAGCTTACCGGGGCGGACTGTATGAAATTGTATATAATTTCACACAATCATATACAAAAATGTGATATTTAATGCAATTCTATCAGACTGAAACTCAGATCTATTTATATTTAAATGTAACAATTTATATACAAGCATGTACAATTATATCAGGTCAAAATCCGGATACAAACATATATGGTTTTTATATTATTATATCTATTTGTACATATAAACTGATACAATTAGATAAAAAAACCCCTAATAAAATCTAATGCAATTCTATTTTGCCATAATTCGGATATTATTATATCAAACATTTATCTAATTACATTAGATTAGATCGAAACCCATACAAGTAGATACAATTATATGGGCATATATTTGGGATGAAATTTTATAAAATTGCATATCGCGTTATATAGAAATTGATATGACCACATAAACCTCCACAGCAGTTTTTTTTTTTTAAATCGATAGTTCTCTTCTGTACCATCATTTTTAACTAATTTTTAGTAATTTTACCAAAAATATTTACTAATTTTTTCTATCAGTGTATATTAGAATATAATTTCAGACTTAGTTGTTGTTGCTGTTTGACTCAATTGTTCAGGGAATCAGTTTTGTAATATTGTTTTCATTTAGTTTCATTTACTTTCAAGTGTTTTTATAAAATATTAAGTTGTCAGCCATAATGTTTTGTGTTTCAATTAATAATGCTTTAACTAACGTTTAACAAATTATTAAATGTCTTTTGTGTAAAAGTAGAACATAAACTTTGTCGTTATAAACATCTGCAGTTTGTTAACAGGTGTTTTTTTTTTAGTTGTTGTTGTTTCACATTAACACTGCACTATTTTGACATCAATTTCATAACATTAGCAGGATAAACTTTAATAGGTGTAAAGCTCATAGGAGTCAATAGAAAATAACTATTAAGCTTATGTGCTTAGAAAACTAATATTAATATTTTTATAAAGTTGTAGGAAAGTGATACATATATTATAACAAATTTCTAAACAAAAAAATAATTAACCCTCCGATGAGTGAGAAGGGACCTTTTTGCCTTTTCAAACTGAAATTACTCCTACTTCGGCCACTACAACCCCCTCTTGTAAGATGCGCAACAAATTACAAGAGTATTTTGTTGCGCATCTTTTGGAAAAAAAATCAAGCCGATCGGATCATTACTTTAGGAGTTATTGAGGTTTTAGTGAGAATAGTACGCGGACGTGTGAATAGGTCCGTATGGACCTTGTATTGTTTCAACACATAATTTACTTGTTCTGAACACAAAGACCTAAACTCAAAGACATTAGGGATGATGATAAAAACAAAAAATTAAAAAAATTGAAAAAATTATTTTTGTATGTAGAATTTAGTTATAAACAATAAAAACAAAAAAAAAATCAAAAAAAATTTTTTTATATGAAAAAAAACATGATTTACAAAAAAAAGTCCGTAGGGACCTTTTCACACGGCCGTGAAGTTCAGAACTGTCACTCATCGGAGGGTTAAAAAAAAAATTCTTAAAATATCAGTAATCAATTTAAAATATTTAATGGAGAAATACCCTGCCAGAAATTTCCAATGGTCTGAAAAATCAAGCACTGGCAGAGCACTATTTGCCAATGATCCATCAAATAAAATGCTGGCAAAGCACTGATTTACAAAGCTCTGGCAACGTTAGTAAAAAGTGCTTTTCCAGTGCTTAATTAACAAAATTTACAACAGTAAAAATAATAAAAGCACTGGCACAGCTCTGGCTTAGAACGCTCTGCCAACGTTCGTAAAAAGTGCTTTGCCAGTACTTGATTTACAAAATGTACAACCGTAAAAATTAAAGAGCACTGGCACAGTACTGACTTAGAACGCTTTCCCAACATTGGCAAAAAGTACATTGCCAGTACTTATTTACAAAATTTATAACCGTTAACTGAATAAAAACAGTGACACATCCCTTGTTCACAACAAGAGTGGAAAAATTCAAAATTAAATTGCAATTTATGATTTGAAGTTAAGAATATTAAGGTCTCATATTATAGTCAGCACAAAGTATAGTTTCTGTACTAAAATTTAAAATTACCGAAATCATTCAATAAGAAATAATACAACTCTTTACTAAGTGAATTACTAAGTAGGACTTTAATGGTCGGTTTTGGCACTGGCAAAGCGCTAATTGCCAGTGCTTTGCCAACGTTTTAAAAATAAACGGCCAAGCCCTGCCCGGTGATATCATTTTAGTGTTGGCAAAACACTTATTATATTATTAAAAAAGCTCTTTATTGGTTGTTCTACCAATGCTTTGCCAACGTTTTAAAATTATGGTTTTGGTACTGGCAAAGCGCTCATTGCCAGTGCTTTGCCAACGTTTTAAAAAAGAAACTGCCAAGCCCTGCCCGGTGTTATCATTTTGGGGTTGGCAGAGCACTTAAATCTTCAGATATCCAACGCTCTGCCAACGCTCATACCACCTTTGAAAGCACTGGGACAATGCTTTGCAGTTCGTATTTTTCTGGCTAAGTAGTTATTAATAGTAAAATTTTGATATTTAAGTTATCAAAGGAAAATTTTTTTATTGAAACTAAAGAAGTAAAAAATATTTCTAAAATTATCGACAAATATGATTTCCTAACACAATTATCAAAAAAAAATTTTTTTTTTTAAATTAAAATTAAAATTAATCATACGGCTTCAGGTATTTCTTAGTAACATACAAATTAGAGCTTCATAAATTATCAGTTAAAGCATTCTTCAAAAGAATTTTAAAAAAATGTTTTAAAGTTAAAAATCGATTCAAAAGAAAAACATCAAAATTTGAGAGTTTTCATTTAAAACTCTTAAATTACGAAATATTCTTTGAGGGAGAGAAGTTCTTAGAAACCATCGGTACTTTTTATCGGTAAGATTTAAAGACTTTGGCAGTTTTTTCATTCTAGCAACAGCAATTGTTTATTAAACATCTTAACACTTAAATGGCTTTAACAGGAACCACAAACTCTGTCTAATAATCTAGTTAAGATTGTATATTTACATAAAATTATGTTAAGAAGTTTTGCCTAATGAGTTCAAATCTGTTGTCTAAATTTATCTATAGGATTTTAATAAGAATTGTGACCAATGATATAATATCATTATTAAAGTTAAATTTGGATTTAAGACCTTTTTTGTTATTAATAAATTTATTTTTATATTAACTACAACTGGCCTCTAGCTCGAGCATTTTTATTTTGTTTAATTAAAACTGAAAGGTCGAATAAATACAACTTTTAAATAAATTTATGTGTTCAAGTGTTTTTAAAATCTAATGCTTGATTGAATGTTATGGATTTTTTGACGATTAATATTTAAAGCTTTATTTCGCTAAACCAAACACGCGCTTATTTTAAAAAGCTTTATTGAAAAGCTATGATTATTTAAAGGTGTTTTTTTTAACTTAAATTTGTGCTTTAAAGTTTGAGCCTACGATTATTTTACGCTTTTTTTTTTTAAATTCATAATTATTTTTAAAAGTTTTTTTACCTTTTTAGCTTAAATAAATCCTAGGTTTGTTAAGGAACTTTTTTAATTTAGACCTTTTAGCTTAATTAACTATTAACTAACCCTTAAATTTACATTTATGTTTAGAGCTTTTTTCAAAATCGATAATAAATGTTTTATTTAAATCCTAAAATTCTTTTTATTAGCCTTTTTATGTCAAAATTTGGTTTTAATTTTAAGCTTTTTTACTTTTAAATACATAATCAACGATAATTTGTGGAGCTTTTTATTAAAAATAATTTTTAATAACTCTTTAACTTTAATTTGGAGCTTTAATAAATACGCGGTTGTTTTAGTCAGTTTTCTTCCCCTTTTTAGCTTTATATAGCTTGTGAAGCTTTTTATTAAAAATAATTTTTAGTAACTTTTTAACCTTTATTTAAGAATTTTTTTAGCTTTTGCAAATCCGAATTGATTTTTTGTGTACAATTTGGAACTTTTTAACTTGAATAAATCCGCATTGGTATTTGAAAGCCGTTTATCCTTGATTTGAAGTTTTTACCGTTAATAAATCATCGGTTGCTCTTAATAGATTTATTATCTTTAAATTGTGCCATTAATTTATAGCTTTTTAAACGTTAATAAATTCACGGTTGTTTTTAATAGCTTTATTATTTTTAAATTGTGACATTAATTTATAGCTTTTTTAACATTAATAAATCCAAGGTTGTTTCAAATAGCTTTTTTATTATTAATTTGTGCCTCTAGTTTAAATTTTTTTGCTTTAAAAAATTGTTTATTAAAAATAATTTTTAATGACAGTATGACCTTTAATTAAGAGCTTTTTGACCTTTAACTAAATCCTAATAGATTACCTTTAGTTTGGAGCTTTTTTAACTTTAAGATTACACGGTTGTTTTTAATCAGTTTGGCCTTGATTTGTAATTTTTTAGCTTTAATAAATCTACTGCTGTTTGAAAAGCTTTTTTACATCTAATTTGTAGATTTCTTAGCTTTAAACAATCTATGATTAGGTCTTTTTACCATTAATTAAAAATTTTTTCTATACATCCGAGATTTTTGTTATAAGTTTTTTGATTTTAATTTTAAACTTTTAAGCTTTTTCAGTTTTTTTTAAGAATTGTTTCATGCTTAAATTTAAACTTTTAAAATGTTCCAGTTTTATAAATTTAAAATTATTGTTTAAGCTTTCCGATTTGCATTTAAAACTTCTAAGCTTTTTTACCTTGAATAAAACCAAAATTATTTTTTTAAGCTTTCTAATTTTAATTTTAAACGTTTAAGCATTTTCACCGCTAATAAATCAACGATTATAATTTTTAGCTTTCTGATGCTTAAATGGAAACTTTTAAAATTTTCCGGTTTTATAAATTTAAAATTATTGTTTAAGCTTTCCGATTTGAATTTAAAACTACTAAGCTTTTTCACCTTGAATAAAACCAATAATATTCTGATTTCTAATTCAACCGATCCCGCCTATCGCAGAAGTCGAATTCCGATTTTTCTTCATGGCGCCACTCTACTAACTAGCCTTATAGAGTTTTTTTTACCTTTAATGTGTAGCTTTTTGGCTTTATTAAATCCACGATTGGGTTTGAAATTTTTTTTTAATAATTATACTGAATTTAAAATAAATTTTAAGAGCTTTTGTATTATTAATGATAACACAATTGTTCTATATAGCCTTTTACCTTAAATAAATCCTCTTCGATTTTATTTAAAAATGTTAAGCTTTAATATATTGACGACTACTTTGTATATTTTTAACTATTACTAAAGTCTCAATTACTTTTAACAGCTTTAAAGCCATTAACGAACTTACGATTACTTTACAAGCTTTTTTACACTTTAGATTACCAATTAGTTTTTAAAGCTTTTTATTTTAAGTTAACCAACAATTCTATTTAAAAGTTTGTTTTTGTTTAAAAGTCGAAAACAGCTAAAACATATTGAAAACAATACTTAGCAATTTTTTGATAAAGCTTTACAGTTCTTATTTTATTTGAATATGAATCACCTTGCTATGTATAAAGTTCCCTAATTTTTTAATTTCTATTTGACATTTGAACTTGTATTCGTATTTTGTTACACTTTTTATAGTTTTCTTTCATTATCACCAGGAGAGAAAAAAGCACATGATATTACTGACACATATAAATAAAATCAAATAAATAGCACAGAAGAGTCACAAAAATAGGTTAAAAATTAGCATTCTTAAGGAGCCAAGGCATAGTAAAAGAAAAAAAAATACGAAACAAAACAAGCACATGCACGAAAAATCCTCTACAACAAATGCGCGCGCACTAGGCGAACTCCAAAAAAAAAACAAGATAAATTAAAATGTAAAGAAAAGGAAAAGGATAATTTGACAGATAACAGAAAATTATAATAAAACAAACCAAAAAAACATTATGCTCTCTTTGTCTAAAGAGATGCAAGATAAAAGTCAAATATATAACCTATGCTTGGTGTTTTCTTCTTTTGACAGTTAAGAGGTGGAACAACTAGATTTTGATAAAGGACTGAACTGACTTTTCAATTTTGAAACTATGAATCAGTTGTTAAACAAAACGCGTACAATTAACATTGAATTGAAGAGCAAAAATTAAAAATAAAATTAAACAAAAAATTTAAGAGAATTTTATAAAAGATATAAAATATTGAAAGTATATTTAAAAAACTATGGAAAATTAAAAAAACATTATTAATAAATGTTAAAGAAATTATTTGAGAATTGTTAAAACAAATACTAAAAGTTATTTAATAAAATATTTAAACTTATACAACAAATAAAAATTTATATTGACCTCCCTAAAGTATGCTTTAAATTTGTATACATCTTGTATAGCTTTGGATTAGTGTTTGTCTAAGCGTTTGTGTGTGTGTTGTGTTTTGCAACAAAGTGATGTTAACAAGTGCTTAAAATTTCATGAATGTTAACAATATTTTATAGAAATATTTCTATGAATTGAAGCAAAGTTTTTTAAAACCAAAATTCTTTAAATACAGCAAATTATTAGGTTTAATATTTAAAAAAAAAAAGAAAATATTGGGAAACTAGTTTTTAAATATTATCTACATACTCTTAAAAAAATTATATTTTGTTAACCAAATTTTTGTTAAATAACATTTAACAAAATTTCCCAAAATTACGAAACCATCAAAATTGCGGATTTTACAAAGCATGCGCCGTTTAAAATTAGTACGTATATTTTTTAAGTATTATTAAACAAAAATAAAATATATAAATATATATAAAGAAAAGATTAATTTTTTTATGAAAACTCTTTAAATGTTGTAGCCAAAAAAATTGCACTTGCTAAAGCTTTTTTCAATAGTCTTCCCTTAGCCAGCATTTTTATTTTTCTGCAACAATTTTCTTTTCAAAAACATGAATGAAATTGTAGGTATATGTATAAGTTTTCTATACTACATTTGTTATTTTGGTAGATGAATGAATGTCTTTTTCTGTATTTTATTTTTCTTGTTTGTTTAAGGCTTGTCTCTGTTGAAAAGTTTGCATTATTGTATTTATCTGTATATATTTTCTTTATTCAAGGTTTTGTTTTTGAAAGCAAACTTGTTTTGTTCATACTACTTAGTATTTAAAGTCAAATGGTTTTTATAAAAGGCATGTTAACATGAAAACAAAGTGGCAAACAAAAAAAATATCCATATATAACAATACCAGCATATGCAACAGTTTGTTGCAATTCAGTACTTGTACTATTGCAAATGTAATATAATATTTGTAGAATTACGTATTGTGGTGGGAAATTTCATTAAATATGATTTAATACTAAAATTTAATTGAAGTTTTCAAAAGAGAATTCGTTTAGTTTAAATATTATTTGTAATTAAAATCCCCCAAGCCACTAGTACGTATAAGTAATATTAATTTGATAATTAAAAATAATCATACGTCTCCGAGTACTACCTATTATAATACAAGTCAATTTTTTTCCCTAAATAAACGGTTAATGCACTCTTAAAAATACACCCAAAAAACGAATATAGTAAATATTCGGTTTAAAATTAAAATATTACCAGACACTGAAAGTTTTCATTCTGAAAATGTGCTAAATATATTTGAAATCTTGAATCTGGAATAAATCTTTCAATGAAAGAAGTTCTCACCACTGACGCATTTTAATTTTTTTTTGTTTTGGGCCAAATTGACATTTTAAAAGGGGCAAAATACCATTGATAGGGCCACAGGGATGATAAAGTTAGTACTATAGTACTTTTTTGGTACTATTTGATCCGGAAAAGTAACATGGTACTCCTTTGACTCTTTTAGTACTATTTACATATAAATAAAAATTACACTCATAATAATCCATGCTTAAAAATACAAATATATTTTTCGTAAATTTTTTTTCGTAGAATGTACAAATATTTTGTTTATATTACAAAACTTTTGTATAAAACAAATTATATAAATTTACAAATTTCGTAAAAAATACAAACATGATTTCGTAATATTTTGTTAGTACATTGTACAAAAATTTGTAATGTTACAAATATTACATATGGATGTTAATGTGGTTAGAGGTCGGATTTGTAATCAGAAGGTTGCGAGTTCAGCTCCTGGCCAGGACAAATTTTTTTTTTTTTTTTTTTTAGTTTTTATATTTTTTTTTTTTGTTTATTAATGTTTTTTAAATTTCTATGTTTTATTTTTTTATTTCATTATTACTATTTTTGTGTTTTGATATAAATGGATATTTTGTATTTTGTTTACTAAAGAGGATCCTAAAACAAGTTCAAGAGGACCCGAAAACACTACTTCCACTTTATTTGCCGGGTTTAGTATGAAATTCAATAAAACAAAAATTTAAAAAGATAAAATATTTAATAATAAAATGCAATTAGTTTGAAATTGTTATTTAAGTTTTTTATTATTATTATTTTATTATTTTTTTATTTTGTTTTTTAATATATTATTTGATATATTTATAAAAAAATTGTATTATTTTATTTAGTTCAATAAACATAATAAAAATATTTAATTGCCATTTTACCCTTTTTATTAAATATTTGTAGCACATTTTTCTAGTTTTCATAAAAATTTCATAATATTTTCGACCTAAGTTCCTTTTTAGTTTGTTGTATTGCATCAGCTACTTTGGTGCAAATGGTAGAGGGGTCTACTTCAACACAGCAGGACGTCACTGAAGTCGTGAGTTCGATTCTGGTGTGGCTTCATTACATTTTTTTTTTTAATTTTAAAATAAACCCGTAAGGTATGCACCACATTTTTATTTAAAAAAAATGTTTACAAAACTTTACGAAATGTGATTTGTATATTCTACAAATTTTTTCGTAATGTCAAAATAACCAAAACTTTCGTAAAATGAACAACGGTTTTCGTGTATTTTACCTATAGATTATTATAAGTGTAAAGATTGAGTTTGAATTTTAACGTCTTTTTCACACAATTGCAATTAATACTATTATTCATATGCAATTTTATTTAATTTTAATTGTGAAAGACGTGGTAGAGAAGAATGAGTGTATTTTCTAAAAATCATAACTACATTGTAAATTTTTCAATTTTCCTAAATCAGACTGCGCAGTTTCTGGTATTGAACCTTCGTCAGTGACCCTGTTTTTTGAATAATGTAATATTTGTTATGTTTTTATTTGTTCGATTGCGTCTATATGAAATTTTCTGTTCAATCACTGACCATGGTATAGATAAATTGATTTCTAATGCCACATGCACTCGCACCATACGTTAGACAGAGCGCTTTAGCGCACTGATCTATCGTCAGGTTGAGTTTTGTTGTAATTAAGACTAGTTTTATTCAATACACGGTGTTTTTGTTCTTGCATACATAATCTCAAAAGTACAACTCCAACAACACAACAGTTTTATTTTTTGAAACTTCAGAGAAACTTCAAGATTCAACATTTAATTCAATTACCCAGTCATAAATTAACATTTATCAAATGTATTTATTTGGATCCAATCGTTGTAAATGGAATTGATTAAAGATGATTTTATTTGAGTTCGAGTAAAAAAAAAGTGTTCGAAAAGTGAAAAATAAATATCTGAAAAAAAGTACAATTGAAAAAAGGCCATTGCCAACAACTTTAAATTTGCATTCTGATTCTAAAATCGAATGAGTAATGAAACAGATTTCCTTGCAAAAAAAGGTGAATTTAAGAAATAGTCTGATAATTTTTATGAATTCTGTAACTAAAATCAACTAAATTTTGTTTTTATATACAAATAAATTTTAAAAACGTTAATTTATAATAAAAACTTGTATTTAGTACTATTTTTTATGCTGGTTGGTACTATTTGAAAATCCCATTTATCATCCCTGTAGGGCCATATTTTTTAAAAAATTCGATTATTAGATTTTTACTAAAATAAAAATAATATTAATTTGTTAATTAGAGTTCGTCATTTTAATGCTTTTTTAAAAATGCAAGACAATAAAGTTTAACATATTTTATGAATTCTCATAAACTATTTCCGCTCTTGCAATAACATAACATTTTTAAAAAGCCTCCAAAAACACACTTTTTTAATTAAAAATTGCGGCACTTCTTTTAAAAATTTGGACAAATATAAAAAGATTTAAAAATGCTATCGTCCTGCATTCAAAAATTTTAAAACCTGACCTCCTGGTACGAAAATATATGATTTTGAATGCGATTTTTATAAAAAATTTAACAACTCCCCGTTTTTCATTCTCTAAGGAACTAGCATATGCTCTCATCGAATAAAAAAAATCAGGCAAATTTCATAAAAGTCTGAACAAAACGGTTTAAAGTAGTTAGTTCAATTTTGAGGTGAAAGGGCCAAAATAGATAAGAAAGTACCACAGGGCCATCAAGCAGTCAAAAGTGCCACGAATGGCCCTATTGCGCCACGTTGTGCATCACTGGCTTTCACAGTCCAGCTGTAATATACAATGGTAAGATTCTAAGAACTTGGCATATTTTTCTATTTTTGAAATACCTACATAATTTTTGATAATGAAAATAAACCTATTGTTTAAAATTTTCCACTATGTTGTATGGTTTATAATAAAATTTGAGTCCAAACATAAAATAATATTTAAGCTATATTAAGATTTTCGAGTTTTTTTACTTTTAATAAATAAACTATTATTTTTTAAAGCTTTTAAAGCCTTGATAAATATCCAATTAATAATTAATTTTAAAGCTATATAAGCCTTAATTTTACCTTAAATTGAAGATTTTGTTTAATTAATTATAATTAAATTCAGATTTAATTTTTAAAGCTGGTTTACCTTTCAGAAATCCAAGCCTATTTTAAAGAGCTTTTCTACCTTTGAATTGTGCCTAAACTTTGAAATTTTTTTAATAAATCCTCGAATATTTTAAAGGGCTTTGTTAACTTTAATTTGTGCTTTCAATTTCGAACTTTTAAGCTTTATTAAATTTACGTTTAAATAAAGCTGTTTTCATTGAAATAAAGCTGTTTTCCTTTTAATTTCGAACTTTTAAGCTTTATTAAATTTACGTTTAAATAAAGCTGTTTTCCTTAAAATAAACAATTATATTAAGAGCTTTTTCCCCTATGATTTGAAGTCTTTGGATTAAAAAATGCTCAGTTCATTTTTGGAGTTTTTTTTTTTTTTATTTCAATCTTAAATTCTTTTCTAAGAGCTTTTTCCAGTAATTTATGGCGTTTATTTGTAGTTTTAAAAAATCTTGAAGCTCTTTTAACTAGAATTATTTTTAAAAGTTTTTCAACCTTTAATGTGTGTCTTTTTATTCCCACCAGAGACTCTGACTTTTTTGAGTAATAAATAAACATTGCACGGTTTTTTGTTTATCAAAAAACAAATGATCGTGAATAATCTTGCTCACATCATAATTTATGATAAAAGATGGAAAAATAAACTTTTGGTTTTAATTTTTTAAAATTTAAAAGTAAAACATTTATCTTCTTTACCTTTAATTTAGAGCTTTTATAGCTTTAATAAATCAACGATTGTTTATAACAGTTTATGAGCTTTAATTTGGAGCCTCTTTACTTAAATAAATACAATTTATAGCTGTCTTAACTTTCCACTACTGTTTGTTATAGACTTTGACTTTAAATTTGTGCCCTTAATTTAGAAACTGTTTGTTTTTAACAATCCACGATTTTGTTTTAAGGCTTTTCCACCTTTTGTTTAAGACTTTTTTTTTTCATAAATCCACATTACTTTACTGAAGCTTTCTAATATTGTTTTGGAACTTATAGTAAAGCCACGATTATTTGTATAGCTTTTTTTAACATTAAACATTTTCCAGAAGATGACATTCGAAAAATTTTGAAAAATATTTTGATTGAAAAATATGTTAATTAAAAAAAAAAAAAAAACAAGATCTCGTATTCTCATTTATTCAATATCCACGGTTATTGTTTAAGGTTTTTTAATTTTAATTTAGAGCTTTTCTTTATCAATGATTACTATTTAATCTATTTTTATTTTAATTTGGAGTTTATTGTTAAGTTTTTTTAAATCCACGATTACAGTTTAATCTTTTCTCATTTTATTGTGGAGCTTTTGTAAGTTCACGATTATTGTCTAAGAATGTTAATTTCAATTTAAAGTTTTTCTAAATCCACGATTATTATTTAAGCTTCTTTAAATTTAACTTGGAGCTTTTGTAAATCCATGAATATTGGTTAAGCTATTCTTGTTTTAATTTGGAGCTTTATAAATCCATTTTTTATTTAAATTTGGAGCTTTTATAAGTACATGATTATTGGTTAAGCTATAGTCAGTTTAGTTTGGATTTATAAAGCCATTTTTCATTTTGGAGCTTTTATAAATCCACGATTATTGTTTAAGCAATTCTCATTTTAGTTTGGAGCTTTTATAAATCCATTTTTCATTTTGATTTGGAGCTTTTATAAATCCACAAGTATTTTATAAGTTTTTTTCATTTTAATTAGGATTTTGTTTTAAGCTTATTAATTTTATTTTGGAGCTTTTATAAATCCACGATTATTGTTTAAGCAATTCTCATTTTAGTTTGGAGCTTTTATAAATCCATTTTTCATTTTGATTTGGAGCTTTTATAAATCCACAAGTATTTTATAAGTTTTTTTTTCATTTTAATTAGGATTTTGTTTTAAGCTTATTAATTTTATTTTGGAGCTTTTACAAATCCACGATTATTGTTTAAGTTATTTTCATTTTTATTTTGAGCTTTTATAATTACACAATTATTTAAGCTTTTTTCATTTTAACATGGAGTTGTTATAAGTCTACAATTATTGTTAAAGATATTTTCATCTTAATTTTTAGCTTTTAAGAAACACGATTATTGTTTAAGCATTTATCGTTTTAATTTTGAGTTTAAGGATTTTTTACTTTTTAAAAATATACGATTATTGTTTAAGCTTTTTTCGTTTTAATTTTGAGTTTAAGGATATTTTACTTTTTAAAAATCCACGATTATTGTTTAAGCTTTTTTCAGTTTAATTTTGAGTTGAAGGGTTTTTTACCTTTTATAAATCCACGATTATTGTGTTAGGGATTTTTACCTTTTATTAATACATGGTTATTGTTTAAGGGGTTTTTTGCCTTTTGTAAATCCACTATAATTGTTTTAAGGTTTTCGGTTTTGAACTTTTAAGTTTTCTATCTAAAAATACACGATTTTTTGTTAAGCTTTGAAATTATAATTTGGTGCTTTTGGGATTTTCCACCTTTTATAAATTAGCTTTTTTAGAGCTTTTAAGCTTTTTTACCTTTAAAAAATCCACGATTGTTGTTTAAGCTTTTTTAATTTGAAGCTTTTAAGCTATTTTATCTTTAATAATTCTATGATTATTGTTTAAGGTTTTAACTTTTAATTGGGAGCTTTTAAGCTTTTTCACCTTTTATAAATTCCACGATTTTTTAAGCTTTTAAATTTTAGTTAACTTTAAATCTTTTTTAACCTTTTATAAATCAAGGACTATAGTTTTTGATGCCAATGGAATGCATATTTAGGCCAATTTGCGCCCTGTGTTGGGCGCAATTTTTATTAAAAACGTAGATTTGCTTTATGAATTGAGAGTAAATGATGATAAATTTTATAGAAACCATCTCACCAAATGTTTAAAATCCTTTAAAATCCCTGATTTTTGTTTCGCAAATTCCTGATGTCTTTGTAAAACAAAGATTTGTTTATTTTAAATACTATTCTTTGGAATATTGAATTTTATGTAAAAAAAAAAGAATTCCTGATTAAAACAAAAGACTTCATAAAAATTCAATTAACGTTGCTTTTTATTTCTTCATTAAATACATTTATTTATATTTTTCTTATTTATTCAGATTAAAGAAAAAAATTCTTGATATTTTATATTCACTTTATTAAATTGCGAAAGAAACCTTACAAATAAGTTCTGTTGAACATCTAAAGCCTCATACGTGTAAACTTAAGCAATTTTTATTAATTGTTGTTATATGTCATAAAAAAATAATTTCTTGCATACTTTTAGGTGTGTGAGAGAAAAACAAATAAAATTTTATGAATATTTGTTATTGTTTTGTATTTTTGTTATTTCATGGTTTTAGTATCGTTAATAGTTGCTGAATAAAAGTGAAATTATTTGTTTTTCGAAAGAAATAAACATAAAATTCGTATACCACATGTGTACAATACAAACAATTTGTATAGATTTTAAGCAATTACTATGCATTGGTAATAATCATTAAAATGTACATGTGTATGTGTGTGCTTGGGGTTATAAATAACAAATTTAATCAATAATTAAATTTATACAAAAACCATCAAATTTATATATTTTTTTAATGATATGAATTGATTAATTGAAATTATTGTTAACGATAGTTGAGTTATAAAACAATTTTAATTAAATTTGTAAATGATGTAAACATATTTTATTTTAAGTCGCTAAAGTTTTTGTTTTAAGTTACAGTATCGTCAAATTTTGAATCAAATTTGAATAAAAGTTTACCCTAAAATGGGTAAACTTTTATTTTAACTAAGTTTTGAAGAAAAAAATCGGAATATTTTCGATGTTTTACAATAAACCGATAGCCATTCAAAGAAATTTTTATATTAAGTTTTTTTTTATACACAATTTAAAGACGATAAAAGGAATTGTGATGTGATGGCGAGAAACTAAAAACGCAGTTTGACTAAAAACGCAGTTTGACTATATAAAGGGTGATTTCTTAGCAACTTTCTTTTCGCAACACTGTCTTTTTCAGCTCAGCTGTTTTCGTGTAACATGTTACTTTTAAACATGTTCAATTTGGTCTATAATTTAACCATGAATAGACTAACAAACGAACCACGCTTGCAGATTATTGAATTTTGTTATCAAAATTCATGATCGGTTAAGCGACGAAGCTCATTTCTGGTTGAATGGATACGTGATCAAGCAAAATTGCCGTATTTGGTGTGAAGAGCAGCTAGAAGCATTGCCAGAACTGCCAATGCATCCCGAAAAATACACTGTTTGGTGTGGATTATGGGCCGGACACATCATTGGACCGTACTTTTTCAAAGACGACAAAGGCAGGAACGTTACTGCGAATGGCGAGCGCTACCGTGCGATGATTACAATTTTTTTTTTTGCCTAAAATGGAAGAGTTGGACTTGGGTGACATGTGGTTTCAACAAGACGGTGCCACATGCCACACAGCACGCGAAACAATGGCCTAATTGAAAGGCGAGTTTGGTGAACAGTTTATTTCATGTTTGGGGCCGGTCAATTGGAAGCCTAGATCGTGCGATTTAACGCCTTTAGACTATTTTTTGTGGGCAATGTTAAGGCTCATGTCTATAGGGACAAGCCAGCAACGGTTCATGCACTGGAAGCCAATATTGAAGAATACTTTTGCAAAGACGACGAAGGCAGGAACGTTACTGCGAATGGCGAGCGCCACTGTGCGATGATTACAATTTTTTTTTTTTGCCTAAAATGGAAGAGCTGGACTTGGGTGACATGTGGTTTCAACAAGACGGTGCCACGTGCTACACAGCACGCGAAACAATGGCCTAATTGAGAGGCCAGTTCGGTGAACAGTTTGTTTCAAGTTTGGGGCCGGTCAATTGGCCGCCTAGATCGTGCGATTTAACGCCTTCAGACTATTTTTTGTGGGGCAATGTTAAGGCTCATGTCTATAGGGACAAGCCAGCAACGGTTCATGCACTGGAAGCCAATATTGAAGAATACTTTTGCAAAGACGACGAAGGCAGTAACGTTACTGCGAATGGCGAGCGCCACTGTGCGATGATTACAATTTTTTTTTTTTTTGCCTAAAATGGAAGAGCTGGACTTGGGTGACATGTGGTTTCAACAAGACGGTGCCACATGCCACACAGCAAGCGAAACAATGGCCTAATTGAAAGGCGAGTTCGGTAAACAGTTTATTTCAAGTTTAGGGCCGGTCAATTGACTGCCTAGATCGTGCGCTTTAACGCCTTTAGACTATTTTTGGTGGGGCAATGTTAAGGCTCATCTCCATAGGGACAAGCCAGCAACGGTTCATGCACTGAAAGCCAATATTGAAGAATTTATTTGTGAGATACCGGCCGATAAGTGGGAGAGAGTATGCTAAAATTGGAGCCAGGGTATGAACTATTTGAGGCGTAGCTGCGGTCAATATTTACATGAAATCATTTTCAAACATTGAATTTATAGATCGTTCTATTGACTCAAACAAAGATTTCCTACATTTCTCTAAATTTTATGTGATTTTTTTTAATCAAATCCGAAAGCTCTTAAAAAATCACCCTTTTTTAATATGACTTTCAAACACATTTACTCTTGTTTAAAAATAGTTCTTTAGTTCAATATTTTTAATAGCAAATTGATTAGCAATCGGCCCGATTACGGTTGTCAAAATTGTAGTCGAATTTTTCGTATCCATACAAAATATTTCTGATTAAATTGAAAATTATAAAGAAATTAAACCCATCTTAAATATTTTCTAAAATCGAATTGTTATTTGTGATAAATTCAATTGAAAAATTGTTCCAAAATAGTCTATTCAATGAATTTACAACAAATTCGACTTAATTACGAATTCGACCAGGACTACCTTAATAAGACCGAAAAAACAGGAATACCGTTCGAAATTTTGACTTTACACTTACAAGTAGAATGTAGGAAATAAATTTTGTTACTGTAACCGAAAGAAAACTATTTTTTAATATCTTTTAAAAATACCGAAAAAATAGTTTTACAATTTTTTTCAGTTATTTCAAAATTTTTGTAGTAAAAATTAGTAAATTATTTTTACGACATTCTTAGTTATTTTAACAGCATTTGTTAGTTGTTTTTTAACATCCAAAAATAGCTAAATATTAAGTAATTTTAACGGTAATTAGCTTTGTCGCATTTTTAACTGAATTTATAGTTGTTTTAATTGTAATTTTCAGTAGATTCTATTGCCATACCTTTTTTCGTTCATAACTAAATTTTTACTCTCAACAATTTGTTTCATTAAGGGTTGATTTCTTATGTTTCCCTCGTATTTTTTTCCCTACGGGCCTTATTCTTAATTCCTTCTTTTTTATATAATTTTATTAATGATGATATATATGGATTTTTTAGTATGTCTATTTATTCTAAAGCTTCGTGTTTTATGTTTATAGTCATAAACTTTATAAAGTCATTGATAATGTCTCAAGGTAAACATGTAACAATAGACTATGTTTTTCTAATATTGAAAAGGATATTATAGTAACTTGTTAATAGTATGTACTAAGAGACATTAGGGGGGAAATCTAAACTACAATAAAATGAAATGACCTTAGTCTGAAATTACGAACATAAATAAAAGAATATATAAACCTTATACTAAAAGTTTAGAGAATTAATGAAAAAATATATTGAGCAGTTGGAATAAGAAAAATCATAAATAAAATATTTTTATTAATCTTAAGAAAGATTTTGTAAAATTAAAGAAATTATATATATATATATACGATCATATATGCCAATAAATAGTTTAATATACCCGAGTAAAAAAGTTTTTATAAAATTATATATGATCTCATCATATTACGCACATATAAGAGGATATAATTTGAACCGAAAAATGATTCTATTAAATTGTATCACTTTGGATCTAATTATATTTAATTAGATATAATTTAATAAAAAATAATCATATTAAATCCGAGTTTTGTCGCGATATAATTACATATAATTATATTATATTTTATACAATTAGATATAATTAGATACAATTAGATATATAATAATCCAAATACATTTAAATTAAAAAATATTAAGTTACATATGGAGTGAGATCGAATAAATCCTAACACAGATCATCACTTATAACTTTTTTTATGTTTAAAAGTGAACTTTTTTTAAATCAAGTTATCTTTTAAAAAGTCGCCAGATAATGTGTATAAATTATTAGCGAAATCGGATCATTACTTTGTTTACTAACGGAAACTGAACAAAAAGTGAGTAAAGGAGCTTTTTTTGCCATAGGAGCAGACCATTTCCAAAAATAGTGACAGTATTGGGAATTTGCTTTGTAGCCTTCATCAATAACTTAAAAAGAATCTTAATATAATTTAATTTTTCTGATTTCTGAACAATTGAGCATATTTTTTTCTACGAAATTTAAGTTTTTTTTTTTGTAAAAATGTTAGTATTTTTGTTTTCACTTTTTGTTCAAAGTCCATTTGTAAACAAAGTAATGACCCGATTTCGCTAATATTTTATACACATTATCTGGCGACTTTTTAAAGATAACTTAATTCAAAAAAAAAGTTCACTGTTAAACATCAAACAAGTTATAAGTGATAATCTGTGTTAGGATTTATCTCACTCCTTATATTTGATGTCCAAAAATCGGGTGGGTTCAAAACATAACATTTTTACTTGAAATTTGTAAATAAAAAATTTTATTTATATTTTTTTAGGACATCAAGTTTTCGTTTTAAACGAAATTGTTTATTTTAATTGTTAAAAAAAATGTGTCAATATTAAAAATGGTTTGTTATTTCCAATAGAAATCGATTTCGAAAAATTGTAAACTATTTTCGTAAAATATTTCTTTAATTATATCACTCATTTGCTGCAAGAACGTCATAACTCAAAAAACATGATTTTTGAGATAAAGACACAGAATCATTCGTTATACCATGCTTTATATTGTGTAAAAAAAATCGTATTAATATCTGAAATACTCACCTCTTGAGAAAAAATGATGTCGTTATTTTTTTCTTTAAGGTGGGAGTGAGTAAATTGAAAACTTTAAACTCGTTTTCTACAAAATCAAAATTTTGAAGTTATGACGTTATTGCCGCAAATGAGCGATATATAGTTACATCGAAACTGACTTAGAACATTTTTACAGTTTTGGATTATATATAATAACGTCTAAAATGACATATGATGTTTTTGATGTTTGTGTAATATATAGTTAGGCAATGGGTTATATATAATTTAAAAAAAAAAAAATTAATCAAATTTATCAACCATGTATTATCATATATAAAATTCAGAATAGTATTTTTATTATACATGATTGGAAGTGCTAATACATGAATTTTTTTTTTGTAAAACATTTGAAAATATTATTATAGAGCAATTCCATATGAAAGCGATCACCTTTTGGACGACCCCTCTCCGATTTTAAAATAAATAGTCTCAATCGATTGCCCAGCAAAAAATAATGTACCTACATCTTTTTTTTTTTATAGTGACTGGTTTAGTGGTGGTGTGCACCACTGTCATGTGACAAAATTGAAGAATTCTTCATAAGGGACCTCATTGAAAGTTGTTTTAAAAAAAAACTACTAAAGCGATCGCAACGAGTGATAGCTCGTTGGAAAGGTATTGAATTCTTCATAAGGGACCTCATTGAAAGTTGTTCTAAAAAAGCGATCGCAACGAGTGATAGCTCGTTGGAAAGGTATTGAATCAGGCTTTAATTGAAAAATAAAATTTTCCTAATTTTTCTTGTTAAATAATTAAAAATAATTCAATTATAAAAAATATAAAAACAATGAGAACAAGGTGGTCTCTTAAATGCTCTTCTCCTGTCCAAACAAGGAGTCGGGGCCCATTTTTTTATTGCTGATTCTTAAAGCAAAAATTATGAGGAATCCAAAAAAAATAAAATTAGCCGGAAAATTTAGGAGCTTCTGTGGCAAATCGGAAAATTTAATTTTCATGGGAAAATTTAATTTTCATGGGAAAAAAGGTAAATTTCTGAGAAAAATTAGGAAAATTTTATTTTTCAATTAAAGCCTGATTCAATACCTTTCCAACGAGCTATCACTCGTTGCGATCGCTTTAGTAGTTTTTTTTTTAAAACAACTTTCAATGAGGTCCCTTATGAAGAATTCTTCAATTTTGTCACATGTCATATGGAATTGCTCTATAGTGACTGGTTTAGTGGTAAATGATAAAAAAAATTATGAATTTGTTTCGAGTGCGATTTGGTAACATTTTTCAACCGGTACATAAATTTCTTATACTTTATGACCATAGTTTAATTTTTTATATATTTTCTATTCCTTATATTACTGCAGACATGCCAACAATTTTCAACATGTATGCATGAGTTTTCTTTTACTCTATCGAAAGTAATTGAAAATTATTTGTAGTTATTAAACATTTACTCATTGTTTAACTACAAACACGCATTTTGTTTGTACTCGTATTTCGTACTCATGGTTTATATACTTTAGTAATTGCGTGTGTATGTGTGTGTTTGGCTAAAAGTTTCTTATTTCTGTCCAGGGTTTTAATAAGAAAGATATACAAACATTAATATTGATAGTGGACAATACTATAAATGACTAGCCTAACTAAGAGATTAATTTTGATTAAATTAATTAACCTTCAAATTGGGCGGTAGTGTAAAGAGATTCTTAACCCATTAATGCCCAGACGCTCTTTTTTACTTTTGAGACAACATTTTTGTACACTCTCACTTTTTTTCAGAGCATGCTAAATTGCAGCAACTCTGCTGGCAACTTAAGTTGCCAATGGGCATTAATGGGTTAAGCATATATATATATTGTGAAAACACTTTTATTATTAAATTTATAACAATAAGTTACAAATTAAAATTTTCAAATTTTGCCAGTTAGTGGGTAACGATGCTATATTTCTGAAATCCTTTTGCCGATTTCCGAAATTGTAACTAAACTGCTGCAACATTATGTACTACACATTATAAGTAAATTGATATTTCATTTTAATTTTCGAAAAATCCAAAATTTTGATCCCAGTGTACTGCGACTTAAAATTTTCCGATATGAACATTTTTATCGCCTTAACTGAACGATACACATTTATTCTAAAAACGCCTTCGTTGTATATTTGTCGTATAAAATGCATAGTTTAAATTTCATAGCAAACAAAAATTGTTTCTTAAAAGAGTTTATCTTAATTCGCTATAACTTTTCAATTTATACATGAATTTTCTTGGAATATGTCGCGTTGTCTTTGTTATACTCGTAATATGAACTTTGTGCAAAATGTAAATAACTAAACGATTTTCGTTATTCGACAAAATTTTTCGAATTCTAAAAATGTTCATTTTATAAATAGAAATTTTATTCTAAACATTTACAAAGAGTTATATCAAAAAGGCATTAGAACGTATGGTTTTTAATAAAACATTTGTTTTTAAGACATACCACCAAACATGTCATCAGGTGTCTAAAATGTGGCAATGGCTAAAGTGACAGTAAAAGTATAAATTCAAACAAAAGTAGAAATCGTAATATAGAAGAGTCAATTGACACATTTTATAAACCTTGTGACGTGTTAGGTGGTATTTCTTACAAAGAGTTTCCAATAAACTTAAAATAAAACAAATACTTTTAAATAAACGACTTAACATCAGTTGATCTTTTGTATGTTGACTGGCTAACAGCAAACTTGTATTTTTTTGCCTGTATATTCATAAACAAACACTACATAGTACAATCGCACAATTTTTTTTGCTGCTTTTTTGCATTTTACATAAATAGAAAAACTAAAGACAAAAATTTACAAGGAAGCACGTGGTGGCGCGTTAACTCTTATCGCCACAAAATTTGGCTATCCCATAGAGGGCCAAAATAAATAAGAATGAATATCTTTTTCGCGCCTCAGTTTAAAGTTTCAGTGTTAAAATTGTTTTAAGTTAAAGGGGTGAATAGTAAAGTAAGTTTAAGGGATGAATAGTAAACCCAATTATAGGTTATTTGTTTTTTATGCTTCTTTTAAAGAAACAATATCCAAATTTGGTCGCATATGAAAGGTTTTTGGAAGACCTTTCCCTTGGGGTACAAAAATTAGGCTTATATGTTTCTTAAAAATATTTTATTACTTTTTATCTTCTCTATCTTACATGCAATTTTATCGATATCTAGAGGAACCACACAGCAGAGTTTATTTGTTAAATAAAAGAAATAACATCGGCAGTCCCAAAACTGTTAAGAGGAAAAAAATATTTTGCAAAAAAAAAATTACCGAAAAAAAGATTATGCAAAATAAAATAACGGAAAAAAATCACGGAAATAACTTTTCGGAAAAAAAATATCAGAAAAAAAATTCGCGATTTTTACTATTTAGTATACACACAGAGAAAAATTCAGCTATTTTCCAATTGAAATTGGGGTCCTGCGACTCAAATTCGGTTATTACGAATTTTAGACGGTTGGTACAACTTTAATTTTCACAACAAAATTCGTTTAATTCAACTGAATTTTAGTTGCAACACCTAAAATATTCAGAAATCTAATGTAAGTATCGTTGTACTAAAAAAAAATTATAAGTTACCAGTAATATTTATTTCTTACCAGTAATATACACTTTTCAATTCGGTTGGCACTTGATTTCTCTGTGTATATAAAACTTATTTCAATCAAAAACTTCGGCATGACTTTACATTTGCACTGATAACATTTAAACTCATCAACTTTTAAAATGTCAATCAACAATTTGACAAAAATAAAAAAAAATCGCGAAAAAAAAATAATTGCGCAAAAACAATTTCGCGTTAGTAAATTTTCTGTAGATTTCTATTAACAAAAATTGTGGAAAAACAAATTTTGATACAAAAAAGGCAAAAATACATAAAATACGATACAAAAAATTTCACAAAAAAATTAAGGAAAACAGTTTTTCCGGAAAAAAATTGGTTTAAAAATTACGAGAAACAAAATTCGTTAACAAAAAGTATGCGTTAGTAAATTTTTGTGAATTTCTATTCACAAAAGTTGCGGAAAAACAAATTTTAATAAAAAATATGGGCAAAAAATTTCCTATACAAAAAATTTCAAAAAAAAAAAATTAAGGAAAACAGTTTTTCCAGAAATAAATTGGTGGAAAACTTTCGCGAAACAAAATTTGTTAACGAAAAAATATGCGTTAGTAAATTTTTGTGGATTTCTTATCTACAAAAATTTTGGAAAAACTAATTTTGAGAAAAAATATTATGGGGAAAAAATTTGCGAAACAAAAAATTTAAAATAAAAAAAATTAGGAAAACATTTTTTCCGGAAAAAAATTGGTGGAAAGCTTTCGCGAAACAAAATTCGTTAACAAAAAAAGTGCCAAAAAAATATTCCGCAAAAAAAATTGTGGAAAAATTCACTAGAAAAATTGTTGAAAAAAAATGTTTGCACAAAAAATCTAAAGATTTTTACTATTTAGCATAAAATACCAATTTGAATGGAAATGCTTGAGGTGCAAGGTTGGATAATAAATAAAAATTAAATCAGTTCCCGGTATCAATTCTTTAAAGAAATTTTACCCCGCTTAACCTACAGCATTGGCATATTGTACTAGTTCAGTAATTAGTTCAGCTTTAACCAATCACGGCATAGCTACTCCAAGGGCAATTGATTCATTACTCCCTGTTTAAAAGAGGATATCATCTAAATGAAACAAGATAAATTAAAGAATTTAAAAGATAAACGTTAAATGTATTAATGGAGTTTGTCGAAACTATAAAGATTATTTTTTTTTTTAAATTTTTTTTTTTTTTAAATTTTTCTAGGAACTATTTATGGATTTTGTTTTTTAATTCGACTTTTGCCAGTTTTTGTATTGCTATATGGTAACTACGGCAGGTATACCACTACTGGAATATTATTTTGAGAGTAAAAATATATATTATATTTTCGAAAATGTGCGCCTCCGTAGGCTAGTCGGTAGCGTGCTGGCTTATCACTGCTGGGGTCGTGGGTTCGATTCCCACCAGAGGCCCTGGTCTGTTTTCGTTACAACGCGCCGAAAGCCATAGTAGCTAGTTCTCGGTTAGGGTAATAGTATATAATTTGTAATTATATGATTATTAATTAATAAAAAAAAAAAAATAAAAAAAAAAAATATTTTTGAATTTATTTTTAAATTATTGAATAAAAACAAAATCTCTATTTGTTTAAATTCTATTATTTAAATTAAAAGCCATTTCTGGTTTCTTTTAAAAATTTACTAAATTTTTTGATTGATTTTATTATAATTTTTATTAGTCCAGTTTTTTTTTTTTTAGAATTTATTACTGTATTAATTAATTACTTCCTTTTACTTTGCGGTATGTGAGGAATGTCCATCCTTGTTTTTTCTAGTTTTTTTTTCTTATGAGCAATTTGTTAGAAATATATAACTTAATTAAATTACAACATGGTTGTTTATTAGAGTTCGTCAGAAAAGTATAGTTTCTTTGTTTTTGGGATATCATCACTTTTAAAAATGTTGTGGCATCAAAAGAAACAAATGGTGTTATTATGTTTGCCAAGATTTTAAAGTTCAGAATTCAGGAAATGAAGTGGTCGAAAAAAAAACAGTTTTTTTTAAGCTGCGGTTGCGACATTACGTTTTTCAATTTAAATCGGTACTTTGGGAGTCACGATTTTAAGCGGTTACCATATACATATTTGGTTAAAAACGTCTCGAGTGTAAATTACCCATAATTCACTTAACTCAACTCTGTTATAATTTTTTTTATTTTTTTATTAATTAATAATCATATAATTACAAATTATATACTATTACCCTAACCGAGCACTAGCTACTATGGCCTTCGGCGCGTTGTAGCGAAAACAGACCAGTGCCTCTGGTGGAAATCGACCCCACGACCCCCGCACTGATAAGCTAGCACGCTACCAACTAGCCTACCGGGCGCACTTTTTTTTTTTTTTTTTTTAAAACTTAAAAAGTACACACCAGCAAAAAGCATTTTTAGCATAAAAAAATATCGATTTATGGTAACCCATTTTAAAGTTATCAAGATTTCAAAATCTTGTTGTCTTTCTTAAAATGTAATATTTAATTGATTAACAACTTTTTAAGAGGCCGCGATTTATCGAAAATGTTTGTGACATTTTTCTAAGCTAACAAAAAATATATTTATTATTTTTTACAAAATTTATACCTTAATAACTTTTTAGAGGTACGCGATATGTCAAAAATGTTTGTACCATTATTACCAGTTGGTGATACATTTTTATTGTGTGTGATTAAAAAATTTATTTTTAAAAGATTTTGGAAAAACAGTGTTTCCCGTCCACTCTATTGACTAAACGGTGCACTTTAAAACCGGGAAAAAAGTTTTTATTTAATCATTTTTGGAGTAGAATCGATCCTAAATTAGCGCTTTTGGCCACCGCGCTTCTGTAAAAGGAGTTGGAATTTTAAACGCCATTTTTTTTTTTGTTGATGCAAAAACCGTACAAAAATTGATGATATCCCAAAATCAAATTTTTGTGACGAACTCTATTGTTTATAGTACTATAAATGCGTGTTTGCATATGTTGCTTTCCAAGCCAACTGCCCTGCTAGAGGAAAAAATGTATCGCAGCAATGCCAAACTAACAGTATTTGTGCTCTCGTGTACGAGACTAAGAAAACATGGAACAACTTTTTCGATTTTTTCAAAAAAATGTGGGAAGTAGGTCAAAAAATTTACTATACACACAGAGAACTAAAGTGTCAACGGAATTGAAAAGTGTATTCTAATGGTAGCAACTTCTAAATTCAGTTAGTTCAGGTGCGGATACAGGAAAACGTTTTGGGGAGGGAAGTTAGAGTATTTTTAATCAACTTTTTTGTATTGAAAAATTTAATTGGCGGGCGGGTGGTGGGTGTGGAATGTCCCATTTACTCTCCCCCTGGATCCGCATCAGAGTTAGTACAACATTAGATTTCTGAATATTTTTGGTGTTGCAACTAAAATTCCGTTGAGTTAACAGAACTTTTTTGGGAAAACTAATGTTCAGTTGTACCAACCGACTGAAATTCGTAATAACCGTATTTGTGTCGTAGTAACCGAATTCCAGTTAGCAAATAGCTAAATTTTTCTCTGTGTATGAATATATTGTTTAATGGAGAAACCGAAAAAAATATAGTTATGCAAACCTTAATTTATCTAAAAATCGGACACAACTTTTTTTACCTTTTTTTATTTATAAAAATTGGTTAGATGTGGTTTTATCGTTCTGGAAAGTTTGATCGTGTAACTTGCATTAGTTTTGGAGAAAATATTCGTCGAATATTGTGTTTCATATATATTTCATTATTTCTGTGTAATTTTATTGTATGTATTAATTATTGTTCATACATACCCAGTCAGAAAATTACAAACGGAACACTGCTTTCTTAATCCTAAAATATTAACACAAGTAGACAAAAGGTCGGTCTGTATAAAAAATGTCCGACAAGCACTGGGAAAACAAAATTTATATGAATAAAATTTCAAAAAGTACAAAAAAATCACAAAAAGCAATGTTTGCCTGTAACCGGGCTTGAACTCGGTACATTCAGACTACAAACTTTTTTAAACAAAGCATCACTATTTTTATAAAATAAATGCTTTACCAGTGGTTAGACTTTTGAAGCGTTGGTAATTTCTGACTGGATAGCACTGGGAGAACCCATTTTTATCAAAGTTCGGATAGTGGTCTCATACAATTCTTTGCCAATGATTTTTTCTGTAGACCACTGAAATTATTGTAAAAAAAATAGTGCCAAAACGATTCTTACACAAGAGTTTTGCCAGTAGTTTATTAACAGTTACTCGGTTTGCCAGTGGTATACCAGTGCTTGATATTTTTTTTACCACTGGCAATTTCTGACTGTGGTTAGAATATTGTTCTACCTCAAGTTCAAAATCTAATATGATATTGTCATATTATATTTTATTTGTTGCTTTTCTAAAAGTTTGATCATTTTCATTATAGACAATACAATTGTTTCATAGGCATCACCTTAATCTTCAGTCATCAGCAAATACTATAACGCACAAAATATATTGATATGTAAAATTGTTGCTTTCACAAAATTAAATGTTTGCCTGAAACCGGCCTCAAACTCGGAACCTTCCGACTACAAACTTTTTTAAACAAAGCATCATTATTTTTATATAATAAATGCTTTAGGTTAGACCTTTTAGCCGTTGGTAGTTTCTGACTGGATAGCAAGGATGGCAAAACCCTTTTTTATCAACGTTGGGAAAGTGGTCTCAGTCAATTCTTTGCCAATGATTTTTTCTGTAGACCACTGAAGTTATTGTTAAAGAAATACGGACAAAACGCTTTTTGAAAACGCTGGTAAAACAAGTGTTCTGCAAGTAGTTTATTTAAAATTCCTTGGTTATCCAGTGGTATAAAATTGATTGATTGAAAATTGATAAACTCCTTTGTATTGCTTTTTTTTCTGCTTTTTTTCTGCTTCTTCTACTGCTTCCTAAGATTAAAAGCTTACAAGTAGTATGTCAAAAGCAATAGCGGTTTGTTTACCACACTTTGTAGCTTCGCGAAAGCACGAACGAATGGTGATGATAACAAAATTTAGTCTTAAAATCAGAGAATTCATGCCTTTATTTAGAGCTGGGAAATAAGAGTATATTGGTTATCGAAACAAATGTTTTCACGCGAGCTTTCTCTCTTATGCCTTATATCACCAACATTGCAAGCGCTTAGCTGTACACTTTCCCTGCTGAAACTGCTTCCACGCCAGCTGTACACTTTCCCTGCCGAAACTGCTTCCAAGCCAGCAGTTTTTTTTTGCCTATTGCTTTAATACATAAATATTCAAATATGTAAGAAGTACAAGTTTCAATGAATTGTTTCTCCAAAACTAATACGAGTTACACGATGAAACTTTCTGGATCGATACAAAAAACATCTAAACTTTTTAATAATTAAAACGAATAGAAAAATTTTGGACGATTTCAAGATAAATTGAGATTTGAATTACTTTAAAAATTCGGAACTAGTTCTGAATTTTTTTTAATCAAATTTTTTTTTTCAAATTCTGCATAAAAAACTATACTGATGTATTCAAATTGCTAGGATTAATCAAATTCAGGTTAAAATAATAATAATTAATAATAGCCTAAAAATGAGTGCAAAATCTGTAAATATTTAACCACGCCTACTTCGCCTACTTTTGGAAAAATTTAAAAAATTGTTTCATTTTTTGTGAGTCTCCTATAGGAGAACAAATACTGTTAGTTTGGCATTTCTGCGATATACTGTTTTTTTTTTGCTGGACAGTTGACTTGGAAATCAACATATGTTCTTACATATGTGTATGTGTGTGTTTATTTGACAGTTTGTGCTAACTGTCATTGTGTTGTAAATCTCTTAGATTACACTTTATTTCAGGTTTTCTTGTATGGTTTATTTTTGGTTCGTTTTTTATATAAAAAAAAACCCAATCTATTCAACACCTAAACATAAATTATTCTATTGTGTTCAATACTTAACCTCCTCGTTCCTCATGTGCAGCCTACTGGACATTTTTCAAACGTTTGCAGACGTGTTTTCAAAAATTATTTTTAATTTTATGACCATTTGTACAGCTAACTGAACATGTTTTTTGTACTAAAAACCAGTATTTTTTTTTGCAAGCTGGTCACTCTAAAAAATTTTGCTTTATATTTGTGATCAGGTGATCGTATAACACGTTTTTTAAAGCACTTAACCATTTTAATTAAATTTTTGCAATTGTGATATATAAAAATTAAAAAAAAATATATAATTTTATTGTTAACAGTTCAATAAACAAGTTAAAGTACATAAATTTTCAATAACTTTATTGTTAGACCCTTATTTTAGCATTTTTTTACATGTCCAGCCCGCTGCACATTTGTTACCTATTACAAAAATAATGGCACGTTTTTTATTTCACTTAGTTACAAATGTCCAGCCGGCTGCACCTGCAGTATCTTAGAATCGCTTCGTCCTTTATGTCCTTGAACAATTTTTTTTTCTATTGTTTCTCTCAGAAGCATAAAACAAAATTTTTGAAGACTTCTGACGCTAGATTTTTCCTCGGGACTGAGGAGGTTAAGAGGAAAATGGTATTTGTTAAAGTAGTATTGGTTAAACTATATACATGTACACGCTGAAAAACGCCCAGCTGGACATATAAATGCTGGTAATATACTTTTGTTTGGAAAACATTTTTGTTTCTCTTGTGTCTAATATAACATGTTTGCTTGCAAATATAATTATGTTTTGAAAACGTTAAACCCATCCACCGTCAAGCATATATATTTTTGGCTGCAAGTATATATATGTTTATTATATGTATGTTTGCATGTCCCAAATAGAAACATTTTAAAATTGCAAATATATCTTTTTTTAGTTTTGAAAATTTTGAATCATTGTAAACATATAAATAATTGCCAGCAAACATATTCAAAAGTGTATTTTTTCTGCGTGTATGTGAACAGCACAAGTTTGTTCTTTTTTTTTTAAATGTACTAGTAAAAGTGGTCATAGTATATTGTTTAATTCATAGTCTTTGTTAGTTTTTTGTAGGTGTGTCATAGGTGACAAGGTATACCAAACCTCCATTATTTTTTTTTTGTATAAATGTATGCGTTTTTTTTCGTATGTTTGTATGGGATTTATATGGTTTTTACCTTGTTATTTTGTTGATTTTTTTTTCTCTCGGTTTTTCCCCTTCATTTCATTAATTTCTTAATGTTTATTTTATTTTATATATTACTTTATCCAATTTGTTATGCTTGAACATAATAGTAAATCAAAACCAGCAAAATTTAGCAATAAGTTAAGACCTGTATAAAATAACCATTGAAAACATATTTGGTTCTGTTAGTAATTATTTTAATACGAAAAATAATAGTTGGGTAACAGGAATTTATTGCAGTTTTAGCTCGAAATAAATTGAATGATATTAGAAAAAATATTTAAAAAATTTTAAACATAAGCCTGCTCTCTTCAAAACTTGGGAATTAGAGTTCACATTACATTTAGTTCACTTATATTTGTGTACTAGTTCATTCTTCTTATTCACTCTTTAATTCATATTTTTTTTTTTAATCCTACAGTCAATGGTTGTTTTTGACAATTCTTAATAAAATTAACAAAAATTTGAGAATATAAATTGTTAATGAACTATTTTGTTGACCTATATGAACTAATAAATGACTATCTTAACATACCTATACTTTCGTTTAGAAAGCAATTTCTATATTTGTTCTTAGAAATTTCCTATATTAGCCATTAGTGTCGGACCGAACAGTGCGGCCAGAAAATGCATTTGGTCTGTATTAGGTATTTTAAAGCATTATGGACAAACTTTTCGAATGGATTTGTTAAAGAACAGGCCGTAGTTAAGTAATCAATTCACTGATCGGCCTTCGAAAGTTCGGCCAAATGAAAAATAGCTTGAAAGATGAACTTTTAACTTTATTGCTAAACTTCGGCTTTTTCCTTAAATTTTATACGCAAAGTCGCATAAAATTGACTCAACAAACATGTTTCCAATGTCCAAAATGTATCATCATTGTCTCCAGATACCAAAATAACGACCAAATATGGTTTTTTGTCATAACTGTTCTGTCGGACCATATAAGCCATTTTAATTCCATACATTTTCCGGAGAAGCAACTTTAAACCTTTGGCGATTTTCGTAATCTCCTAAATAACTATTTCAATTGAAATTGACTCCATGGAACCCCTTGCGCCTACATCGCGCACCATTTAATAATAATAAAGTTTCGGCTGAAGCGATTTGTATTATACCCTCCATCGCACTGTACATACATCAATCTTAAACAAACGCTATGTAATTTTTCACGAAATAGTTTTTCTGCAATATTTTTTTTTTTTCTTTCAAAAACATTTTTTCTTCAAAATTGTGTTTCCACGAACTTTTTTAACTTCAAAATTTTTTTACGTGATATTTTTTTTGTCTAATTTATTATTTTTATTGGTGATTTTTTTTCGATAAATTTGTTTTCGATAAATTTGTTTTCGATAAATTTGTTTTCGATAAATTTGTTTTCGATAAATTTGTTTTCGATAAAATTTTTTCCGACAGTATTTCTTCTCTTACATTTTTCGTTATAAAGGGTCCGCCAAATAACTTTTTTTTTTTTTTGAACTCCTGAACCAATTGAACTTTGTATGGCGTCATACCAAGGTCTTTATGCAAAATTCGTCTCAATGATGTCTCCGAAGTGTTCAATTGTTGAGAACGACGGTGAATTGATGTTGATGGCGCTTCACGCACACTTTCTGCCACAGCAGCAATATTCTCGGTTGTATGCACTGTTTTTGGCTTTTCACGCTTTGGTTTATCGATGAGGATGCCAGTTTCTTTCACTTTTTTCACAAGATAACGAACATACGGAGCTGACGGTGCTTCTCTTCTTCCAAAATCCGTACGCAATTTTCGCACACATTCTGCAACATTACCATGATTTTCAAAGTAATGTCGCAATATTTCCCAGCGTTGTTCAAGCGTATACAGAACCATATTCGTTCAGCGGAAGGATAAAACTAATTATCTGTCAAATCAGACATGAGCTAAGTGTTACCGTTCACGAAATAATCACTAGTTGAAAAAAAAACTTTAGATGGTGGACCCTTTATTTGAATTATTTATATTTTAATCACCAGAAATTAACAAAAAATCTATCACTTTTATGTATAGAGCAGTATTGCCACTTCTTGTGTAATTACACAAATTGAGTGTAAATTTGACTTGATTGTCCATGTGTAATTGCATCCATGTGTAATTTATGTGTAATTTTAAATTTATGTTGATAAATTTTAGATTCTAAGGATTTTTTATTGGAAACTTTAGAATTCTTGTGACTATTTTACATTAAAAAAAAAACGCTAGATACTAGAAACTTTGTGTTACAGCAATTTTAAGGAATTAATCCATTCATAGAACTGATACATTATTTAAACATTTTTCTAGAATACCCCACATTATTTATACATTTTTCTAGAACACACTTTAATTGAAAGAATATTTTTATATGGAAAACTTTAAACATTTTAGGAAGTTTTTAAAAACAGAAAACCTGTTACATTCTGAGGATGTTTCCATAAGGAAAACATCAGGTTATGAAAACATAAAATTTTTGATTATTTTTAATAGAATGTGTAATTTGAAGTTTTTTTTGTGTAATTTTGACTCCTATCATGTGTAATTTTGATTTTCTTTTGTGGCAACACTGTTATAGAGTCATTCCAGAAGGCCTATAGGCAAAAATATAACTTTTTTAACTTCACCCCTTCCGATTTACACAAAACTTGGTATATGTAATCACCTAATTAGTATGACAAAACAGTTTATTTATTTTTAAATTCGTTGTCGTTTATCAGGAATATAATATTTTTTGGAAAAAATTTATAAAATTTTTATATCAGTTAACATATTTCTTTAAATTTTGGTTTAAATTTCAAATAAATTTTTTATTTAGCATAATTTTCCATATTTGATATAAATTGTTTTACTTTCAGCTTTGATAATTTATGCAACAAAAATCCATTAATATTGCAATAATATTAAGCTCCTTAAAATATGCAACACATTTGTTAATTAAACTAAAATAAATTTCGTTTATATAAAATATTATAATTTAATAATAGACATTTTGTTTTTGTTATTTAGCGATTTTATATAGTAGGTTTATTTTTTAAATATTTTTTTTTTTTTTTTTAATTTCAAAAAGCATGTTGATGCATATCATATGCATTTAATTAAATAAATGATATTTAAACACACATAAACGAATACAACATACACAAAGCCAGACAGACTCGTTCTAATACAGTGACATATTCACACAGAGTGTAGTAGAACAGTAAAACATTTTACTCATACTCATATACAGGAGTTAGGGTATTAGGTGTAGAAGAAAATTTCAAGATCTTAGTTAAAAATTTATTAAATCTTAATATTAATGAATCTATTTTAAACTTTAGTATACAAAATATAGAGTGAATAAGAGGGATTCAATAAAATCTGACTAAAATAACCGTTTGACATCTATATGTATTTACTGATAAATTTAAATTATGCTTTTAACATTTACGCAGAGAAAAAATATAATTGAACATGATTTCTGACCAAATTATCATATTATGATCGTAATTATCATAGATATGATTCTGAATGATCTTATAATGATTACCGAGGACGTTTTTATCATCACTTAGAATCATAATATGATTACTACGATCATGATATGATTACTACGATCATATTATTACTACAATCATAATATGATTACTGCTATCTTATTATGAATAGTAGGAATTGAAATTCTCTGCATGTTTTGAGGTATTTTTTGATGAATCTGTATTGTTATTTGAAATTTTTATTTTTTTTTATACCCCCAATATTTCATAACGCACACAAATTCCTACAGCCCGTAATTTATGAAGAAAAAAAAAAATAAAACGTTAAAAACAATAGCATAGCATAGCACATGCTGGTACATGGCAAAACTTTTTTTCGTTGTATTGTTTAAAGATTAAAATGCAAATTATTATTTTGTTAATGGGGAGGTTCTCCTCAACTCATAGCCTTTTAATAATATTGTTTGGGTGAAATAAAACTAAATATTAGCATACATTAGTTTTGCTATAAATAAGCCTTATTAAGTGATTATTAACTAATTTGTAGATAAATGAATTTTCATTATTTTGTCGAGGATTTTAGAAAATATGTTTAACACATTAATTGTACGCAATTTTTAATTAAGTTAAAGGTTAGATGAAATAATAATGCATTGTACAGGGTGGGCCAACTCCGACTGACTGATTTGAAATGTTTATAACTTTTTTAGTTTTCTATTTTATTTCTTTCTTGATGAAAGTATAACTTATAAAAAATTGTTTAACTAAGTATGTAAAACGGCATCCATTAAATGGCGTCCATTTTCCTGTTGGCATTTAATGGCTCTATCAAGAAATTTTGCAATTCTGAAATATCTGTGCCAATATTCTGCTTAAGTTGTTGAAGTTTTTGTGGTTTGTTAGCGTAAACCCGTCCCTTCAAGAAACCCCACAAAAAATCAGGGGCCCTAAAATCTGGGGAACGAGGTGGCCACGCAAAATCAGCATTTTTTTTAAATTATTCTGTCATCAAAAAGTTCTCGCATAATCGCTATTATCTCTCGCGGTATGTGATGTAACTCCATTTAGCTGTAACTCCATTTAGCTGGAACCATACGTCAGGATTACTGAGAACTACGTAAACGTAAACAATTGCCCACATGGTCCTTTATACTGCCTCGGAGACAGTTTCTGGTTTCCCAGTTTCATTTTCGAAAAAAATATGGACCGATAACTCTATCAGCCATAATTTCATACCAAACCGTGCATCTTAGACGATGTAATTGTAGCTGAAGCACTGCTCTTGGATTTTGGGTACCAGAAAATTCGGCGATGAAACACATTTAATTTCAATGAAAATTTGCCTCATCGCTCATAATGAGATTGTTCAAAAAGTAGTTGTTGACCGTCAGGAAATATAATAAATTTCAACAATTTTTACACGTTCTTGCCTTGAGCATGATGACATTATAAAATTTTATTAAATTATTTATTAGTTGCAAAAATTAAATTAAAAACTGTAAAAATAAAAAAGTTTTAAACATTTCAAATCAGTCAGTCGAAGTTGGCTCACCCTTTTTTTTATTTAAACATTAAATTATTGATTATTTTATAAAGGCAGAGTATTTAATCCGCCAAACTTTGTTTGTAATTTTTACCAAAATTTGTTAACGAACCCATTTCTGACTTTTTTCCTAAAAATTACGACATTAACGCAAAACATTTTTTTTCGCTTTTTTCCTAAAAAAAAAAAATCTAAAAAAATTTCGTCTAGAAAAAATTTTATAAAAAATAATGTTTTTAAGAAAACAAACATTTTTAAGATTTCCTTTTTTTTTGACAAATAAAAACGTACAAGATTCTTTCGCGTAAGCCTAAACGTTTAGCAAAAATCTTTAAAATTTGTAAAAATTTTAAAACCCGTGTGCTTATTAGTAACAATTTACCACAGTATAATTTCATTTCAAAAGATTTTTATCGCGAGAAGCAAGTTGACCTAAAAAAAATTGTCTTAAAAAATTTAAGCAAAAAACAATTTGGCGGAAAAAAAATTACCGTGTTTGTGTCACAAAAAACTTGCCTTTCATTATTGATTATAAGTTTTTTTTAGGAAAGAAAATACAAAAAATGTTACGCTTTCAACACTCAGGAAATTGGATAGTGGAGAGATGAAAGGTGGTGAAAGATGAAGGGCTTCAAACATGGCAACACTTTAATTGCGCGAGATGATATGTCTTAGAACAGTTGTTGCTCGCAACCTAATAGAGAGTTATTGAAGCTTTTTGGTTCATAGCCCTGATTCATTATTTTATTTCTGTGAGGTTAAGTGCTATGAGAACAACGAAAAAAGGAGTCTAATATTTTTGTCCAACCCAAATATGCGTTTTTTTCTGTCGATAAAAAAAAACAAATATTTTACGTGAAAAAAATTTAATTTCGAAAAAAAAAAATCGAAAATTTCCGAATTTTCTGACAAAAAGGCAGTCGTAGATTAATTCTGATTTAGCTAAAACATTTTTTCATTCTATAAATAATTTTTCTTGTGATACTCTAAGCGAAATCTCCTCAAAGTGATAATTCGATATTGTGGTATTCTAGATCATGCTCTTCCAAGTGATCTTCAGTAGAATTTCAATAATATCATTTGTTTAGCTAATGTCCAAATTGATGTTCGCTCAATATTAAAAAAATCAGAAAAGTAACTAAAATATTTCTCTGTAAATTTTAATGCTCTTCTTAGAAACTTGATATCAATAATATAAATTTATTATTAAAGTATTTCCATAACAATATCTTTTCCTTATTTAAAGATTCTGTATTTTAAGTATTTTTTGTTTAAACTTTTTTTTGTTTTATAAATTAAGGGCCTTTTTAATCTCTCTTTAATATTATCAACAAAAATCCCCAACTAAGTTAATTAAATTTCTCCTTTGTGGTAGATTGAAAAAAAAATGAGCAAATACAAATGTACCACAATTTGCCAAAGAAGTAAACAGCAGGATATAGCAAATTAAAACCAAAAATAAATGACTAAATAATAATGAAAATGATTGTAGGAAAAATTTGTGCAAAATAAGTTAGACTAAAGCTAAATAATAAGGATAATGATGATATAAAGCTCAACAGAAATTATCATTTGAAATAATTTTCAAAAGAAAAATGTACATAAAAATAACTATAACAAATTTGCTATAATTTAGTTGCTATAATTTAGTTTACCAATAATATAGTTTATATTGTTGTACCGTAAATATTTATTTTATTAATTATCAATTGTGTGTCGTGAAGTTCCGTTTTTAATTTAAAAATATTTCTGATAATGTAAAATAAAGTCAATTTAATAACAAATAACTCCTGATGAAATTGGAAATACGCCAATGAAACGTCGAGTGAAAAATAAAATAAATTCTTTTTATTCTAATTTAATTATCAGACAATTGACCAAATTTGAACAAAGGAAATACCTTACAAACAAATAACAAATTTTGTTTAACACATTTATACTTACACTTAAAAGTGTTAAACACAAAAATGCAACCAAAATGTTACGAGTATGACTTAAGTCAAAAAGACATAAAATCGCTTTATTATTAATGAAAAGCTTTGTGAAATGTTGCTTCATTAAACGTGTATATTATATTTATAATTTTCGTCATAACTATAAATACTTTCATTGATATGATCAAAAATGTTATTTAACAAAGCTTTTTAATCAATATGAAGCTTTATGAAATGTTGCCCAAATAAACTTTTTGTATTTATTTATAAAAAGTTTTAACATTGTTAAAAACTTGTCATTATGATTACCAAAAATTTTTAAACAAAAATCAACAAAGCTATTTGTGAATATGAAAATTTTTACAATTAAGCTTTTGATTATATTTATTTATATTTCAAAACGATTCAATCAATCAAATATTTTTTTTTTAAAAACAAATCCACAAAGCTTTTTATAAATATTAAAAGCTTTTTGAAATTATGCCCCAGTAAACGTTACATTATTATAATCAAACATGTTGTTAAACAACAAAAATGTATAAAGCTTGTTATCAATATGAAAAGCTTTTTGAAATTTCTCCCTGTAATATTATAAAAAGCTTCATCAAAGTTTAAAAACATATTAATATAATCAAAAATGTTATTAAACTAAATTCAACAAAGATTTTCATTAATATGACAAAAGCTTTTATTATTAGTGTTTAAACAAAAGTTTTGAATAAAGCTTTTCGTTAGTAAGATAAAGCTTTATAATGTCTTGTTCAATTAAATTTATCGTAATATTTACAAAAAGTCGCATCATATCATAACAACTTTCTGTTAAAATTATCAAATATTTTATAATACAAAAATAAGCAAAGTTCTTTATTAATTTGGAAAACTTTATGAGGTTTTGCTAACATAAACTTTTCAGTATATTTATAAAAAATCTTCATCACAGTTAATAAAAAATTAATTATTAGAATTAAACATTTTATTAAACGAAAAATCACCAAACCTTTTTTTTAATATGAAAAGCTTTTTAAAATGTTTCCCAATTAAACTTTCTACTATGTTCATTAGTAATTTGAAAATATATTGAAATCAAACATTTACTTAAACAAAATTAAAAACAGCTTTGCAATAATATTAAAATACCGGTTTATATTTTGTTCTTATGATCAAACAAAAATCAAAAAAGCTTCTGATCAATATGAAAAGCTTTGCAATAATATTATAATAGCTTTTATTACAGGATTTATCAGTTTGGTACCGTTTTATATTTTGCTATTATGATCAAACATTTTATCAAACAACAACCAAAAAAGCTTCTGATCAATATGAAAAGCTTTATGAAGTTTTGTTCAATTAAATTTATCATTATATTTATAAAAAGTTTCATCATAGTTTAAAAACTTTTTGTTATAATGCTATAACAGTTTATTAAATAAAAATCAACAAAGTGTGGCATATATATTAAAAGCTTTTACTCAATTAAACTTTTTTATCGTATTTATAACAAAGTGTTATCATAGTTTAAATATTTTCCATTATTATGACCAAATACATTTTATAAAACCAAATTCAAAAAAGCTTTTCATTTGTTCAATTAATCTTTTCGTTATATTTAAAAAAAGTTTCATCATAGTTTAAAAATTGTTTGTAACATTTTATTATACTGAAATCAGAAAAGCTTCTAATTAATATGATAAAGCTTTCACTAGTAGTGTTTCACTAAAATTGTTTACTACGTTTTTTTCACATTAACTTGAAGAATTTTTGTTACTCAAGGAATTTGTTCATTTCTATTGCAATTTCACAGCATTATTGAGTTGTGTACAATTGAATATGTTTGTAGTAAACTTGAAAAGAATTTGTCGACAATTAAATTGCATACCAAAACACTACAAAATGTATACAATATTGTTATGAATTTCAATTAAATGATAAACTGGTAGTAATATAAACTTAAATGTATGAAATTTATTTGACTTTACAGTATATATATATATAAATTTGTTCAGTATTATCAAGATGCAGTTAAAGTGTAAATAATTTAAAAAATATCTTAAAATTTTCATAAATAAAAATTTCTAGAGCTTCTGTAGTACGTTAACAATATTATAACTAAGGTTATTGTTGCTACCATTAAATTTTATAGAAACCTTGTTTAAGCAATGACCTATTTTTATTAAAAATTCTAAGAATTTTATGTAATGTCAAATCCATAAATTAGTTTTTTGAAACAACAATGTAATGGAAAATTAAAAAAAAAAATAACATAAAAACTATTAAAAGGAAATAATTACTTTTTTAATTATTAAAGAACGAAATTACAAGGAATAGGTTAAATTGTGATTTTTCTATTAAACAAGATTCTGAAGTTTAACTTTAATTATACAGAAATTTGGTTAATGGTTAGCGCGTTGGACTCTTACACAGATGGTCCCGGGTTCGATTCCCGGTGACGACCACATCAATTCAGCAAAATAATATGTATACGTTTTCTATCACTTATATGTATCGCAGCGCCCACCTTTGGTGTTCCCATAGCACTTAACCCCACCGAAGTAAAATAATGATAATCAGGGCTATGAAACAAAAAGCTTCAATGAATTCGCCCTTAATCTTTCACCACCTTTCAACTCCCACTATCCCCTTTCCAAAGAAAGCAAAACATTATTTAGTAGGAAGAATTTCGTGAGTGTTGCTTCTCTTTTTCAAAAAAAAAAAAAAAAGTTGTAATTAAGTATCTTTATGTTTTAATGAAAAAAAAAAACAATTATTTGTAGAAGAAATGTAATTTTTGACTACATATGTAGTTCATTTAGAAAAACCAAACCACATCAAATTACTGTATTATGCTTTCACATTTATTTTATACAGTATTTTTTTTTTTAATAAAACAAATAAATGTTTGTTTATTTTTTATTACATATCTAATAAATTTTTACTATAATTGTTTTTCATTTTTTGAACAGTAAAAAACAAAGGAGTTTATTGTGAGATAAATCGCCATTTTTTCAATTGAAATTTCATTGGATTTTAACTACATTTGCAGTAGTCTTTACCTACATAGTGTTCTAAGTGTACTTATCTAAAATTCCTAAGCACACTCTTACGTATGAGCAATATTAATAAAACATCACACATATTACTCATGCGTTTAGTATGAAATTTATGCAAATTCTATATTTTTTACCTCGCAATTGTCATGACACCAAAAGAATGTTCATATAATTTGTCATATTTGTATGAAAAATATATTTGTTGGAAAAATATGAATATTATTTAAACAAAAATTCCCTACCCCATTTTTTTTTTTCCGCCAAGAAATAAATATGAAGCTAAAAGCTTGGAAATATCATCATTTGTCTTATGAAAGCTTTATTTGTTTTTTTACAGTTGTACTTTACTTAACTTCACTTTCAACATATTATAGTTTAAAAAGTATGTCATAAATATTCATTAATCTATTTGCAATAGAAATGACAAAAAAAAAACACACAGTTGGCAAATATAAAAGAAAAATCAAGAAAATTGTGTACACCAGAAACAGGGAAATATGTTAATATGGGAGTGGGAAAGGAATGATAAATGGGTAACATTTTAAACCTTAAATGAGGCAGTCAACCAAAATAAGGCTTGTGGTGAAATCATTTGAAAATTGTGAAATCGTTTAAAACGCACAAAATTCGTCGACAAATTTAAAAGTTAACATATTCACTCATGTCATTACATTTTTTGTAAATTGTTGTAACCCTATAAAATCTATGTGTGTTATAGCGGTACCATTTATTTCGCTAATTGTATTTCCTAAAAAGTTATTTGTATTTTCTTAAATTTTCCCCCAATTAATTTCTGGCGGAATTATTGTTCACATTTTTCTGTAGCGATAACGTTTTTTCCGCAATTTTTTGCCTTCAAAATTTATGTCGCGAAATTGGTTAATGACAAAGAAATTGCTGACATTAAAAATAATGACATTCAGATAAACATTTCTGTATAAGAAACATTTTTCCGCGGAATTATTGTTTATTTTTTTTCTGCAAAAAAAAAAATGTGCTCCTAGTTCTTTTTATCAAGATTTTTTTTTTAATTCCTTCTCTAATTTTTCTCCTCAAATAAAAAAATACGATATTTTAGGACAATTTTCTTTTCCGCGACAACATATATTCGTGAAAATTCATTTGCATTTTTAAAAAATTAAAATAATGTGACTTAAATTCTGCAGAATTTGTCTCCCTATAATGTTTTCTTAATAAATGATTTGATAACTCTTTGAGAAATTTATTTCAAACCTTTTTTTTAATTTTTTTCTACAATTTTTTCTTTCTTGTGGAATTCACTTTCGCAAATTTTGCTAGTATGAGTGGCTAGTAAAAAAATTACGATTTATAACGTAAAAATTTCATTGTGCAGAATTTGTCTCCGTATGTTTTATCAATAAATGATTTGGTAACTCTTTGCGAATTTTATTTCCGGGAAATATTTTTTACGACATTCATGAACAAATTTCTGTAACGGAGACATTTTTCCAGCGTAATATATTTCTTGCTTTTTTTTAGTTTTTTTTCGCAAATTTTTTTTTTAGGTATAATTTGTTTTTTTTTACAGAAAATGCGGAAGCATTTTTTTCGGGAAAATTAATTAATTTTTTAAAAATCCATGTGCTTTTTAGCGGGAATATTTTATTACTCAGATTTTTTTCTCCTATTATTTTCTTGTGAATTTTATTTCCGTAATATTATTTATTAAATTGTTTTCATCATAAACAATATTTTGTAGCGGAAACATTTTTTCCGCGAATTTTTTTTTTTAGTTTAATTCTTCGTAAAAATTAATTTGTATTTTTTTTATTTTTCTGAATTTTTGTTAAATTTGTTTTCATTAGCGCAAAGCTTTCTGGAGAAAAATAAAGGGGCATAAAATTGATGCTAAAAAGAACATGTTCTTTAAAAGTGTTCCAAATTATTTTCACTAAACATATATGCTTCCTCTTAAGAATGTAGTCCGAAAATATTGTATTGGTTTATTTCTAAAAAAAAAAAAAAAATTAAAAAGAAATTAGAAAAAAAAATTACAAAAATATTTTTTTTTTATAAAAATATACTAAACTGGAAAAAATTTCCGCGGAAAAAAGATTCCAAAACAAAATGTTTGGTAATTTTTCGCAAAATTGTAAATTTATTTTTTAAATTTCTCCGCATAATTTGTGTGTTTAGAGAAAAAACGACATTCGCGGAAAAATAGCTGGAACGTAAAAATTGTATCTACATCATTTTTTTGGTAGTAAAAAATATGTAATAATTTACCCGTGGAATGTATTTCCTCAAATTTGTGGATTAGTGTTAAGTGGAAAACAAAAATATTCTTAAAAAATTTTTGTAGCGGAAACATTTTTTTTTTTTCTTAAAAATGTTTTTTTTTTTGTTTTTGTAACTTTTCGACGAATTTTCTTCCGCAAAATTATTTGCGTATTTTTTTGGTTGATTGGTATTATTTTCAAGACAAAAATTGTGCCATTCACTAAAAATTTCTGTATCGGAAAAAATGGTTTGGTGAATTTTTTTTCTAAAATGATTTTTTTTTTTTTTTTTTTTTTTTTTTTTTAGCGTAAAAGTTTCCTCCGAGTTATCAATTTCACTGAACATTTTAAGCGATTTTTATATCTGCGATTTATATGTTCGAGGATTTTTTAAATTTAAAAAAAAAAAAACAATATCCGCGAAGTTACCTTTCTAAAACTTTTTTTTATCGCGAACGGTATGCTTTATTTATTTATTTTTTATTTTTGTTCAAATTTAGGTAGGGGATGTGTTTATTTTATTTTTTTACCACTACGAAGACGCTCTAGCAGATTAATGCATAAATTATATTTCTAATTTTGAAGTTGATTTAGTCAATTTTTTTCGAATGGACGATAATAGAATTTGTTGCTGATTTTTTTTTTTTGAAAGAAAAAACTTATCACTCGCGGAAACATTTTTTTTTTTTTTCATTTATATTTTTTTGCGAATTTGTTTTCGCTATTTGTCGTATTAGCGTCTAGTGAAAAGATTACGACATTAACGGAAAAATTTCTGTACGCGAAACGTTGCACCAAAAAATCTTTGATAATTTTTTGACGAATTTTATTCCCCCGAAATCATTTCTGAAATTCCTTTCACAAATATATTTAGCGGAATTAGTTTTCAACTTTTTCGCATTTATTTGGAAATTAATATAAGGCTCGATTAAGATTTCTCCACTCATTTTTTAATATATTTTAAAATATTGATAGATTGGGTTTTTTAAGTTCCTTATAAGTAACACTTCCGTAATTGTCGCTTTCAAAATTCAACAAGTAAAAAAAACTTAACAATTAAAAAAAAAATCTTTTTAGGGTTAAGATTTTCAGCGAGTTTAACTGAAAAGAAAATTATTTTTTATGCAAATTTTTTTTCTTTGCGTTTAAAACCTGTAGGCCAAACTTTTGGCGCTGGTGTGCGTTTGACAAATAGAGTCTAGGAAAATGTGTGTCTGCGCGATCGTGTCTTTACTAATGTTAACATACATTTGTTGAAAACCTAAGAATACAGCGAAAAAAAATTTGTTTTCTTAACAAATGACACTTAAATGTTTAAATTTACGAATGTTCATTTTAAAGGCTTTAGTACTAAAAGTGTTGCTTTTTTTACTATGTCTTAATAATTATTGAAGTGGAGGTGTCAGGAAACATTTGTTAGAGATGTAAAATAAATTGTTTGTTTTTTGTTCATTTTCTTTCATGTAATAGAAATTTTTAAGCTGATGATTGATTACAATTGCAAATGAGTTCAAAAAAAAAAAAAAAGTGGCAGCAAAAAAAAAACCAACATTAAAGGCAACAGTTTGTTTGATTAATAAAGCCAACAAAGAAAGAAAATGTGCTCAAAATTTTTGTAATTAAAATTTTCAAAGAACCATTACAGGCAGTAAGTACTCTGCCTCAAGTTATTGATTCTGGTTGTGTTATGGGAGTTGGTAGAAATTATTTAACTAGTAGGAAATGAAAATACGTTTGAATTTTTAAATAATGTAACAATGTTTTGAATAATTGCTTGTTTTGTGTAATTTTTACGAGGGATGAAAACAGATTCCATTCAATTGACTTTGTGGAGTTGTATATCGAAAAAATTTAACAAATGTTAAGGCTTATTAGAAAATGTTAATCTTCTAAGAAAGCCTATTATTAATTGAACTTTTGGGTATTTTTTTAATACTAATTCATCTTTAGTTATGTTGATTGTACTTTAAATGTCAATTAAAATGTTATATATATTGTTAGTACTAACTGATTAGTGTAAATTATGTTATTTTATTTTCCGTTCCTATTTAGGTTATTTTAAATATTGAATTCAAAATTTTAATCGGAGCTATATCCAGTTTCTAAATAGACTCTGTTTAGTACTAAATTCATAATTTAAAGGCAGGCTCTTTTAGTATTTAATTCTCTCTCTCTCTCAAACGCCACTTTTTAATAATTAAATTCCAGTTTTAATATTTGTTGTCTTAATTTTAGTACTTAAATTTAGTACTTAATTTTAATGTTGACTGTCTAAAGTACTTAATTTGCATCTTGACTCTTTTAGTACTCGCTCTCCACAATAATGTTTGTTGTATTTAATTACCGCTTTAAGTGGCTCTTTTTAGCACTGAATACTTTAACTGTAGCCATTTAATATTCTGAATTTAAAATTTCATTAGAATAATGTTTAGTAAATTGCTAGAATATTAAATTAAGAAGGAGCTTATGTTAATAGATATCTCTTCAGCTGCCTTAGAAGCTATATAAAAATAACCTAATAATTTAGTACTAGAATTATAGTACTTAGAACTAAAATCAAACAGGTAATTATTAAGCATCATTCTTCAAAAGTATTTTATTTTAAATCTTAATTACTAGGTACTTTCAAATTTCTGGGCAAAGTTTCGGATAAAAAATTCTTGGATTTGTATTGTCTTTAATTTTAGCAGAAAACTATCAGCACCTTTAAAATATGCCTAATTTTAGTACCAAATACTAAATAAAATTTTTTAAAAGCCCACTTATATCCGAGCTACAATTTTAGTTATATATAGTGCTAAACAGCTGTAGATGTTTTATTTCAAACTGTACTAAAAAACTTGTTTTCTGAAAAAATCCATGATAGGTGAAAATTGATTTAGTCTTCTCAACATTTCCTTACTTTTTATACAGTATTTTATTTTTTAAATCTTTTATCTGATCCTGATTCCCTTTCCACAAATTCTCAGATTTTTACAAAAAAACATATAGAAAGTATCTTGTAAGCAAAACGAATATATAGTGTTAAACAATAAAAACCAGAAGTAATATCTAACATCATTAGTTGGTAATTTATCAAAGTCTATTAAATGCAAAAACAAAAAATGTATAAGAAAAGAAGCAAGAATATTAAATAAAAAATAAGATGAATAAAAAATTGCTCCATAAAATCAAAAAAAATAATCTAGAAAAGGAAATAATGATCAACGTTTAACAAATTTAAAAATGTATCACTATTATCTTTTTTTTTTTTTAGTACTTATGTACTAAAACGTTTAATCTAGGATATTTTAATAAATTATTGTGTAAATGATAATTTTAAAATATATTTCTATAAATCTACTAACTTTGAAACAAATTTAGTACACATGTACTAAAACGTGTAATCTAGGATATTTTTAATAAATTATGGAGTAAACTGAGGTAGAGCAGAATTTATTACGTATTTCGCCTACAGTGATTAAACTTTTCTTAATCCATTAACTAAATGCATTTTATATTGCATACTTTTAGATGTTGCTAAACAATATGATGGATTGTATTTTTAAGCTACTAAAAAAGTTAAACTCTTTTAATTATGATAATGTTTGTTATACATTTTTTAAGCTTCTTTTTATTTTCTATTTCAATTTGTTAGATTTTTTCTTTAAATCATGTTTTTCCACAATATTATGCTAATTTTTATTTAGTATTAATCCTTTTTTATAATGTTATTTATATTTTCCCAAGTAAGCATTAAAGTATGTTTTATTTAAGGCTTTTTTGTATTTTTGGTATAATAAAGTCAATAAAATTTATGGTAGATTTTTTATACTCATTTTGAATAGAAGTACAAATAAATAAACTTTTACATCAATAGGTTTAAGCTCAAAATTTATGGTTTCAAAAAATATATACAAATTTAACGATAAATAACATTTCAATTTTCTCTATGAATATGTTAAAAAAAACATGCTAACATAAATTCAAAAACTTTTTTTTAGGCTTTTTTAATGCTGACATCATGCATTTTAATGTTTCAAGGTTTTCTTTAAAACAAATTTTATAAATTTGGATATAGAGAGTTTTTGTGAGAGGAAACAACTTAATTAGTTATGGGTGATTTATGCCGGAAAAAATACGTACATTTTGTATACTAAAGTGATTAAATGTTGACGATTTGCCTTTTAATTATATGGATAACTTACAAGAAGGTCTCTTCATGTTAAAACTCTTATTTTAATTTTTAAAAAAAGTTCTTTTGTCTACCATGACCTCATATTTGTGCGAGTATTTTATGCTTTTATTACACAGCGTATGAGTAATATGCACTTAATAACTAAAATTCCACATACGCCATGGAGTCTCAAATTATGTCCATTATGTTTAAACAAAATTTCATTAAATTAATGAAAAAAAATATATTAAAACAACTTTGACAATACCTTACATTTCCTTTATTTAAACACAAACATCGAAACACACGCTTTTGGTTTTAGTATTTGATATGACATAGTGTGTGTTACAGAAGCAGCAACAAATTTATTTAAAAATTCTATCGAAATGTAATTAAACCACAACTTTAGTGTAGAGAGTAGTAACGTTTACAGTTGTATGTTTAAACGGAAATGAATTTCCTGTCATACATTTAAACAAGAACTTGGTAAATAGTTAACACACGTAAACATGGACTTTGAAAATCCCACACACACACACTCAAACATTTACATTAATTCTATGGCATACCAAATGTACAACATAACATTTTAAACCGATTATTTGATGTCGTAACAAATAAAATGTTTATACAAATTTTTTAATCCACAAAACTGCAAAATTGTGATAAAACACAAAAAGAAAAGTTATATAAAATTCAGATTTTTTAATTGGAAAAAAACACTGTGGAAATTAGCCCTTAAAACGATCAACTTGAAATTTCATTACTTTTAAAATTTACAAAAAAAAAATGCATAATAAAATTTTGCTTTGTGATGTGTCACAGAGCTAACGCAAAAGAACATATTACAAAACTGACATAAAGACACTTATCGGTCGCACAACTGAAGCCCAAGAGCCTGTCACAGAACTCTTATAATAAATTGTGTATAAAATTGTAAAAGATTATGAAAAATGCCTCATTTAATAAAAAGTTTTGTCTTAATTCTAACGAAATTCTATCCATTTTAGACAAAAATTCATTAACGTAATGAAGATTTTTTGTAGTGTTTATCTTATTTAACAAAAAAATTTACCCATTCCTGGACCAGTGTGAAAGTACCTACTCTGTGACCTGTCTCGTGTCTGGTAAAAACATGACCATTTATATTTACTGATATGTACTGGATCCATCCTGGAGAGACAATATTTAATTACTATAAATGCAATTAATGTTTATCCCGATGAAAATAAATTTAAATAACAAATATGCAGGTGCTTGTGCAAATTTAAATGTAACTGACACTAATAGAAAACATATGATTTTCTATTGTTGATTTACTTGAATAAACGTCACTACATTGCTAGGTCTGTCAAAAAAACAGAGTAGTATTTGGAAGATGACAAAGCCAATTGTGACAATTTTTTGTTGTTGTTTTTGTTTTTTCTTTGATATTTTGAATTTTGAATCTCGCTCCTAGACGAGGACAAGAAATTCTCATTGAGTTTGTGATTTAACATAACAAATATCTCTAGAAATTCTAATAACAAAGTCCCCTGAAGATTTCCTTGGGCAAGAATGAAATCCGGATAGGGACACGCCTACATCAGATTGCTTTTCACAATTTGTTAAATAAGTTTTGGGACTTTAGCACATTTAATTACTATAAATTACAATAGCCATGTTTTCACCAGCCACAGGGAGGTATTTTCAGACCTGTTCTATTGTTACCAGTCAACGGACATGTCACAGGGTAGGTAATTTTTGCTTTTTCCACACATTTCTATAAATAATTATTTTTCAAGTTTGATATAATTTTTATTAATAATAAAAATTATGTTTTTTCGACCATTGTGCAATGAAAATGAAAATTTTTCAAGTTCGAGGCCACACTCTATATTTCTTTATTAGGATATTGTCCTAACAAATAATCTATAGAGTTTTTGTTTTCAAATTTATTAATTGACCACTTTCAGGAATGTGTTGATAGATTTATTTCGGCCTCGAACTTGAATAATTTGCATTTTCATTGCACAATTAAAGTTCGAAAAAAACATAATTTTTATTTGTAATAAAAACAAAAAAACGTGTATTGAATATCCACCAAAGGTGGGCCTTGCACATAACAAAAAAAAATTTAATTTTATTTTTTGATCACTGGTGATTATCTTTTACTTCGAGCTCATATATATAGTAGTTCTCATGTAGTGAGAAAACTAGTTTATATGAATGTTTGATGTTTAGCATGGGATTGTTATCTCTTTCAAAACGTGTTCTGATGATGGGAACCTAGAAAATTCCCGAAATAGATCTATCAAAGGGTCAAATAATAAATTTGAAAACAAAAAAAAATTCTATAGATTATTTGTTAGGACAATATCCTAATAACGAAATATAGAGTATGGCCTCGAACTTGAATAATTTTCATTTTCATTATATCAAACTTTTATAAATTTTAACTTCGTGATAATTTTTAACTTCGAGCTCATATATTAGTTCTCATTTAGTGAGAAAACTAGTTTATATGAATGTTTGATGTTTTGCATTTGATTTTCAATTCTTTCAAAACGTGTTCTGATAATGGGAACCTAGACCGAGGTGGACTTATAGTATTCTAAAAATAATATCAATATTTTTCCCATAATAAGCTCTACATAAAAAAACATTTGAGCCTATTTTCGATAAAAACTAAAACAACTCTTTTTGGGCAAACGTATTATTTTTGAAGTCTTTAATCGCGTGTCGGGACCTAAAAGTACCTTCCAAAATTGTTTTCTTTAATATGCACCGTTTGAGTGCTATTAGTTTTTCGGGAAACCCTAATGTACAAGTAGTAGCAGCTGAAATTATATAAGTCCTGCTAACAACCTTTTAGAGTATTTACCGTAATGCAGACCTTAGTCCTAAAAACTACAAAAATTGTTTGCTCGATTTTGAGCGGTATTTGGGAGCGGTATTTGGGAGTGGTATTAAAGTGTTGGGGTTGTGATTTTTTTACACGTGGTAAAACAAATTTTTCTCTAACTCTTTTAGCTTTCGAGACATGGACAATCGAATTTGTATCTAAACAATTTTTAAAATTTTTGTCAGTTGATTTTCTGTATACTTTCGTAGCACATATTGCAAGTTTAAGTCATTTATTTAAACAATCTTTTAAAATAACTGATAGTTTATGATCATAGTGTTCTTATATGTATTTAAATAGGTTTTTTTATGTTGTATAATTACTTTCTGCAACAACAAAAACACATGTATATTGTAGCAACGAACAAAATAAAAACCAAAAAAACTGCATGCCTGTTAACTTTGGATTAATGTTATGGTTGTTGATTGTTAGTTGCTTTTAATTGCAATTATAACAGTAAAAATGTAAGGCCGGCAACAGAAAAAGAAAAAAAAAATATTGTTGTACATTTACCCCAGTATTCATAAAAATTCTTTATTCAGAGTTCAAATACATTTTAGTTAAAACACATTTTAAGCCTTAAAACTGTATTCATAAACGAATATTAGCTTAAAATACCTATTTTAAACCTTGTGTAAAAGTTAATATTCGTTTATGAATACAGTTTTAAGGCTTATAATGTGTTTTTACTAAAATGTATTTGAAATCTGAATTAAGATTTATTATGACTACGGGCGTTAATGTCCAGACACTTTAAATTGACATTTACAGCATACCATTATGCAGGCGCGGTTCCAGGGGGAGGGAAAATGGGAATTTCCCTCCACCAAAATAATATTTTTCAATACAAAAATGTAAAAAAGTTTAAACAATTAATTAAAATACTCTAAGTTCCCTCCCCAAAATATTTTTCTGGATCCGCGTCTGCATTAAGGTAGATGATGGGTTTTGTTGCCAAACGGGTGTGTATATCTGGTACAAAAGCCAGAATAAAAACCCAGCAAAATAAAGTGGAAGTAGTGCTTTAAGAACCTATTTAACTTGACTTCCAAAGCATTAGCATACGCACATTTTTTGCTTTCATAGAAGTTATTGTTAACAACTGCCAAAAATGTTAAATTAAAGTTATTTTAAACAGCATTTGCATCACTACACACAGGGAATAAATTGGTTGGAATTTCATTGTAACCAACATAATTTAATCATTATTCAATAATTTTAATTGTAAGTACTTAAAATTCATCATCAGAATAATTAAACTATATTGTAATCAAAAAATATATAAAATTAAGCAAAACACAGTCACATCATTCAAACTATTGGTTTTTCTTGTCAATATTGAAATAACATTATCTTATACATTGCTTTTAATAACAACAACCAAACACTTGTGGGAGATATTAGCCCTTGAATGAAATATTTGCAGTTAAAATCGAATATTAGTTTCGCCTGCCAAAAAAAAAAAACAATCACTCTATCTAAAATATAAGTTTTCGTTGCCAATTTTAAATTAATATAAAGTTTTGGTAACTCTAATAAAATATTAAGATTTGCAGCCCAATTTCTGTTGTACATACAAATATGTTTCTAGACATTAATATTTAAACTTGAAAGAAAAAATATATTCAAGGTAGAAACTTGAAAATACAAATTCAAATTGAGTTTAGGCTAGAGGTAAAGTAATTGCCTGAAAAGCAGAAGGTCGCCGGTTCAATAAAATAATTTTAAAAAAATATAAATTTTTTTTATAGTTTTGGTAACTCTAATAAAATATTGAGATTAACAACCGAATTTCTATTGTACATACAAATATATTTTTATATCAGTATTTAAATTTTAAACTAGAAAATATTCAAGGTTGAAATTTAAAAAAAAAAACATATTTAAATTGGGTTTAGGCTTGAGGTAAAGTACTTGCCTGACAAACGGAAGATAGCCGGTTCCAGCCCAGTTCGAGGCATATCATTGTTTTATTAATAAAATAAATGTTGTTGAACGCATGTGAATCTATTTATAGAATATTATAGTCCATAAACATAAAATATTCAATTGTTACAATAAAAATTCGAAATTTGTAAATAAATGTGGGTTGTTACAATAGTATTAAAATTTAATAATAGTTATAGTACATGGAACCACAAAAATTCGGTTGCAACTACAAAATTGTTGTCTGTGTGCATATAAATTAATTGCTATCTAGTTAAAGTAATAACATCCTAAGAAATTGTTTTTCATAAGTTCATATCTTCTTTTTTTTTTATATGAAGGTTGAGGTGGTAAGTGACAATCAAAGTTGCAAGAGTGGCAATCAGAGTTGCAAGAGTAACTGGCAATCAGAGTTGCAAGAGTAACTGGCAATCAGAGTTGCAAGAGTAAGTGGCAATCAGGGTGCAAGATCGATTCAGGACTGGGAAGATAATTTTTTTTTAATTTCATATTAATTTTTTAGTATTTTTTTTTTTTTTTTATTTAATTCTATGTTTTCTGTGTAGAGGGTGATTTTTTATCAAATTTCTTTTTGGCAGCTCAACTGTTTTTGTGTAACATGTTACTGTTAAACATGTACAGTTTGGTCTATAGTTTAACCATGAATCGACTTACAAGCGAAAAACGCTTGCAGATTATTGAATTTTATTATCAAAATTCATGCTCGGTTAAGAAAGTGCATCGCGCACTTAATCCAATTTATTGGCCGTTTTGGCGTCCTTCTGAGGCGGCTATTCGGCTTTTTTTATATAGGGGTTGATGTGGTAAGTGATAGGATTTGCAATCCGAATGTTGCAAGATCGATTCTGCACTGGGGAGATAATTTTTTTTTTATTATTAATTTTTTTAGTGTTATTCTATTTAATTCTATTTTTTCTGTGTATTTTAAGATTAATTAATTAGTAATTTAAAAACGCCCAAATAATTAACATCTTGACTTTAATCGTAAATAAAAAAATTGTTATCCAGAGTTGACAAATAATTATTTGAAGAAATCTATTTTTGGCCTTTTTCGATTTTTAAAAATTATTTCAAAATATAAAAAAAATACAGTTTTATATTTTTTTTTTAGTTATGTTGATATGAAAATGCAAAAATGTATTTCACTGCTAAAAATAAGTTTATCAATTGTATATAATCTGCTAAGATCTGACCGATCGGAACGTGAATTTATCATATTTGTTTCAAGATATACTTTTTATGTGTGCAATATTCAGAAAAATTCGGTTAGAAAAATTGATTTTTGGTTGAAAAATCTATTTTATTTTTTTATTCTATTGTTTCGGATCTCACAAAATCAGCGAAAATGAAAAATATCGAAGTCACAACTTGAAGAAAGCTAGTTTAGTAATTTAATTATATATAATTATATCAAGCTATATATTACTATATATACACTCTTTTCGTCAGGAAGCCAATGTTTGTAAAGGGTGTTTTTTATACAGGTATAGAACTTCAAGTTGGCAACACTTTTTTAACTGGCGGCCAATTTGTCAGCTGTCAAGTGATTTATTTTTAGTTTGGTTTGGCGTTTCAACATGAATAGACTAACGCCTGAACAACGCTTACAAATTGTGCAAATTTATTTTGAAAATCATGGTTCTATTCGAATTACATATCGCGCACTACGTCCATTTTACGGTCAACATAATCGTCCATCAGAGTAATTAATTCGATTAACTAAGGAACGTTTTCGCACCACGTTTACTCTAAATGATAATATGCATCCACAGAGACGTCGTACAGTGCGTACAGAAGAAGTCATTGCTACTGTAGAGCGTAGCGTAGAGGAAGACCCCAATCAGTCTATCCGCCAATGGTGACCGCTATAGCGCCATGATTATTGACTTTTTCGTTCGTTCATCAATTGAACAACCACGAAGTGCAAGAGCTGCGGTTTCAACAAGACGGCACAACATGTCACACAGCTCGTGCCATAATTGATTTATTGAAGGAAACGTTTGGTAACCGCATAGTTTTACGTTTCGGACCCGTGAACTTCGGATCGTAAGATTTAATACCGCAGGAATATTTTCTCTGGGAATATGTGAAGTTGCTAGTCTACGCCGATGAGCATGAAACGATTGCCCACTTGAAGGACAGCATTCGCCGCGTTATTGTCAATATACGGCCACAAATGTTGGAAAAAGTCATTGAAAATTGGACCTCCAGATAAGACTACGTCCGAGCCAGCCGCGGTGATCATATGCCAGAAGTCATATTTAAGTTTTAATGCCAGAAGATTATCTTTCGAATAAAGTAAATTTCATGTCAATTTAAAAAATGAATCTTCGTTTTATTCCATTTCAATGTTCTATACCTCTATAAAAAAACAGCCTTTATTTGTTTGTATGTTTGAATTTCTTGTAAATTCAAGCGAAATAATTTTGTTTTTTAACAAACTCTTTTTGTAAAAAAATATTATGGGAATTATTGGACTTGTTTTTTTTTTTTTTTGAAAAAGAAAAATCGCAACTTAAAAATATTTTAAAAATAATATATAATATCTCATTTATGCCAAATAACATAATAAAAATGTTTTAAAAATCATTTGTTTATCCTTTTTATTATGTATTTGTATAGCACATTTTTCTTTTTTTTCATAAAATTATATCAATATTTTCAACTTAAGTTCGTTTTAAGTTTCTTGTACTGCATAATTAACTTTGGTGCAAATAATAGAGCGGTTTACTTCAATACAGCAGATCGTGACACAGATTCGTGTATTCAATACTCGCTGGCACCACCAAACGATTTTTTTAAACATTTAAAAAAACATCCCCTAGAGTATGCAGCACATTTTTATTAAATAAAAATGTTAATATATATTTGCAAAAGACCAATCATGCACTGTTTAAAATGTTTTTAAAGAAGCTATATATACACTCCTTCCACCCAATGACACGACAATGTTAAAATCCTTAATGATTCACCTAAGTTTGTACCACATCCGGATCAGTAGATGTGGTGTTTTTACTACTTCTTCCTCAGCTCTTGTTGAGCTGGGAAGTTTTATGTTTCATTTTCATATGAATATATTGTGTGATTTTTAAAAGAAACAAACTTTATATAAACTTTTGTAAAGTAAACTAGATACAAATTATACAAGAAAAAAAATCATATTTTGCTGGAAAAGACTTAAATTTGTGCATATAGTTTTGTAAAGACTTAATAAAGGTTGTGCAAACAAAGAGAACGGAGAGTATTATCTGCGTGATATGAATTTATGCATTAGATCTATAAAGTGTCATTGGTGTGTCCATTCAAACCTTTCATTAAATTATTAAAATTTTTCATAAAATATTATGAAAAATTCATTTTATATATTAAAATTTGCTTATGTCTAATAAAAAATTTTCATTAAAATTAGTGTCATAAATGAAAAAAATAGTTTCATAAGTCAAAAATAGTTTCATAATGAAGCTTTTTCATAAAGTTTCAGAAATTGTTCATTCAATTTGAGCACAAGACTTTATTTGTTGAGTAAAAAATTTCATTCAAAATCGTTTAAGAAAATTCTTACAAGAACCCTCTCTCGCGTATGAGTAATAACTTATAATTACATATTACTCATACGCTTTATTGCATTTTATTTACAATACAATTGTTTTAGTATTATTTTATGAAAAATGTTATTTTATTTATGAAAACTTTTATTTTATTTATGAACTTTTTTATTTTATTTATTAAAAATTTCATATCTTTTATAAAAAAACTTTCATTAAATGGTTTAATAAAAATAAAATTTTTTTTTAAGTTTAAAAAATTGTTCATTCACTTTGTGAAGCAAACTTCATTACTTCTGTAAGAAATTTCATTAAAACTCGTCTAAGAAAATTCCCTCTGAGTGAAAGTTTAAATATCATTGTTAAAAGAAACCCCTATGGCGAATGAGTAATATCTGCTAATTACATATTAATCATATTCTATATTGCATTTTATTTGAAATACAATTGTTAGTGTCCGACCGAACAGTTCGGCCAAAAAACTATATTTTGTCGGTTTTTTGATATCTAGAGGCAATGATGACAATTTTTGGTATTGGAAACAAGTTTGTTGAGCCGATTTAATTCGATTTTGTGTATAAAATTTAAGAGAAAAGCCGAAGTTTAGCTATAAAGTTAAAAGTTCGGCCGCCGAACTATTTTCGATTTGGCCGAACTTTCTGTGGCCGAACAGTGAATTCATTGCTTAACTACAGACTTTTCTTAAGATTTGACACTCAAAATAGCATCTAGTCAGCCCAATGAACATTTTTCCATCCGCCAAATTTGTCCATAATGCTTTAAAATACCGAATACAGAAAAAATGCATTTTCTGGCCGAACTGTTCGGTCGGACACTAACAATTGTTTTAGTATTATTTTATGAAAAATTTCATATGTCTAATAAAAAAGTTTCATTAAAAATAGTTTCACAAAAATTAAGAAGATTTTTCACAAAGTGTAAGAAATCTTTCAATCAATTTGTAAAACAAATCCATTAATTTAACTACACACAGAGAAAAATTTAGCTGTTTGCCAACTGAAATTCGGTTACTTCAAATCAAATTCGGTTATTACGAAGTTCATTCAGTTGGTTCAACTCAGCATTAGTTTTCACAACAAAGTTCAGTTAATTCAACTGAATTTTAGTTGCAACACCCAAAATATTCAGAAATCTAATGAAAATATCGTTGTACTAACTGAATTTTTAAATTGTTACCATTAAAATACACTTTTCAATACGGTTGGCACTTTATTTCTCTGTGTGTAGTCAAGAATTTCATTAAAACTCTTCTAAAAAAATGCTCTCTTTGTGGAAGTTTAAAAAATGTTGTGAAAAAAATCACCTGTGGCGTATGAGTAATACTATATAATTACATATTACGCATACGCTTTAATGCATTTTATTTATAATACAATTGTTTTAGTATTCTTTAAAAAAAAAAATATTAGACAAAATTAATTGGTTTTTTTAATGCTTAATTAATTTTTATAACTCTTTTTTTATAAAAGCAGTTCACTTTATAACATTAATAAAAAAGAACATCATTAATTGCTTTTGTATGCAACACAAATAACTGAAAGTTAACTTTCTCTTAATAAAGGGGATTTGTACGTATTAAACGCAATACAATAAAACAGGGGAGAAAACTTAATTAAAATTATAAGTACTTTTAAACAAAACATAAATGCAAGGTTTTCTCGTAAAATGCCAACACCATGGCTACTTAAATAAAAAGGGACTTTGCCAAGTCAAAGAAATAAGAAAGTTCGTTTTATTTTTTAAAAATATTAAATTTTCTTTGGAAGAAACAAACATTTTAAATTTGTGACTTTAAACCTCTATTTTTATTAAGAGCTTAATTAAGATTTTCTATCTAGATTTTATGTTCCAATTTTTAGCAAAAATTAATGCTTTTATTAGTCAGATTGTGACTAGTGCTATAATTTAGAGAAAACCATTTTTCCGAAAAAATTTTTTGCACGCATAATTTTTTTTTTCGCTATTTTTGATTCTCGAATACTAAAGGGTCCGCCATCTAACGTTTTTTTTTTCAACTAGTGCTTATTTCGTGAATGATAACACTTAGCTCATGTCTGATTTGACAGATAATTAGTTTTATCCTTCCGCTGAACGAATATGGTTGTGTATACGCTTGAACAACGCTGGGAAATATTGCGTACGGATTTTGGAAGAAGAGAAGCACCGTCAGCTCCGTTCACAAAAATTGAAGAGAAGGATATTGGCAACATTTGGTTTCAACAGGACGGCGCTACGTGCCACACAGCCGAAGCTACACTCGATGTTTTGCGCCCTGTTTTTGAAGATCGCATTATCAGCCGCAGAGCTGATGTCGTTTGGCCACCTCGGAGCTGCGATTTGACACCGTTGGACTAGTATTTGTGGGGTGCCGTCAAAGATAAGTGTTACGCCAACAAGTCAGAGACAATTGACGCTTTAAAGGACAATATTCGTGAAGCCATTGGTGAAATACAGCTGCACACAATTGATAATGTGCTTAAAAATTGGACCGATCGTGTAGGCTAATGCATGGCCAGCCGAGGCAGCCATTTGAATGAAATTATTTTCCATTATTAACCGGAAGGATTGTACTTTCAAATAAAAAAAGAAATTTTTTTTAGAAAATATTCAGTAGTTTTTTTTATAGCATTTTCAAAAAAAAAAAGTTATTTGGCGGACCCTTTATTAATTTCTTTAAATATGTTTTGATTTCTCCAAATCAAAACAAATTTGTGAAAATTAATAATACCGTGAATTCGTGAATGAAATCACTAATGTTTTTTTATTTTGTGAAACTATATCTTGAAAAAATTAGCGCCGGTAAAAAAATGGTTTTGTTAAAAAAATGTTTCTCAAATATAAATCATTAAAAAACTTTCGCGAAAAAAATTAAGCGTAGAAAAAAATTTTGCGGAAAAAAGGTTTCTCCTAAATTAAAAAATGTTTTTGTTAAAAAAAAATGTTTCTCATATAAAAATCATTAAAAAACTTTCGCGAAAAAAATTAAGCGTAGAAAAAAATTTTGCGGAAAAAAGCTTTTTTCTAAATTAATATGTCACAATATGTTTAATAAAAGTATCCTTTATTCCCGCTACATTTTTTTCTGCAAACATTTTTTTGTTTTCTTTAGGCAAAATTATTTTTTTAATATTTCTTTCCACACAGTTTTTTTTTGCGGTATTTCTTTTCGATATTTGGGCGCTGTATTAATTTTCCCGAATTAGTTTAACGACAAATTTTTATATGTGAAATTATTCTATTTTTCCTATAATTTTTCCGCCAAAATTTTTTTTCTGCAAACTATTTTTCGAAATTTGTTGCGTTCATTTTTTTTTGCGGAATTTGTTTTTTCCACTTTTTAACCAATTAATTCTATAGAATTGTGGGGAAACATTACTGATTTTTTTCTGTAGAATTGTTATCAATTAAAATTTTTCGAAATGATAGATAAATAAATAAATATGGATAAATATCTGTTACAATGTAAAAGAAACATTAGCGAAAATATTTTAAAACATTTTTTTGCAAAAAAAAAATAGTTTGTAAACTTAAGTGTACGCAAAATTTTGTGAATTTTTTCTCGCTATTTTTTTTTTTTTATTTTTCCTAAATGTTTTTCCGCGATATTTTTATTTTTGTAATTTTACTAAATTTGATTTATCTATTCATTTCTATTAGAATAGTAGCAAAAAAAAAAATTCCTCAGAATTTTTCGAAATTTTTTTTTTCAAAATGTTATCGATATTTTTTTCTGCGAATTTTTTCCCCCCGAATTTGTTTCTGTGAAATAAATAGCTAAAAATTGGCTTTGATTTTCTTATCACATTGTGGCTGAAACGTCAGCGAAGACATTACTACACTGAAGTTATTTGCTAATCTTACCCCCATAAATTTGTATCTTATAATTGTTGGTGATTTTTTTTTTCAAAATAATTTTTAATTTATAAATTTTGCTTTATCGAAAACAATTTTCTTGCGCAATTTTTTTCTTTATAATTTTTTTTTTTTAATTTTTATTTGGAATTTTTGTTGCTATTTTTTTTGCGGAAAATTATCGTGATTTTCTTTTTAAGCGAAATTCTTGTAACCCCTATAAATTTTTCTCAAAAAAATTGTGTATGTTTCTTTTAAATTGTTTTATATACTTTTTTTAAATTCTTTTATAGTGAATTTTTTCGCGGAATTTTTTGTTTTTTTTGACAATATCGCTTTATTAATTTCACTAAATTCAGTTTACGTTTTCGTTATTTTTTCATGATTTTTGATTTAAAGGAATTATTGTTCGAAATCTTCGTTTTTAAATTTTGTGTGCAATTTTTTTTCGCCATTTTTTCACAAAATTTATTTCGCTTAATGTAATTAGTACTACTTTTTTACGATTTTATTTTATATGAAATAGTGTTTTCAATAGCGTTTCTGAACCAAAGTAAAGGAAAAAGAGCGTACAAAATTTTTCAGTGTATTTTTTTCGTGTTTTTGCCATTAAAAGCCTAGGTTTCACTTGCGCATTTTGGTGGAAACCTTAGCGGAAATTTTTTTCTTCAAAAAAGTTTTTACTATTTTTTATGATTTTCAATTTCGAGGAATTGTTGTTCAAAATCTTTGTCCCTTCATTTTTTGTGTAAATTTTTTTCGCAATTTTTTTTACAAAATTTATTTCGCTTAATTTAATTTTGACCACGATTTTGTTTTATGTGAAATTTTGCTTTCGATGCTGTTGTAAAATTTGTTTAAGTTTCCATAAAAATGTTGTAGTATATTATTCTATATATTTTTCGCAAAAAGGTTTTTTAAATTTAGTTCTTGTGAGCATTTGCTTTGCGTTCCAAACATTAGCGGAAATACTCTTTTCAGCGTTATTTTCTTTTCCTATAACTTCTTCCCCAAAAAATTGTTTTTTGTATTTTTGCAATTGTTTTTTTTTCGAAAAATGAATTCCTTTTAATTTTTTTCGCGGAATTTATTTATTTTTTATTTAACTAATTTTTCCAAATTTGTTTTTCACAATAATTTTACAATTATATTTCATGTGGTACTTTTTGTTTTATTTATATTTTCTTGTATCATTGGATAATTTTCATCTTTTTCGCTAATTATAGCTTAGAATAAGCTTTAAAATGCAATATTAAAAACACTTTGGTCGTTTTTAGTTTAATAATTCAAATTTCATTTCCAACAAAAACTTGCATTAGAGCGTTATTAATTCCTAGTATTTTTTGTTAAAGTTTTTCACACAATTGCTTTGAATTATTATGTCCATCAGTTTAGTGACAAACAATATTCAATGCTATACAACTATCAAACTAAACAACCAACACACTTAACAAAATAAATCATGTTCAGATGTCATGTGTTCTTTTTTATTAAACCATGATTTTTTCATACTTTTTTTTTTTTTTCTTCATCCTTTATAGGATTTCGCCCTCAACTATCCTGTACATTACCAGTTATTTAGTGTTTTTTCTGAGTTGTCTCTACTTTTTTATATTATCTAACTTATAGTTTAATCAGCATCATTCCTAGAGTTCAGTACAAATGAAAAAATACAACCAACATGCTGGTTTCTATCTAAACCAGCTGGTTATTTTTTTATTATTCTGAAAACATGTGTTTATTTCCGTTTTTTGTTTACCCGATCAAAAAAAAATCGCAAATTTCGCAAATATCGCAAATATCGCAAATATAATATCATATCTTGTCTTATTTGATATATCTTATTTGATATAAATCGATATATAATCTTATCCAATTTTATCTTAAAATTGGGGTATCCAGTAACATCTAATTAGATCCCTTAAATATATTACAGAATTACAAAAGATCAAAATTGATATCAAAATTAAGGGATCCAATATTATTAATATTAAGATAATGCTAAATCCCAAAATATCCCATGGGATTAATTTAGATCTAATAGTATCTAATTATATTCAAAATTTTTGGTGGATCACACTAGATATTTCGGGATTAAATTAGATCTACTTAAATGCAAACAAATATTTAATTTTGAATAAAATTTTAGTACAAAAAATTTAAAAAAGATTAGTCATCAGGCGCATATATAATTATGTATGGAGGTTTATATCACAATATATAATTATATATTATGCCTATAGAAAATATTAATGTTGCTGAACTATATATAATCATATCTCAAACTATATTGTTAATCTTGTGTCATATGTGGAATCTTATATAGTTATATCTTATATCATTTAGTATCATATATAATTATAACTTAAGTTGTATTATACATATGGCAACATATATAAGCATATCATAGATCATACAAAAAAAAATATTTTTTATAAGACAGAATATATTATTATATATTAAATAGCTCATCTGTAATTACCAGGGACAGGAAAAAAAAGCGTGTTTTAGAAGACTATAATATGCACGAAAAATCCTAAAATATGCACTAAAAATTTTAAAAATATGCACTTAATTTTTTTTTTAATATCAATAATTAAAAATGTGTGTTTATTGTGCAAAACGTATGCCGAGAATATGTTTAACAATAGAAATTTACTTTAGAATTTAATTTAAATCGAAACTATAAAACCATACATACTTAGGGTTTTAGTAGAGTACGGTGGATAGTGCTTGATTAAAATCACTTAATCAATACCAGCAAAAAATAGTGCTTACCCGGAATCGCTTCTGGAATGAATTATTTAATTACGAAGCGCATCCAAAGCAATTCCAGAAGGCATGATTTTTGTTCGCAATGTCCCACTTGGTATGCCTCTTTTAAGCAGGTGAAAAGCGCTTCTTTTATGTGCTCTTAGAAGCAATATATTCATGCCTTCTTAGGCAATAAGAAGCGCTTTTTTTGTATGTTGACAACATTAATGGTTCATAGTATGCATTCTTTATTTCGTCGTTGTATGCATTATTCACTGCCTCAAAGAAGGCATTTTGGGAAGCACTGCAGAATGCCTTCCCTAATTGCTTTATTGTCTGCAAGGCGGTGAAGCACTATTTTGGAAGCACACAAATGCAGTTACTGCTTACCAAATCCAGGTTATTTTTTGCTGGGATGTTAATGTTTACCTGTCTAATACGAAATAAAATTAAAAGTGAGCTTTCTACTAAAAACTGAGAAATATGCATAAAAATATGCATTTTAAGCCAAATAAGCAAAAATATGCAATAAAAATATACCTTTGAAGCAAAATATGCATTTATAGCACAAAGTGAAAAAATGTGCACAGACAAATTGATACCATTTTAACGCAAATTCTTTGATATTTTGTTTACCCTGATCTCAGACTTAAGGAAAAACCTTGCATTTGCATGAACTTCCGGGCCCTGGTAATAACATATTATGTTATATATAAGAATGTATTATTAGACATAACAATAGATCTATCATATCTTATTATGTATAGCTTATTTCATATAGTATATAATTTTATAAGGGTCAATATATGTATAATAATATATCGTTTTATATGTTACTATATAAAAAAGATATAATATATGTCTGTGCATGACACCAAATACAATCACATATAATAAATTTTAATAGGAAATAACATAAGACCATATAAATTTCTTTTTATTCGGGTACAGATCTTTTTTTTGTTCATCGCTCATATCATAAAATAATAATTCATAGTTGGATGGCTATAGAAAAATTTAACTATTGACTATGATTTTTACTTATTTTATGTTCACGATGACATGAGTGTGAAGAAGGGAGGACAACAGTTTTATGAGTAAGATTTTTAGTAATTACACTGATGATAATGATAAAGAACATATGCACATACAAGAATGATGGTTAATAATCATAAAAATGGAAAAAAAAACATATAATGACTCCAAGATTTAAGGGAGAGAGTAAAGGATGAAACTATTTGGAAAACATATGGTGTTTTTAATAAATTAATTAATTAAAGGATAGAAAAAACTTAAGGTTTTTTTTTTCTTGATTAGGATAAGATTTTTTATGATAGAAAGCTTTTTTTAATGAAGTTATATGTTTAATTACTTAAATATTACTTATACGTATGAGTATCAAATTGATTAATAATAAATATCACTCATACGTCTAGGGGTAGAACAGACAAAAAGTCTATTAAACCTCTAAAGCACGAATATTTGTTTGCAATGATTTTCAAAACTATGAAATTGGAAAAAAATTTAATGTATTAAATTTAGCAGAGAATGGCCCGAAAAGGTTCGCAAAATTCAGAAATTAAATTAAGTTTAATAACGTCATGATGCTTGTTAGGAAAAGACCCTAGCCACGTGTTTGATTGCTAAGAAGACCAGAATAGAGCTAAATTGATAATTAATAGTCTTTTTATTAAAGCTCTACCTATTCTGGAGCTCTAGCTTTTCTAAAATTTCAGATTCAGATGAGATCTTTAGCCAGATCGAAATACATGTACACTCAAAAAAATAAGTTTGAAGAAAAGTTAGTAAAACGTCTTGTAAATCAGGTACATATACTATTTTTCAGTAAATTGTTTACTAAAATTATGTTTTTAGCTAAAATTTAGTTATACTTATTCAGCACTTAACTGTTTTGAACTGTTTTACTAATATTTTACTAATGTTTTACTAACTAATTTTGCTAAAAAAAAATTGCACATTAATAGTGTGTTCGACAACCAGATTGAAAGACATACGCAGATATAGATGTCGCGGCATGTCAAGATGTAGTAGTGATCTTTGTATGTGTTTTTCATACATAAAACAAAATTGTTGATTGAAACAACTAAAATGTTGTGCTGTCACCGGCTTGTGAAAGTAATTGTGTATTAATTAAACAAAAGACAAAATAAAATATTTAAATTTAATAAAGATTAAATGTGCATCTGTAAACTAAATGTTTATAGAGATTAATAATCTAGTGTGGTCAAATTGCAAACAAATATACAGCAGGAAGACAGACTACAGCAAATGACAAAGACACAAATCTTATGTAGATTTTTATATTTGCTTTTTCCTGTTGCAAAAAAGTGTTGTACATGTTATATTTTGTTATTTTTTCGTTTCGTTTCTATAAAAGATGGCATCATTTAGACAACCATTGAAGTTTTTATATTTTGTAACGTACTGTAAATTATTTTTAAAAGAATCACAAAAATATATTTTTTTTTTTAATTTTCAGCAAATATATTAACTTAAGTATAATTTTTCTACAAATTTTTTGAGTTTTCTTCAGTCTACTAATATTCAGCAAAAATTTTATTAGTTTTTAGCAAGGGTTTTTTATGTTTTAATCCACTAAGTGTTAGCAAATCTTTTGCTGAATCTACTAATTTTGTTGCTAAAAACTAACTAGCTGATTTTTGCAAGCACCCTCTTAACTAAAATTTTGCTGACATTACTAACTTTTTTTGAGTGTATTAACCTAGCTAATATATAGAATTCGCTTTTTTTTGTAAATATAAGGACAAGTAAAGCTCGTTATAAATAAATTAAAATAAGGTCGATTATGTTAAACAAAAAACATATGAAAATGTTTTACTAGATTTATGTACAAAGCAGAATATGAGTGTTAGAACTATCACTAATCGCAAATTTCACGCTACCCCCAGTAATCCTCAGCAGAATTTTAAAATCATTATATGTTAAGTTAATGACTTAACTGATTTGTATACATAAATTTTACTGTCAAATATATAGTATAACAAAAAAAAAATTGTTGAAATCTTTTCTTTAAAAATAATATATGATAAGATCTACATTCTCATAACGGGTGAACCGATTTTAAAGATGAATTTAACTTTGTAAATTTTTTGCATTTAAAAAAAAAAACTAATGTTCGTACCTAAAAATTCCTCAAATTATTATAAGATTTTTAAAAAATAAACTTTCTTTTATTTTTGCTTGCAGAACCTTCACCACTCTATGATAACAATCATTATCATGAGGAATGTTTACGCTGCAATTCCTGTGGTTTGAATTTAACTGGACGAAATCAGAAACGAGCCAGAAGATTCAAAGTAAGTCTATGTAAAATTTAATAAATTTTTAAAAAAAATTAAGTCTTCTACACTCTTAGTAATGTATTCATAAAAATGCGAAATAATGAAACGAAAACTTTTGAAAAATTAACAAAAAGTTCGTATATTTTACGAAAGTTTTTGTTGTTTTGACATAAATTTCGTATTTTAAGCATGGATTATTATCAGTGTAAAAATTAAGAAAATAAAAGAAGTTCAATAAGAGAATCATATCAATACGGTAATTTTGATAAATATAATGTTAATTAATTGCGAAAAAAAACATTCTCAGCACAGGTGAAAATGTAGATTAAACTTTATGTTCATTTGTATTTGTTGTTTAAACTTTAGTACCAAATTTAGTACTTTTTGAAGAAAACTTTTAAAATTTTTAAAAACTAAAGATTTTAAAACTTTTTGAAGCACACAATTAAAATGAAAATTGTTGGCAATTTTTTAAAATAAATTTTTTTACGAGAAATTTAAAAATATTCCGTAATATATGGGTATAGCTGATACTGTAAATTTATATATAGTTCAATATATGACCAAATATAGTCTCATATATGTTTGGATCTAAATTTAAAGGGTAATGGTTACATATGATTGTATATGACCTTTTAAATATGCTCATATATAAATTATATATGCTCATATATGATCATATATGGCTATATACATACAAATTTTGGATTCGAACACAAGGTGAAATGTAATACCATACATGGTTATATATTTAACTATATATGGATATATATGATAAGCTATATCCGTATATGATCATATAATAGTCCATGTAAGGAGCGGATCCAGGTGAAGGAAAATGGAACATTTCTCAATACAAAAATGTAAAGGGGATTAGAAAAGTCAATCCAAAATACACTTACTTCGCTCCCCAAAACCTTTTCCTAGATCCGTATATGTTTCATATACGGTCGCATATTCAGCTGTTGTTATTTGGTACATTTTGAAATCCACGATTTATATTTTTAACTATTAAAAATTGAGTACCGACTTTTGATACTTTTTGAAATACACGATTTATATGTTAAGTTTTTCAAACTGCGTACCAACAGTTGGTACTTTTTAAAATACATAATAAATGTTTTAAGACAAAATGCTTTAAGACATTTTAAATGTTTTAAGACAAATTTATAAATATTTCGTTGGTACTATTTAACACCTAACAAAATATAAATCTCCTAGATTTTAGTACTAACTTCAGTACTGTTTAAAACCTATATTTAGGCGTGAACCCTTCATAGTTTACTAACTAACGACTTTGGATCTATTGAAAAGCCAAAAATTTAGTTACGACTTTGGTACTTTTTAATACCAACAATAAATTTTGAATTTTTACAAAAAGTGGCTAAATATGTAGTACTTTTTGAAGTTTTTGTTACCGTTTTGGTAAATTTTGAAGGCCATGATAAGTTTGAAACTTTTTACGATAAATGCATGAGTGTTCTGTGCTTTTAGTATAGGTCACAATTAAATTATTTTAAAGATTTTGGTATAATTTGTACTTTTTAGTAAAGTAATTACGACTTATTTCTAAACTATTGTTAATATTGAAGCTTTTTGTTGAACAAAGTTTGTTAGACTTTGGTACCAAATTAAGTACTATTTAAAGAATACGGTAAAATTATAAGTTTTCAGACTTTAGTATCAACTTTGGTACCTTTTTACTGATTACTGATTTTTTTGACTTTTTTTAGAAAGACGATTAAGAGTAACAATTTTTTACTTGAATAACAACTTTGATACTTTTTAAGTACCCGAGTAAATTATTAGATTTATAGACTTGGGAAACAACATTTGTTAATTTTTTATGCCCACAATTAAATTAATTGCAGTTTAAAAACTAAAAAATTAGTAGTTTTTTTGAAATGAGTACCGCTTTTGATACTTTACACAAATAAATTATTTAGTAACGAAAGTTTTAAAAACTAAAATAAAATACTACAAATTTTAGTACTTTTTGAAGCACTTTAAAATTAAAAAAAAATGTTTCCCTTTTGTCAAGATAAATTTTTTGACGATCTTTGGTTGATTATTAAACAACAATTAAGCATAGATTTTTTAAAATATAAATACCGACCTTGGCACTTTTTTGGGTCAATCAATAAATCATTTCGCCCTTAAAACAATTGATGCTTTTAACCCCCGCACTACAACGATTATGATTGCATTTCAAAACCGTAACCATTTGTAAAACTTATTAGTTACATTTTAAAAACACTAACCCTTGAAATAAAGAAAAAAAACTATATCGGTACTAAAGCCGCAACCGGTATTAGTTTAGATTGCCATCCATGGTAACCGCTAAAAAACCGTAACCGATAGAATAACGATTCAAATTAAGAACTGCAACCGATTGAAATACCGTAACCGTTATATTTAAGAAATCTCAACCGTAACCGTATCCGAAAAAATAACAAAATTATACCGGCAAGAAAAGCGTTGTCATTTTCGGATAGAACAGTAACCGCTAAAAGACAGTAACCGCTAAAAGACAGTTACCGCCATTCAAACCAAAATCCGAACACGATTGAACTACACCCGAAATAAAGAAAAAAATTACACCGAAGCGAAACTCGCAACCAATATTCATTTTGGTTAGTATCCTTGAATATAACCGCAACCGCTAAAAACCCGATTCAAATACAAACCGTGACTGATTCTCGTAAAGATTGAAAATCTTGGGGAGAACTCATACACCAGCGTGTATAAAAACAACAAACCCAGTGATTTGTACATTGTACGTAAAGAAAATTGAATATTTTACTAAGAGCCAAATATCTTTCACATTTTCCCGAAACGGTCATCGTTAGAAATTCAATATCCTTATTCGTTTAGTTAGTGTTTATAAAAAAAAACTTTCCTTAAAATAAATTTAATAATTTATAAAAGTTGAAACTTGAAAAAGTACTAAAAAAATTTCATAAATTTCGCTGTTATTATGCATTCATATTATATTCCTTTGAAGTTGAAAACTTGTTAACTTTTGATGTTTTTTCTATGTTTCATTTTTCTTAGAACCAAATACTTTGCGACCTGCATTTTGCAGACGTTGCCCTAATGGAGTGCTCAGATTTTATGCAACAGCTGAGAAGCTTTAAACCACAATCATTAGGTTGTGCTGTTGCACGTCGTAAAAGTTCTACAACATTAATATTTCCACTGCCACCACAGGCATGTTCAGGTATGTAAAAACCAACAATAAAAACAACAAAAATTACCTGAAAAGAAAATAAAGTGTTTTTTTTAGTTAAAAAAGGAAAAATTAATTCAAAATACTATAGCACACACATACACGCACACCACCGCACAAACAAAGGAATACACAAGCATGTACTCAATTATGGCTAAAAAAAAAAAAACAAAGCATACATTTGCGGGCTAAGTATTATATGAACTAGAGGGTATAAAGAAATTTAAAACTAGCGGGATACAAAAAAAAATTCTATATTATTTTTTGTAAATGGGAATTAAGAGTTAATTTGAACAAATTTGTTAGTATAATAGAAAATATTGTAGTTATTTTATTTTTTAATGGCCTTTTGTCTCCATAATATTAGAAATTTAAGCTTTTCTAACTTTGTTCCCCCCTTCCCTAGATAACAGAAAAATAATTATTATTTAAATTACTTGCCATAGTCATACTCATATTATCCTTTAGTTTATTGTAATCACAAGACTTTATATAAAAATGTGAATGTAAGCAAGTGTTAGTGAGTGTATGCCAGTGTATGTGTGTGTGTGTTTCAGAAAGTATCATATTTCAAGGATAATTTACTAAGTAAATAAATTCATAAAGGAAAAAAAAGTTGTTTTTATAAAAGTCAAGTGTTCACACACAGAGGATTTAAGTGGAGGAAATATAATGAAAATGTTTAGTGAACTAATGGCACTTTTCCTTGCAAAATGAACAAAAACTTTCTTCTAATTCAAAAAAAGCTTAAAACTTTTTATGAAACTATTTTTGTAATTGAATTGTTTTTATTGAGTGGATACAAAAAAAAAGAACTTCATTGTTGTTATGAAAAAAATTCATAAATATACTGAAGCTAAGCAAAATATAGGATATATGTTCATATATAATTCAATGTAAGACCATATATTATATCATATATGACCATATATGTCAGAATCCGGATATGAGATCATATATGATCATATTTCAGAACACAAATGGTAGTATATTGAACCAAATATGTTCATATATGTTCATATACGGCCATATAGCTTCAAATTTCTAAACCAAACATATATAGTCATACATAATATCATCTATGTTCTAATCTTGAACTATATAAGGACATATATGATCAACTATACTCCATATCTGATCATATATGTTCATATACAATAATTCTCTCAGTGCATACACTCACACACACACACAGAATTTGTTAGACTAGAAAACTTGTCATAGTACACTAACTATTTGTATAATGAAATTCAAATTAAAAGAGTTGTTTTTAAGTATTAGTACGTGTCTAGCTATGTTTATGGGTATCTGTTTGTATTTTTTATTCGTTTGTGTGTGTGTGTGAGAGAGAGTAGATAATAAAAGCCATATGGAATTATGTTTGATACTAATGATTATTATGATTATTTACTTAAAAATTAAAGGATATTTAATACAAAGGATTTATAATGACTATAAAGCAATATGAAAATAAAAAAAATATAGAAGACCAAGTATGAGAAAGAAAAATAAATAAAACTGGATATTATTTGTTCTTTGATTTAATTTTGTATGCTAACAGCTGTTGTTTATAAAGTAATAAAAAATAAAACAAAATTTTTAAATACTAATAATAATTCTAGGTTTTCCAGCATCAAACCTATAAATAAATATTAAGTATACGTACGTGGTATTTAATATAATTAAATATTACTCATACGTAATTATTATTACAAAGAAAAATTTAAGTTTTCTTTTAAAGTAACTAAAATCCTTAACGATTTCTGAAAGGACTGAATAATATGAATCAGAAATTAGTTTTGCAACAAAAATTTTATTTAAATTTAAAATCTGATAGGTTTTAGAAAAGGGAAAACAATAGTTTATAAAATAATTATATTTTATAGCCACTAAGTTAAACTAGATTATAATGGACTTCAACCACAGCTGAACTCGAAATCATATTTTGCCTATTTTCTGCAAATTTTTTTTATTTTTAATATTTTCATTGGAGGCAGCTGTTTTGTGTACATATCGCCCCAATAACATTCAATATATTCACAGATACTACAGATTTAATGAAAATCTTATAAGAAACAATTTCAAAGAAGATTCGTTTTTTATCACTTAATTTTATTTTCATTGATTTAAGTTAAACAGTCCAAAATATATTAAAAAGTACAACTAAATTTTCTAAAATTGTCTTCTTAAAAAATTTGTAAAAATCTTAAAAAAATTGACAATGAAACTAGCATTTTATTATTATAAAAGTAAAGCCTAGAAGCAAAGTAAAATTTTAAAAAATCCATGGACAAATTTTCAGGATATGGCGAATTAAAGTGTTGAAATGAAAATTTCTTTACAGAACTGAATGTATAGTTATTTTAGAATTTAAAATCACATTTCAACTAAAATATTTATAATTGAATTCAGTCCTTTTAAGGAAATGGTACACTCAGAAAAAAAGTTTTAATCGCACTTCACTATTTTTGTACTAATTTTTAGTACAAGTTTATATTTTAGTATTTTTGCTATTCTCACTTTACAAATTTTTTTTTTTTTTTTTATAAAGAGATGCAACACTCAGGAAATTCTTCCTACTAATTAATGTGTTGCTTTCTTTGGAAAGGGGATAGTGGAGAGATGGAAGGTGGTGAAAGATGAAGAGCTTCAATCATGGCAACACTGTAACTGCGCGAGTAGATAAGTCTTATAACAGTTGTTGCTCGCCACCTGAAGCTTTTTGTTTCATAGCCCTGATTCATTATTTTACTTCGGTATGCAGCGATACATATAAGTGATAGAAAACTCATACATATTATTTTTCTAAATTTATGTTGTCGTCACCGGGAATCGAACCCGGGACCATCTGTGTAATAGTCCAACGCGCTAACCATTACACCACGGCGTTAAATTTTAAATTTTTTTACAGAGTTAAAATTTTAATAATGTTCTTTTTTTCGAAAAAAGTGTAAAGTATTGAAAAACGAAGTCGTTTTATTTTACTTTTTTATTTTTATTCTGTAAAGTTCTATTGGGTACACTAAAATTTAACACATTTTTGGCTGGTTTTAGCAAATTAATTTTAAATTACAGCTTGCTTAAATTTTACAAAAATTTAGTAGCGGCTACCAATTTTTTCTATTATCGCAAGGCTTAATAGTTATATTTTTAGAAGCCATTACAGAGTTTTTTGTTAGTGTAAAATCAATTTAAATAATTTGTAACAATTTATTTGATTTAGTTTCAGTTAAGATTTTAAGCATATATATTAAAAATTTAATCGAATATTGATTTTAATTTCAAACAAATTTTTAGTTGATTCTATTCTAATAAAGTTTATTTAAACATGCAAAAAATTGCCAAAAAAAAATTTGGGAAAAAATCGCTAATATTGAAAAAAATGCAAAATTTGAAAAATCGTCAAAATTAAACAAATTAAACAATGCCAAAGTATAAAAAAACACCAAAATTAAAAAAATCACAAAAAGTTATAAAAAATGTTAAAAATTTAAATATCGTCGAAATGAAAAAAAACAGCTCTAAAACTGAAAAAAGTAATAACAAAAAATTGGAAAAAAAACTTCGAATTAAAGAATCTCTTGTATTTTGAAACATTTTATAAAAAATCGTCAAAATTCAAAAAATCGTCATATTTAAAAAAATCGTCATATTTAAAAAAATCGTCATAATTAAAAAAATCAAAAACTACAAAAACGCCAAAATTTAGAGTTGTGTAGTTCGTGAACGAACTAGTTCAATTGAACTAGTTTTTTCTTTGAACTAGTGAGCTGGATCACAATCATAAGTTCTTTCAGGTCTTTCGCTCTTTTCGTTCTTTTTGTCTTTTGAGTAATATTTCTTTTCTTTGTGTTGCTTTTGAGTTTTTTTTAATGTTGCCAGCTCAATTTTTTTTTTAAGTTTAAAGGATACGGTATTCATTTCTTGTTTCTTTCGAAAAATTGTTACCAAGTTCATTGAAAAATAAAATCATTTCTGAAAATGATTAAAAAATTCAATTTTGAGTTTATAAAATGTCTGGAAAACTGGATAATTACGTACCATTTTATGATTTAACAATCATTTTAAATATATTTTAAAGTGTTAAATTATTCTCCGATAGTAAATTTAATAGAAAGTTACACATTTTGTTTCGCATCAGCTGATTCAATTCACTTCAAATAGTTCGTGTGGCACAGCTCAATTTAAAAGAGCTGTTGAACTAGAAGAGCGAACTAGTTCGTTGTAAAGCGCGATCTTTAGAAAAACCTAAAATGCCCAAGCCTACCAAAATTCAAAAAATAACCAAAATTGAACAAACTTTTCAGTATTTTTAGCAAATACTGAATGACAACAAATTAGAAAAAATACAAGAATTTATCAAAGAAATCAACAAAATTTAAAAAGAAAATTACTAAATTGAAAACATTGCCAACATTTAAAAAAAGAATGATAAAAAATAATCAGTTTTGGTGGTTTTTTCAATTTTGAAGTTTTTTTTTTAAATTTGGGGGATTTTTTCCAATTTAAGCGTTTTTCAATTTTGATAATTTCTTTCCCAATTTTTGGTGATTTTTCTTTTTCCATTTTAGGATTTTTTTTTTTTAATCCAGACATTTTTTCAATTTGGGTTATAAAAACTATATATTTTTTGTGCACCAAATTAATTAATACATCTTAATAAACTTTTATAGAATGAGTTTAAAATCAAACAAACGTTTAATTGAATTTTTATTGACACTATTTATAAAAAATAGTTCGTCGATTTTTGAAAATCTGACCTATCGTACCACTAATTTTTCAAATAGACAAAGTAAAAAATATGTCAAAATTTATTATAATGTCAGGGTTGCCACATGACAGTTTAAAAAAAATTGGCATTTTTATATTTATCGTCGGTTAACATAAAAAAATTAATAATTCTTATATTTTTTCGTGCGCCCCCGGTTGGCTAGTTGGTAGCGTGCTGGCTTATCTGTGCGGGGTCGTGGGTTCGATTCCCACCAGAGGCACAGGTCTGTTTTCGCTACAACGCGCCGAAGGCCATAGTAGCAAGTGCTCGGTTAGGCTAATAGTATATAATTTGTAGTTATATGATTATTAATTAATAAAAAAAAAAAAATTCTTATATTTTTAAATCAAGATATGTAAACAACATTTTACATAATTAAAAGTTTTTAAATATTTTCAACCACCTAGGATGCATATTCTGTCAAAGTTTCAACTTTGGCTGCCAATATTTCCACTAGAGGGCGCTTTAAGGCAAAAAAAAACAATACAAAAATTTATTAATGAAGCATTGTTTTATATATCTGCACAATTTTGATGAAAAATTATCAATGAGGTGCCCTTAATGAGTCAAATCCAATAAAATAACTATGTCAAATTTTCACTAAAATTAACACAAACACGAGTTTTATTAGGCGTATGAGTAATATATCAATTAATACTAAAACATATTACTCATACGCCCAGTAGTACTCGTATTTGTGTAAAAATTTTATTGGACAAAATAGGCAATTTTAATAATTTTCTTAAGTTCTAAAAAGTTCAATAAATTAAATTTGCCAAAATTTACGTCCTTAATATTTCGAAAAAAAAGTAGAGAAAAATTGACAGTGTCCATATTCATTGTAAAATAAAGCCCATATTCCAACAAATAAATCTAGTTATAATTTGAAAAAATCCATATATAAATTCTAAAGATATCAGCAAATAAGTCCAATAAAATATATGAAATCTTCAATAAACTTATGCAAATTCGAGTAGTACTAAATGTATTAGTAATATGTTAATTAATACTAAAACATATTAATCATACGCCCAGTAGTACCCGCATTTTTTACGCTCAAACCGGCCTACGCTTTTTTGGAATGCAATTTATACCACTCGTACGGCATGAAAAATAAAAATTTGTTTGCTTCTACCAACATTTTTTTCGTTGCCTTTTTTAGGCGATATGGGCCGAAATAGGTTTATAGCGAATCGCAAAAACTACTCCATAAAAATGAATAAGTTCAGGCATTAATTATTCCTCTTAACAAAATATAACTACAGTCAAAATTTTACATTTTTTGTGGTTGTACATAAAAAGATATGGCGATTTTTTTTTTTCAAAAAACGCGAAATTGAGCAAAAATGCACCTAAACTTCAACATATACTGACTAAACTTAAAGGCTTTGCTAATTTTACTATTAATAATCTTTCTGCCAAATTTCATCCATACGTTTTCAAAATAAGACGATGTCCTTTACAGGTATGCTATTGGAAACCTGTATGTCATTGGACCAAAATTAGAAATTTTGCGACAATTTTAACAATTAATATTTCTTTGTATTTAAGTAACAATGGTTTCCAGTCAACATAAATAATGTATAGAGTTTTTGTTTTCAAATTTATTAATTGACCACTGTCAGGAATGTGTTGATAGATATATTACGGGAATTTTTTAGGTTCCCATCATCAGAACACGTTTTGAAAGAAGTAACATTCCCATGCAAAACAGCAAGCATTCATACATATAAACTAGTTTTCTCACTAAATGAGAACTAATATATGAGCTCGAAGTTAAAGATTATCCCCATTGATCAAAAAAAAAACAAATTGAAAACTTGTTTGTTGGGTACAAGGGTTACCTTTGGTAGATATCACTGTGTGTAATTTTTTAAGTCATGGCAAAATAACCATATACGGACACCACTACGTGATAAAAGACTAAAAAAAAAAGACCCGTGTCTCCCAATTTTTCCCAAAGTCATCTCCTTTTTTGTTTATGGGCCGCCAAAGATTTGGGGCCTCGGTATCATTTTCTCAAAAAGTGATCATTTTCTCAGGCTCATATCCTGCAAACCGTTCAAAATTCAAGGAAACAATCAACTACAAAAATTTACCTAAGATCTCAAGAAACAAATTTCTAGAACATATAAACTTCCTAGAGATGATTCTTAACACTGTTTAGGTAGCGCGCAAAAGTGAAAAATTTTTTAATTTCATTTTTTTTTTCCTTTTTTCTCCTGTTCAGGTGCATAGGTAGCAAACCCAATTCCCAGGAAGTTTATATGTTCTAGAAATTTGTTTATTGTGTCCGTATATGGTTATTTTTTTTCGTGTTGCGCTGTGTATTCAATACACGTTTTTTGATTTTTCTCCTTTTAATTTGTACACTTGTACAGGGGGAGTAGTAAACAAGACCGTACTTTGTCTTTTATACAAGTTTGATATAATTTGTATTAAGAGATATAAATTATTTTTTCTTCGACCTTTAATTGTGCAAGGAAAATGAAAATTATTCCAGTTCGAGGCCATACTCTATATTTCTTTATTCGGCTATAGTCCTAACAAATAATCTATAGAGTTTTTCTTTTCAAATTTATTAATTAATTGACCTCGAACTTGAATAATTTTCATTTTCATTGCACACTTAAAGGTCGAAAAAAACATAATTTTTATTTTTAATAAAAATTATATCAAACTTCAACATAAATATGTTTTCAAGATTTTTGAAAATTTTGTTCATTTCAAAATATTTATTTTTTAAAATTTTACAAAATTCTAACCTTAACGCTTTCTCGCTTCCAAACACAAAAAATTACTTCACATAATATTTTGTAAATTTGTTTTTCTATCGAAATCGCTTAATTTCTTATTATAAAGCACTTATTTGAACCATTAATGACCAATTTAAAATACTCCGCCTGGAGGTGGACTTGCCTGTTAGAGTGTTAAATTTTACCAGGGACCGTAATCATTATGAGTTTTATAATAAAAATTACACAATAATGATTATATTATGAGTTTTAAAGATTTTCTTCAATGGTAATGATTATTTTTGAGTAATATTAATAAAAATCAGCCATAATCATTATTTGTGAGCAAATATAATACAATTCAAAAATAATCATTATTTATGATTTTTATTTTTTTCGCTCAAAATAAAACTCACATTCATGTCTTCATGTCCAGTATACATGCATATTAGGGCTATAACCAAATTTTTGGCTTAGTACCACGAGTTGGGCAATGAAAGTGAGTTTTACTTTGAGGGAAAAAAATAAAAATCATAAATAATGATTATCTTTGAGTTTTATTTTTTTGCTCAAAAATAATGATTATGGCTGATTTTTTTTTATTATTACTCAAAAATAATCATTACAAGAAAACTTTAAAAATCAAAATTTTAAAAATCATGACGGATATGCAAAGATTGTCAAAAAATAATAATAATGGTGCAATAATTTTTTTTATGTCTGCTCTAAGTGATTGATTTTTTGATTTAAAAAAATGATAAATAATCATTATTTACGGTCCCTGAATTTTACATATGTAATTAGACTTAATTGGTTATATCTTTGGAATTTATCCATGGACTTTCTCAAGTTCCAAAAAGTCCAATAAAAGCCAAAATAACACGTACATTGAAAAAAGGTGAAACACTCCCTAGCTTAAATTGAGTAAATTTAAAAATTTTGTAATCTTCATCATCTTTCGATTATGAAAATTAATAAGATCTTAACTAAATCTCAATACAAATTTTTGTTTTCTTATTTAAAATTTTGGTTGCCAAAGAATCGGATTTTAAATATTTACTTTTTCTTAGAAAATAATATTTTGCAAAAAAAAAAATTTATTAAATCTTTTACATTGATTTACTAGATATTTATGCTAAAGATAATAAAACAAGATATATAAAACAAGGAAATTAAATTTTGTTGTTATCAAAAAACATAAACAATACATTTCGATAATAAATATTGCCTTAACAGGTATAAAACATAAAAAATAAAAAATACCATGACAGACACGTAGTGGAATTGTAAGCGAGAAAATGTATAAACAAAATATTAAAAAAGAAATTGATATAAAACAATAGGAAATCTATACAAAAAAGAACATAAATTGTTAACTTGTCCATTTTTTTTTTATGAAAAGAAATAAAAAATACGAAAATTATGTGTTAAGAAAAAAATATGTACTTTTTTATAGCTCCCTTCGAAGGTAACAAAACAGCGGGAGAAAAAAAAACGTGACAAAATTTTACATTTCTTATATCATTTCTCATAAATACAACTCCTTAGATATTCAAATACAATTCAACATCGTATAAAATAAAAATTATTATACGAACATTTCTAGGAATTTTTTTTATGATAATCCATATTAATATAAAAAAAATCATTAAATACATTTTCTTTAAATCTAGCGGAAAAAATCGTGTTATAAGCTGTCATTACAATTAAATATTTTCACAACGTTTTTTTTTTATTTAACTTTAAGGCGCTTAAAAAATTAAAATTAATATTTTTAAGCCCAGGAAATCAATATAAGAAAGTTATTGAGTAAAGAAAATTATAATTCTTTTATAAATAGACAGTGGTGCGTATGAGTGTTGGTAATAAGATATATTAATAACACTCATACGTCCCATATGCTAACAAATTTGTTTAACTCAATCTTGGGCACAAAGAGAACTGAGAATGTATTAGTTATTTTACAAAAAAATGAGATTGTATTGGTACTATTGCACTGAGCAAAATCACTTGGTTTTGTTTTTTTTTTTTTTTTTTTTTTTTTTGTTTGTTTACATTGTTCTATTGTTTTACTATTTATGTCCTTACGTGATAAATTTCAGCTATGAGGCGAATAAAAAAAGAAATATACATAAGAGGAAATTAATAGGTAATAAAAAAATGTTCTTTAAGAAAATAGGCACATGAGTTCTTTGCCAATAATGTACTGGGCAAACAAATATATATAATAATGTTATAAATATGGATTAATAAATTAAAAAAACAAAAAGCAAAAAAAATATTTTATATTAATTCTTATAAAATACAACAAAATTCAAAATATCTGCGTTGTAATTGTTTTTAATATAAACAATTATAGTTCAGAGATTTTTAAATTTTTTAACATATAGATTGTTTTAATATTTTAGGTTTTGTGTGTTAAAATTAAGTTATGAATGAATAAATAAATCATGATATATTTATATATTCAAGCTAAATAAAAATGCGTTTTCCCAAAAAAATTCCACATAATGAATGAAAAAAAATTCCATTAAAAAAAAAATTATAGTACGCTTGGCTTTATTAATTAAAATGTCATTGGTTGTTTTCAAATATTACCTGTGTACTTATTTTATTAAACAAAGCGACATAAACCTACTCCACCCAATGCTGGCAAGCAACTAACCCATTTTTTTGGTATTTTTCGGTTTCTCTTTTTATTTCTATTTACGTTCGGGTTGTGTGTGTGTGAAAAACGAATAGTCTTCGTTGTTTCAACAAGTGTTTTCCCGACACTGGTTTAACTCATTTATACGCTGAACATACGACGGCGGATCAATAAGTCCGTGACTTTTTGAACGAAACACAGTTTTTTTTTAGTAAAAAAAAAATTATTTTTCAACATAATCACCTTTTAGCTCAATACTTAGTCCAACATTTCCCCAATTTTTGTATCCCTTCCAAAAAAATGGGATTTTTCTAGGTCCATTAAATAGGCATTGCATCGTTGCCATCACCTTATTGACCGACAAACTTACCTTGCCCTTCTTCGGAGCCGGTTCACCCGGAGAAACCCATTGTGTAGACTGCTGCTTGATCTCCGGAGTGTTGTAATGGATCCATGTTTCATCCACAGTTACAAAACGCCGCAAAAACTCATTCGAATTGCGGTTAAACAACTCCAAACAATCCTTTAAAGTTGTCGCACGATTACGTTTATGGTCAATTGAGAGCAAACGCGGCACCTATCTTGCAGACAGCTTTCTTAAACCCAACTGATCATTTAAAATCGAAACCACACTGCCATATGAATTGCCAAGGCATCAACAATCTTACGCACTTTTACTCTTCGATCGGCCAACAACATATCGTGGTTTTTTCGACATTTTCGGGTGTATTGACCTCAATTGGCCGTCCAGAACGTTCAGCGTCATTTGTACTTGTGCGACCACAATCAAATCGAACTTTAGGATCGCATAATTTTTGGTATTTGCCCAAATTTATATTACATTCGTTGAAATTGTTAATGCTGAAAGACATATTCTTAGGAATATTTATGATACTATTCTTAGATTTTTTCTTTCAAATGTTAAAAAGATTGTTTTAATTTAAATTAAATTTCAATTAATTAAATTTAATTATAATAACACAATTCTCTTTGGCTTTAAGTTTTATAACAAAAAAAAAACTTCAATGTCATTTAATAATAACTAAAGAATAATCTTTTATTGTTTATCTCTTACATAAAAAAAAAAAATTGTAATACAATTTTATGCAATTGGTTTATAAATGTTATATTTATAAAGATAAAATCCTTTGAAAAACAGATTTAAGTTAAAACCCTAAACATATGTAGAGTTTTATTCACATGAAAAACATATTGATGGTCATAAACTGATGCTTAATAACAAACAATTTTTAAAATTTTAAGACTAATGGCTCATATGAGTTTTTCATTATAAAGAAGTAATTTAAATAGCTTATTTTAAAATATGTTATTAAGAGCTGTCATACTATGACCTTTCTTATGAATGTGTTATAATTTGGTTGTAAGTAAACTCTTAGATACATTGCAAAACTTTGTTACTACTGCTGTTGTATAAGTTTTGTAATTTTTAAATATAAATGAGAAAATCTGCTTAAAAAAGTATTACCAACTCGTTTGTAGGGTAAAGAAAAAAATTAAATAAAAACTGAATAAGAAAATTAACAAAAAAAACAACACAAGTATAAAAATACAACAAATTATATTGTAAAACTTTATATGAAATATACAACAGCAAATAGATCTATATACACCATATGCATACCCGAGTAAAAACGTTCAAATACAATCATATCTTATTTCATATAACATTATGTAAAAACATATAGTTTTATATAGCATAATAGTGTCCGACCGAACAGTTCGGCCAAAAACCTATATTTTGTCGGTTTTTTGATATCTAGAGGCAATGATGACAAATTTTGGTATTGGAAACATATTTGTTGAGCCGATTTAATTCGATTTTGTGAAAAACATTTAAGAGAAAAGCCGAAGTTTAGCTTTAAAGTTAAAAGTTCGGCCGCCGAACTATTTTCAATTTGGCCGAACTTTGTGAGGCCGAACAGTTTTCATTGCTTCATTACTTAACTACAGACTTTTCTTCAAATTTGACACTCAAAATAGCATCTAATCAGCCCAATAAACATTTTTCCATCCGCCAAATTTGTCCATTATGCTTTAAAATACCGAATACAGACCAAATGCATTTTCTGGCCGAACTGTTCGGTCGGACGCTATAGCGTAATATGGATATATGTGATGGCACATATGAAATGGTAAATAAATACAAAAAACTCTTTTGCTAGCTAGAAATTTATAAATTTTATCTTTAACATAGCTTTACCAAATTTCCAAGTTTTATTCGAGTTATATGAGCAGACCGCATCGCTCATTTACTTCAATAATGGCACAACTCAAAAATTTTGATTTTGTAGAAAATGAGTTTAAAGTTTTCAATTTACTCCCACCTTGAAGAAAAAAATAACGATATTATTTCTCTCAAGAGGTGAGTATACTAGATATCAAAGCTACCTTTTTACACAATATAATACGTGATATAACGAATAATTCTGCGTCATTAACTTAAAAATCGTGTTTTTTGAGTTGTGACGTTCTTGAAGTGAATGAGCGATATATTTATGTTTTGAAAATTGGAAGAAAACCATACGATATTTATATTTAAAATAATACATAGACCATATTATTATCCTATTATATTAAATTATACATAATCGTATATTATAACATATAATTTGATTAAATTGGATGAGGACAAAATATGGACAAACTATATCAAGCCTAGTAAAAAAAAATATATACATATAACGATATATTCTTTAATATAATAATATATCATCATATAAAATAGCATATGTCTCAATATGTATTTATATATAATAATATTTTCAAAATGTTTTAGTAAAACAATTCATGTATAAGCACATCCAATCATGTATAAAAAAAATACTATTCTGAATTTTATATATAATAATACATGGTTGATAAATTTGATTAAACATTTATAAAATTAGATATAACCCAATACATAATTATGTATTGTATTATACAAACATCAAAAACGTCTTCTGTCATTTTAAACATACTTTTTTATATACAAACCAAAACTGAAAAAAAAAATCCTAAGTCAGTTTCTATGTAATTATGTAATATATAATTCAAAAATCGGAAAATATTTTACGAAAATAGTTTAAAATTTTGCGAAATCGATTTGTATTACAAATAACTAACCCTCCAGCAAAATTTTTTAGAACAGGTTCGCAATCTGTTCTAAAAAACAACAGCTTCTTTTACCATCGGTTACATGGAACCGTTTCTAGAACATAACTGTTATATAACTGTTCTATAACTGGTTCTAGAACCGGTTCTAAAGCTAATTTTTATAGTTCCGAGATAGGGAACAAATAACATTTAATTCCCGATATAATAATTAAATGTTATTATATCGGGAAAAAACTCGGATAGAATTGGATAGTGTTTTATTAAATTGTACCTATTTAATTATAATTAGATCCAAAGTGATACAATTTAATAGAACCATGTTTCGTATCAAAGTATATCCTTTTATATTTGTGGAAAATATCTTGTCATATATAATTTCATATATAAACTTTTTTACTCGGGAAATCACTTATAATTAATTGTATCTAAATAAATCGAATATGATACAATAAGAGCTAATGTGATACAATTTAATCGGGACATTTTTCGGATAAAATTCTCTATAATTAAGTGTATGGTCATATTAAATTAGATGAAACTATATAAAGATTAATATAAGTTTTTTTTTTAATCGGGTACAATTCAAATTTTGTAGTTTCAATGTAACATAAGTACACAACAATAGAGTTTTGTAGTTGGACTTGTATTCATATTTTACTAGTAGTGGTAAGTGTATCTGTGTTTGTTTATATAAGGTAGTAATTGCATGTATGTTATTTGATTTATATACATATATATATTTCCATTGAAAAACTAATTGTCAAAATATAAAGGATTTCAAATAGAGATTTTTATTTACTTAATAAGGATTTAAAACAAAATCTAAATTTATTTTAATTAACACAATTTAAAATTTTTAATTAAAAGTCACTTTAAAGGAAAAAATTTATAAGAAATCCAAAAATGAAGCTTATACTGTGAGTAGTATGTTTATGCTGGTCCGGGGACAAAGGAGGAGCAACTTTATTGGAAAGGGGGTTGATTTTTTCCCCCTGAGAATTAATGCTTTTTTAAAAGGTTAATTTTTTTTAATAACACCTTAATATTTTGATTATAAGAACTTACAGTTTAAGTCAATATTATGAAAAGTATGTTTATGAGGATCTGGGGCCATAGGAGGAGAGTTATTTTTTGAAGGGGATTGGCCTTTTTTTAATTGAAGCTTTTTAAAGGGGTTTATTTTCTTTAATAACTTCTAAAGATTTTAATTAAAAGAAATTCTTTATTTAGGTCAAGACTTTGAGAAGTATGTTTATGTGAATTCAGGGACATAGGAGAAGATTTTTTCCTATTTTTGACGGGGGTTGTTTTTTGCGAGAATTTATATTTTTTAAGGTTTGTTTTTTCTTAAATAACACATCAACATTTCGATTAAAAGAAATCCTTTCTATAAGTCAATACTGTGAATAGTATGTTTACGAGGGTTCGGGCACATAGTATTGTATTTTTTTTTAGACGGATTGTTTTTCCGTGATTTAATGCTTATTTTTTCTTTTCTTTAATAACACCGTTACACCTTTAGGGGGATTGTTTTTTTTCGAGTATTAATGTTTATTTTTTTCTTCTTCTTTAATATCGCCTTTACATTTCTATTACTCGTATAATAAGAATTTTAAATAAAATCTAATGTTTAAAAATTGTTCTTTTTGTAATTTAAAATCCAGCTATCAAAAATTGTATGCGTTGTTTACACAATGCAACAATGAAAATCAGCCTCAATGGTTCCAATAGGAAATGCCAATATACCATTGAATAAACTAAATCGCGAATTTATTTTCAATGGCCTCTTGAAGTTGGGATATTTGTGGCCATTTTTACAATATGAACGAAAATCGAAATAAAATATAAATATATTTGTTGGAAAGTGATTGTGTGTACTTATTATTCCGTTGAACTCAATGTCGAAAAATATTTTATTTTTTTATTTTTATTAATTAATAATCATATAAATACAAATTATATAGCATTACCCTAACCGAGCACTAGCTACTATGGCTTTCGGCGCGTTGTAGCGAAAACAGACCAGTGCCTCTGGTGGGAATCGAACCCACGACCCCCGCACTGATAAGCCAGCACGCTACCAACTAGCCTACCGGGGCGTACATCGAAAAATATATTTTATCATATGTTTCAAGAAATAGTAGACGAAATAGGCGTGTTCAAATGCCAAGAAATTATTATTTTTGGTAGACATAAATATATCACTCATTTACTTCAAGACTGTCATTAGTCAAAAAATGAGTTAATGATGCAGATTTATTAGTTATATCATGTTTTATATCATATAAGAATTTCATATTAATATCATGTATACTTTTCGAGACAGAGAATAATATATTTTATTTTTTCTTTAAAGTGGGTGCAAAGAGTATATACTTCATAGAGAAACTGTACTACCCACGGGTCTCTCGATAATTAGCGAATTTGCACACAACTCTCATTAAGAGAAAAATACATTAAAAGCCCCAATTTAAAAAAAAAAAACGTGACCAAATAAATAGAGAAAGGCTCGACATAGTAAACGGAAGTAAATATAGTAAACGGAAGTAAATATATATCAGATGAACGTAACCAAGAAAACATAACATGGATTTTTAAAGCACGAAGCGATTTGATAAAATTAAATGGGAACAGATTTCAAGTAAATGCGTCAAATATATGTACATTATGTAATTCTAGAGAAATTGAAAACATAGAACACTTTCTAGGTCGTTGTAAAGCTCTAAGTGAATTTAGAATTATGTATTTAAAAAAGGCTTGTTTTAATGACAGGGAAATTTTAGAAATATTAAATGGAATAAAAGTTAATTGGCATTATTTGGCAAATTATATAAAAACTTGTGTAGAATATAGAAATTTTCTTATAATGGAATTTAATAACTAAACACTTTATCTCGAATTGTTATTTGTATACATATGTTTAACGGCTGACGACAATGGTCAGAGTCGTAAATATTTATAAATTTATTTTTATTTTGTAATTATATGTATTGCTGAAAATAAAAATAAAACTACTACTACTACTACTTAGAAAGGCTCGAGTGAGGCAGATATGGTTGAAAACTTTAAACTGGTTTTCTGCAAAATTGAGTTTTTTGAGTTATGTCAGTCTTGCAGTAAATGAGCGATATTGTCTTTATCATAACAATTCCTAATAATTCTACATGAAATGCATTAGAAAGTCTTTTGTATGGATACTGAATAGAGCGGTTCTATTTCGGAACTTATTCTGAATATTCTGTAAAAAATAGAATCGATTTCTAAGAATTTTTTTTTTGTTATTTTTCTTTTAAAATATATGTTTAAGGAGTTTAATTGCAATTAGAAATTCATGGTTTCCATTGTGTTTACATGTAACAAACAAAAAATTTTTTAATCTATGTGGTTTGATGTCTTATCGACATTGATGGGAGCTGGAAATTTAGGCTATTGTCATAAAGGTGACCAAATCGCTTAAACCCACAAATGCCAATGTCATTTAAGAACCTTTAGTATCGAAAATTTTTATATCGCCCTTACAAGTCTTGGCATTGTGAAAAGATTCTTAAAAACCGTAGGAAATAAAGAAGTTAATGTAGTGTTGGCCAAATTTGTCGTCGTCTCAGTGAAAGAAACGGGAAATAAGAAAACAGCAACAATTAATGACAATTGCTGTTTTTTAAAGATCCTTCATTATACATGACTTTAAAGTTATTCCTTTCCAGCGTATTAAAAGGTCCAGACATTAGAAAACTGTTACAAATTCATTTATTTTAATTATATCGAATTGACAGCTTAGCGCTCAATTAAAGAAGGATTGTTGGGGGAAAATAGATCTGATAAATGGGAACACACAATAATGGCTACATTTTCTATCACTTCCAGCTCCCATCAACTTCGAAAAGATCTTGCACAGGGATAAAATATAATAGTTAAATAAACTATTATTTCATATGTCAGTCTTCTTTTTCACGAAAATTTATAAATTAACTATGAATCTTATTAAAGTAAATATGATTTTAATTAAAATAAACTTTTTCATACTTAAATTAATATTTCCCATTATAGATGCCATTTCCGCTTTTGAAAAATAAGTATAAACACATTTAAACTAAATAAAAAAAAACAAACTTTGGTTGACTTCAAAGATGTTTGTATTTAATTTCATGTTGGTTCTTTTTGATTTTCTAACGTTTTTTTTCCGTGTGTGTGGTTCATAGCTTTAATTTATTTTCATTTGTTACATTTGAACAGAATAGCAAATCTGATTTTTTTTTATTCCAATAACTAAATCTTTTAAAACAAATATTTTTTAATAAAAATATTTCTTAAATATAAATAAATACTGAAAATAATTTTCAGATGCATTTGATCTAAAATTCTTTGGATTTGTTTCCAAAAAGACAATAAATTTATGTCTACCAAGAATTTATGATTTATTTATAGTTGACCACTCCCATCTAGCCTACTTTTTGTTGAAATATACGAAAAAAATAAATTTTTAGACATTGGGTGCAATGGAACAATAAGTACACACAATTACATACCAATAAATATATTATTATTTTATTTTGATTTTCGCTTATATTAGAAAAAATGGTTAAAAATAATCCATTAAACTGAAATTCGAACTAATTTTGCAAAACCTTTTGGAGGTTTTGTGCAACCAATAGTCAGTTTTCATTTCGCACTGGAACTACTGAGGCTGACGGCGATGACCCAAAATTTGTTGCACAGTGTTATTAAATAACTTTTTAAACTATTGCCTAAGTCTGCAAATTTTAATATTTCATAAGTTTTCAGCAATCAGTCACTTTAATATTCCCTTTTTTACAAGTAGATGTTTGGTTTAGAAAGAAAAAAAATAAAAAAAATTCTTCATACAATATGTCATATAAATTTTGTGTGTTCATATACAAAGAAAACACTAAACATTATTGCTTTTTTTAGAGTATTGCTCTAAAATACTAAGCACAATTGTTATCACCACTACTACTGTCACCATAACAGCACTAACACAATGACAAGCAAAGCTATTAACGCATTACAGCCTACTACTACTATTACTACTACTAAAAACGGAAAAGGAAGCAGACAATCGTATGTAGATAAGGGTGGATTGATGAATTCAAAATTTGTATAAAAACTAAAAAGGTCTTTTAAATTTTGATCCACATGACCGATTTTAGTAAAAATATATGTTATGCTAAATAATTTTGAATAATTTGCGTTTGTGATCAAAAAATTTTAAAAATTCTATTAAAACCTTTGTCGTCTTATGAATTGGTGACCGATTTTAGTAAAAAAAAAATAGTTCTAAGAAAGTAACAATTCATTTGAAATTCAAAATTTATGAGATTTTTTTACAAATTTTCAAAATTATTTTCACCACAAAAACTTTTTTTTACTTATTTTTAAAATTATTTTCAGCACAAAACTTTTTTTATTTTTTTTTTTGCCATTAGCATTTTTTTACTAAAATCGTTCACCAACTCATAAGACGTCTCAAGTTTTTAAAATTTTTTTTATCAAAAATTATTTTTGACGCAAGTTTAAAAAAAAAAAAATTTTTGTTGTAAAAAAAATTTAAGGCACACATTTTGTATATTGAAAATAATTTTGAAATATTAGAGTCAATCTTGGTTTGTGATCCACCCTAATATTCATATGTATATTGATTGTGTGTGAGTTTTGTATGATATATTGTGTGACATTTTTTCTTAATACTGTCTTTGTTTTCATATTGACCGTAATGACGCCATTTTTTATGACATTTTTTGTAAAGAATTTTTTTCGCTTTTTCCTATTTTTTTCATTCATTGTAGACCTACAATGTATAGAAAGAATACAGAACTTTTTTTTAGTTTCTGATGAAAAAAATTATTCGTTGTTTTTTTCGTTGATGTTTGTTTTTTCAAGTCCAACATGGCTTTAGCTTAACAAAGTGACAGTTAAATGACATTTCACTTTTTTTTTTTGTCTATGTTGTTTGGTTTTTTTTTTTTGTGTGCTACTGTTTGTTAAGCTTTACAATTTATGGTATGTATAGTGTTTTGGTTATTCAATATATTTTTTATGTTGTCTACTTTTAGGTGTTTAAAAAAGCATTTTCTGGTTTTTTATATAATGAACGTGATGAGAAAGGGGAGAAGGAAGAGGGAATTGTGAAATATTACAGAGGGTGTAGTAACAAATATACAACCAACATTAGCCTGCGGGGAAAAAGGGGTCATTTTTGAATTCGGACCTGTCCCGTGACCGGTTTCTAAAATACATATCATGTGATAGGTAAAAAGAGGACCGGTTTCTAAAGAACCTACCACGTGAACAGTTTAAAAGTTTCTCTCACGTGATGAGTCTGAAAGTTAAAGTCCTGTCCTGTAGGTGAAAATAGGATTAGTTTCAAAAGTATATATCACGTGATCGGCTTAAAAGTCTCAATCACGCAATTGGTCTCAAAGTACTAGTCCCATTGTAGACAAAAACAGTACCAGATCCCAAAAAGGTCCTACCTCGTAATCGGTTTAAGTCTCTATCACGTGATGGTAAGTGAAAATAAGACCGGTACTTACCACGTTACCGGTTTAAAAGTGTCTTTGCAACTCTGAAAAAGGTCTTGGCTAAAAGATATTGCATTAAAGTTCGGCGATTCGGTGATAGGTTTTTTGCGATAGATCCAGGATATGTTCTTTTGCGTCAATTCTGTGACATGTTCTTTGGGGTTAGTTGTGTGACATGTTCATTTACACCGTTCCTGTGACATGTTACAGAGGGTAATTGACGTCGCTACTAGGACATGCCAATGTTAAAGTGATCGGTTCCTTTCATATAAAAATTCCGGTCCTGTTACCGGTCGCTATCACAATAAACTGGTCACGTGACGCAGTGATGTTAATGCGGGATATGCGCCAAAGGAGGAGTGTTTTTTTTTTTGGAATACAGAAATTAATTTTATATTTTAAAATAAAATTTCTTAAAATATAAAAATGTTTCAATAAAAAAAATGGGAAATATATAAAAATTTAAAACATAATGTTATTGAAAAAAAACAACAAATTTTTCGTTGATTAATTTTCCCCAATTTTATATTAGCCAGAAAATTAGTAGATTTTTTGGTAAATAACAGTTGTATCATTTTGGTTACAGCTTTTTGTGAAAAAAAAAGAAATATTTTGACATCTCTTCTCAAATAATTTTTCCCCCTCCCCTGTCTTATTCCTGCTGCTTAACCTTAGGTTTTTAAATATCATAATACTGTACGTCTATTTAAGAATCGTTTTTTATTTTCACATTATTCAATGTTTTTTTATCATAAACCACTTCATATTTCTTTAGTTATTGTGTCCAATGTTTTGTCGAGAATTTATATTGTTACATTTTTTTCTCAGTTGTTGTCTTATGATTTATGTGATACTTTTGTTTGATGGTCTAATAATAGTTAAACAAATGGATATAGGAAATATTTAACAACAAGTTAGCAAAAAAAAATAAATATTTTTTTGAATATAAAAAAAAATCATATTTAAAAAGAAATTTTTGTGTTAATATTAAAACATATTTTTCATATTTTTTTATATTTTTCTATTTAAAGTTTAATGTAGCAAAAAAAAAACACAAAGAGATAAGAAATGATAAGAATTTAGTAATTAAAATAAGAAATGGAAAAAAAATCACTGGAACTCGTCCATTAAAAATTTTCATTAATTTAATGCAATTTTTCATAAATGTTATGAAAAATTTCATTTTATTTATTAAAAATTTCATACGACTAATACAAAAGTGTCATTGAAAATAGTTTCCTAAAAAGTATGTAGCTTTTTCATAAGGTTTAAGAAGTTTTTCATTATCTTTGTGAAGAAAACTTCATTAGTTTGGTGAAAATTTTCATTAAAACTAATCCAATAAACTATTATCTGTGTAAAGAAATTGTGTTATTCTTGTTGCTTTTACTTTAAATTATTCGTTAACATTTATTAAAGATTGATTGTATTTGATATGGTTGATTGATTTGTCTATTGAGCTGTAAATTCATGATGGGGTTGTAACTATACAATAAATCGAAGATATTTGTAGAGGTAAAATGTAAACACTCAATCATCAGATCTAAATTATTGGTATTTTAATATAGTTACTTAATAAAGAGGACTTTCAACGTTATAAACAACAGGGTTCCCCAAAAAATGTGTTTATATTTTAAGAAGTTATTAGCAAATTTAAAAATGAATATTGAAGCAATAGAAAACAGAATTTCTAAATTTTTAGTAAATTTTTTGTTCATCAAAATATAAGGGCGGTAACTTCCCTACGGGAAATGAAGGGTCGATTCATCCGAGGTGACAAATCTGTGATACGTGAAAAGGAGACACGTCGCAAAACTGGTATAAGCGAAGACTTCGGTTGTTTCAAAGAGTGTCAATTTCAGCAAAATATCCAACCACGTGATTATTTAAATGGTGGCAAAACTTTGGCTGGTTTATTCATGATATATCATGTAACTCGAAAAAAACTAACATAACACTAAAGCGGACCAAAGTAACTAGGGCCGTAACAGTAGAAATTGTGAAGTAACTCTGAACTGGTGCAAAATAATTAGGTGTGTATAAAAAAATGGCAATCGGTGCAGAAACAACAAATCCATTGACTGTTACACATCGGACCTAATATTGAAATGATTCAAAAAAATCACATATCATAATTGCATGTGCGACTGGCGGAAATATTATTTGAAAATCAATAAAGAAATAATTCTAACAAAAGTCCATGTCACAAAACTATTCTAAAAGACAACGTTCGGGGACATGTCCCAGGTTAGGTCAGTGACATGTTACATGGTATCAATTTTCCTCTTCCATGACAGTGCCTTGTTAAAGTGACAGGCCCGTTCCATATAAAGTTATTGTCTTTGTCATAATTTCCCACAGGATAGAGTCTGCAAAATTATAAAATTATTAAGTCCGACCAAAGAGTTCGGTTTAAAAACAGCATTTGGAAACATTCATGTTTCTGTTATTTAATAAAAAATAATTTTTTTGGGACTTGCGCAATATTTTAAAAACAGTTAATGTACCATAATTTTTTAGGAAAGTTCAGTGATTGGATCCGTTCGGATTCTTTTTGTAACCCGTACATAATATGACACATGCGGAATAAAAGTAACAGGTGACATACCAATTACTTTTATTTTGTCCTGTAACTTGTTCGCTTATCGCAGTTTAATAATATGTCACGAAATTATTAATTTTGTACAAGTCCGTAACATAAACCATTGCGATTAATTCTTAACTAGTGTTTTACTAAATAGTTTTCTTGAGTACTGTGATTTGTACGCTTAAACCAGTAACGTAATAATTCATTTCGAACTGGTCCTCCTACATATCAAATAATGCCTAATATGAGACTAGTTGCATACTAGATACTTTCAACTCGTTCTGTTGCGGATTCACTTAAACCAGCTCGGTGATATGTTATATTCGACAAGTTCTCCGATATATCTCAATTAGCTCAAAAGGTGGAAATTGTCACCTCCTATGACAAGCCCATGTTAAAAGTACCGGTTACTTTCATATAACAGAACCGAAACTAGGACAGGTTCATGCACACAAAGTTCTAGTCACGTGACCATACCAGTGACTGGTCTATTTCCCGCTGGGTTGTTACTATTCTATTACAAACCCTATTATTTTAACAAGGGCATCTCCATTGAGGTAATTACTCTCCTCTGTAACATTTTGTCGGTAACATGTTGTCAAAAACTTTTTATTGAAATCTTTAATAGTTATATCGAATTTTATTTTCAAATTTTCAAATTCGTAAGTAAATATTTAATTATATTAAATTTTCTATTATAAACATGTGAATTTGGTATTACTAATGGGCAATCAGTGATACCATGAGTTGCGAAGTAATGCAAGGGTAAGGAGTTTAACTTATTACCAGGTAACTTGTTCCGCAATACCAACCTATTACCGAAGTGTTGCTGGGCGGTTAAGAAGTAAGAAGAGAAAAAGTCCAAATTCCACAAAATTTAAAAAAAATATTTTTTTTTTTAATTTAAAAGTAAAACATTTTAGACTTAAACCCAATTAAAACGAATTATTAAAAATATTTAAACTTACCCAAAGAAATATGGAGCGAAGAGAAATTACCGGATGACTGGCTTCAAGGTATTCTTATCAAAATACCAAAAAAAGGGGACCTTTCTCAATGTAAGAATTATAGGGGAATCTCACTTCTTTCAATACCATCCAAAATACTTACAAAATTTTTTCTCAATAGAATAAGTGACACGATAGAAAATAAATTACGTAAGGAACAAGCAGGTTTCCGGGCTAACAGGTCATGTGTTGACCATATAAACACATTGAGAATTATCGTTGAACAAGCAGAAGAATGGCAGAGTAATATATATATCACCTTTGTTGACTACACTACCGCATTTGACAGTATTTTCCGTTTGCAAAATATGGGATCTCTTACAGAACACTGGTATTCCAGCCAAACTAATCAACCTAATAAGAGCTCAGTATGATGGCTTTCAAAGTAGAGTTTTGCATAATAATCGGCTCTCAGAACCATTCCTACCGAAATCAGGTGTGAGGCAGGGATGTCTATTGTCCCCACTACTTTTCCTGCTTGTTATAGACAAGGTTTTGGATGACACACTTGCTAATCATCGACGTGGCATCCAATGGACTTTGACCGGTCATCTCGAGGATTTAGACTATGCTGACGATATATGTTTTTTTGTCCACCAAGCATTCGGATATGCAACCAAAACTTAATGATCTTGTTTTCCACTCTGCAAATGTTGTTCTGAAAACTAATACTGGGAAAACGAAGGCAATGAAAATAAGAGCCACCAACAACAACCCTTTTTTCATCAGCAACGAACCGGTTGAATTTATTGATAAATTCTGCTATCTGGGAAGCATGGTTTCATCAGAGGAAAGTGCTAAATCAGACATCGAACACAGAATTGGAAAGGCAAATAGTGCGTTCTTTCAGCTGCGGAACATTTGGAAATCCAATATTATATCGGTCAAAACTAAGATAAATATTTTTAAGTCAAACGTTCTATCAGTTTTGCTTTACAGCTGCGAAACCTGGCTGACAACAGTAGCACTGAACTGCAAACTGCAGGCCTTTACAAACCGTTACTTGCGTTATATACTAAAAATTTGGTGGCCAATCGTCATAAGCAATGAAGAATTGTATAGAAAATGCCAAATTGATCCCATTCCCATTATTATAAAGAGAAGAAAATGGAAATGGATCGGTCACACGCTTAGGAAAAACCCTGATGAAATAAGCCGTCAAGCACTAGATTGGAACCCACAAGGCAACAGAAGAAGAGGTCGGCCAAAGACCACCTGGAAAACAAGCTTGCTTAAAGATACTGAACACAGCGGAAGAAGTTGGAACGAGTTAAAACTACTAGCGAATGACAGAATATCTTGGAGAAATTTTGTAGAGGCCCTATGCTCCACAGGGAGTTAAGCGGAAATGAAAAAGAAGAAGAAGAACCTTACCCAAAACACTTAAAAATGAAGAAGAAATAAAATGTCTGAACCTTAAAAATGAATTATAAATTTGTTGCCAGAACCCCAGGAATTACTGCAGGACCTGCTCAAAGGATCTTGTCTTGACTCGAAATCGACTAAAATAATTTTAACGAAATTTGGCATAACGAATTCACTTTACATAAGTAAGCAAGTGTATATGTTTGAATGAAATATATTCAAGATAATTCATAGTGTAGTTAAATTTCGCTATTATTCAAAAGACAAAATTATACTTCACTTAATTTATTTGCTGAAAATCCTAAAAAAAAATGTTGTGATTTTAAAAAAAAAAAAAAAAAATTAGAATAAGTTACAAAATATAAAAATGTTCAAACTCGCACATTGACGATATGAATTAATGTACTATTTGAAAATATATAGAAATAATTATATATAACAAAAACAAAATTATCTTGCAACTACTTACATCAATGGTTGTCTAAATGATGGCATTTTTGAAATGAAGACAAATGCCTTAGTTAATTCTAGAAACGAAATGAAAAATAACAAAATATGACATACACAACCCCTTTTTTTGCAATAACAAAACGGAAACATAAAAAATTTCCTAAGATGTGTGTCCTTGTATGTCTACCTGAACGTATATTTGTTTGTAATTTCTAATTGCCAATTTGCCCACTTTTCTACTTACTTATTTTTTTGTGTGTAGGTTTAAAATTTTTGTAATAAAAATTTGTATCACTCATACTATTATTTTTGCCAAAATGTGACCTATGAACACAGACCAGTTTCAAATGACGGTTTTAAAAGTAATGGAATTAACGGTCCTGTATTTTTTTATCGAATCAGTCTTTTATTTTGAGGGTTAAAAATTAAGATTATTCATATTTCTTCCGAAGCAATGATAAAAATAATATAGGCATTTGAAAGTGCTATCAATTGACCTCAAAGTTAATGTCTTTTTTTTCGTTTTCCGTTTTTATCGATGAATATTTGATCTTTTTTGCGCCAATTGTGTGACTGTTTTTTTTTTTTTTTTGTTTGTCCTGTGATAGATTCTTTTGTTGCAGTCTAGTGACACGTTATCCCCTTACAAAAACAGAACTGGTCCAAGAATCAATTCCCGTCACGTGACCTGCCCTGTGACCGTTGGAGGGTTAATTTGTTCAACCTTACTTACAACTTACTTACTTTGTTATTAAAAATCAGAGTAATTTCAATACATTAATCGTTAGTGTTTTGAATTCAAACGTTTTTAACAGGAAACAAGATTAAATTATTAATAACTTTAATACCCATAAATGTTTCATGCTACAAATATTATCAAAATATTAGCTTTCCTTAAAATTTATTAATTTTATCTGTTTTTTTTTTTTTTTTTTTAATCCTGTCAAATTATCTTTTTCCCCTTGATAAATGTTTAGCTTTAGTTATAGCGAGAGAGATATTGCGCACACCAACACAAAAAACTCACACACAATTTACTAATTGAAATACAATGACAAGGGAGTGAGGAGTAAGCGAGTGATTGATTGATTATATTGTGGTTGAATGAAATATGATAAAGGACAAAATATAAAAAAAAACGGCAGCTATTTTTCAAAGAAACCGCAACATAAACGTACAAAAGTTAAAAGAAAATGTTTATTAAAAAATAGGAAACCACGAAAAAATGACAAGAAAAATATTAAAAGAAAACTATAGATACTAAATTGAAAATTGAGAAATCATGGGGCGGAAACGGCTTTTGACTTTTGACAAAAGTTACTGCAGAGTAAATAGCAACATTCATTACAAAATACCAAAAATGTTTAAAATTTATAATATTTACATGAAAAATTTGCTTTTGTTGACAACCAGGTCAAAATGGAATCCTAAATACATATATATACAACCATATATGAAAATATATGACCGTATATGAATATATATGACCATATAAGATCGTATATGAATAAAGTTGATCATATATGCCCATATATAATTCGATATATGACCATATATTGTCTATATATATTTGGATCGGAAATTTGAGGATATTTGACCGTATATGAATCATTTATGAGCATATATAGTCATATACAGCGGGTTTTTGAGAGTGTCACAACTTTGAGTTGGCATCACTGCTTTATTTGACCACCCATTTAACAGCTGATAGTTGTTTTTTGCTTAGTTTGCTTTGAAATTTCATTATGAATCGACTTACACCAGAGCAACGCGTGCAAATTTGTTGAAATTTTTAATCAAAATAATTGTTCTATTCGTCAAACTCATCGTGCACTTCTTCAATTTTATGGCGTACATAATCGTCCTTCAGAGCGGCTTATTTTATTTTCTGATGAAGCCCATTTTTGGTTGAATGGGTACGTAAATAATAATAACACCATTACATCCATAGAAAATTACTGTTTGGTGCGCTTTATGGGTTGGCGGAGTCATTAGCCCATATGTCTTCAAAAACGATGATGGTCAGAATGTTACTGCCAGTGGTGACCGGTATAGGAACATGATTCGAAATTTTTCGTACCTCAATTACGTGGCATTAATCTTGCTGATATGTGGTTCAAACAGGATGGAGCCATATGCCACACAGCGGGCGCTACAACGGATTTACTCAAAGAAACTTTTGATGAAAAAATAATTTCACGTAATGGTCCAATTCATTGGCCACCAAGATCGTGTGATTTAACCCCATTGGATTATTTTCTTTGGGGTTATGTTAAGTCACTTGTCTACGTCGATAAACCACAAACAATTTAACACCTGGAAACATTCGAAGAGTTATAAGCGAAATGCGGCAGCAAATGCTGCGAAAAGTTGTTGAAAATTGGTGTTCCAGATTGCGCCTTCTACGCTCCGTGGCGGCCACATGGCAGAAATCACATTTAAACATTAATTTCATAAAATTTTCTTTCGAATAAAGCCCATTCAATTGATATTAAAAATATATTTCCTTGTTTTATTATGATTTAAACTTGAGTCACTCTATAAAAAACACCCGTTACGACCATAAACCTATGAATCTAAAGATATATGGCCATATATTAGACAAATGAGTTCATATATGGTCATATTGAACCAGATATGGGCGTATATGATCATATATGATTTAAACTTGAGTCACTCTATAAAAAACACCCGTTACGACCATAAACCTATGAATCTAAAGATATATGGCCATATATTAGACAAATGAGTTCATATATGGTCATATTGAACCAGATATGGGCGTATATGATCATATACAAGCCCATTTGTGATCATATATGTTCATATAAGACAAGACGCCTTTTTAGCCTGAGAGGAAATTTTTTTTGTTATCCATCTTTAATGTACTCAAACTTTCTTGGAATAATTTTCTTGCAAAAAAAAAGAAGTACCAAAATTTAGTAACGCCATTATACTGGTTAGGAAAAGCTCATAGCCACGTGTTTGATCGCTAAGAAGACAAGAACGGATGAAAATTGATGCTTAATAGGTCTTTTGTTTAAGCTCTGCCTATTTTAGAGGCTTTAGCTTTTCTAAAACTTCGGTTTCAGATGAGTTTTTTTGCCAGATCGAAATACATATATCAACCTGGCTAAAATAATTAATTTGCTTTATTGTTGTAAATATACAGAGGTTGAAAGCTAGTAATAATTGTAAATAAGTGCCGATAAAATTAAAAAACAAATGTTTTTAAGATTTCTATTAAAATGTAAAACATTTAAAATTTATAAAGCCTACTTAAGTATAAAAAACTAAAGCATACTTCTAGCTGCGTTGTATAAATATATACCAAGTTTTAAAGCATACTTTTAGTTGTCAAAACATATACATATTTAAAATCTACTTTTAGTTGTAGGCATAAATTTTTTTTTTATAAAATATCATACAAATCTATAAAATGTCTCCATTCTTTTTAACATTTAAACTTTTCTGATGCTTTATAAATTTGATTACTATAGTCAATTTCAATCAATTTCATATTTTCCAAAAAAAAAAAGGCTCTTAAGCCTAATAGAAAAAAACTATTTTAAATTATGAAAAGTTCAAGAGTATACTGACAAGGGAGGTATTCCTGATCCTTGGATATGTTGTAGAGCAACGGTTCCCAAATGGGGGCCCGCAGACCTCCAGGAGTCCGCAAGAGTATTACAGGGGGTCCGCGAAGATTTCCGACAAAATGATTTTTTAAAACAAATAAAAAAAAATTCACAATAATTTTTGAAATTTTATTAATAATTCAAATTATTTAAAAAAACTGAATTGAAATTTTGTTTGGATTCCATTGGTTAGATAAATTAATTTTCACCTAAAATGGCCTATTTAAAGTTGTTTTTTTTTGATAATAATTTTTGAATTTTAAAATGAATACTTTAAAAATTAAAGGTACATGTGTTTTTTAGTTACCCAATGACATATTTAGGGGTTACTAAGTGGGGTGAAAAATAACCCAATTTTTGCGAATTATTTCATTATATTTTAAAGTAACTATAGACAAATTTGGTATCCAATGAAAGCTTTTTCACTGGTATATAAAATATATTAAATGGAATTTAAAGTAATCTTGTTATTCAGAAAAATGTGCTTTACATAATAGTAAGTCTAGTGCTTTATTAAGAAATTCAATTAAGCTGCTTCTGAGCTGCATAGTGTCTGAGCTTTTTTCGATAATCGTAGTCGTTCGGTATTTATATGACTTTTAACGAAAAACTTTGACATAAAAGTATGTCAAATAATTTAATTATTTGAAATATAGGGGGAAAAGCTCTTCTTTAAAAGTCTTATTAAATCCGAACGACTACGAATGTCCGAAAAAGCTCAGACACTATGCATTATATTTAGCTTAATTCGATTCCAATTTCTCTGTCCACCATTTGGGCAATAGGGGTATCAAATTTTTTATTTGATTACCGTGTGTAGTAAAAAATAAAATATTCGTAAATTTCAGACATATTTTCATACAAAAAATATTAATTTGTCAACATACATTTTCAAACTTAAACGTGAGATTGGCCAGCTAAAATCATACGTGTCTTTTTTATGCACTTCTACAACATTCACTAAAATCTTCAGGTTTGGTTCGGCATACCTCCCTTGTAAGCTACTTTTAATAATATTCAAAATATATTTAGTATATATTTTTCAATAGGCTAAGTTTTTTCCAAACCTATTTTAAAAACATAGAAAAAAATCTCATATAAAAAAAAGTTTAAAGTGTGTGAAGTCTTTTTTTTCTATATAACAGCTCAACAAAATAACAAAACTTTAGCCTATTTTCAGGCTGTTTATATTATAAAGTAAAAACTTTTTTTTTCTTATTTAGTTTGTATAAAATGTAGCATATTTTAAGGGTCCTATTATAACAATACATAAATAAACTTCCATACATCTTAATAGTATCTAAAACATACTTGGGATTTTTTCATTAGCATTTATATTTCATTAGGATTAGTTTACTAATGAGAGGAACTTACTTTCTATTATCCGAGTATGTTTATTTGTATTAGTTATCACGTAAACAAGTTTAAAAAAATAAATAAATCAGCCTGTGTCTGTTTTATAAAAAATTATCACTTGGGATCTCTCCCGGACTTAGCCCATGTAAGGCTGTATTAATACTCCTATGGAGCAAAATGTTTGTCCGTTTTGCTCCATCCACTTAGTTTCGTAGATACTGGCCATTTTAAAAAATCGCCATTTTATAAAACGGCTAGTATTCCTCGAAAACTAAGCGAGATATCGCGAAACAGACACAATGTTTGCAAAATTTAACCTTATTAACACGTTCCGATAATTTAATGTGTTAACTGTTCCGATTCCACTCGTGATTGAAATGGTATTGTCACGTATGTATTTGGGTAATCAAATAATTAGGGCACCCTGTGGCTGTTTCATACAAAATTAATCTCTCAGGATCTTCCCGAACCTTGCCTATTTGTATTAGGAGGGTTAATTACTACTTCTTTGGATCAAACAATTGTTCCGTTTTGTCCTATACAGGGCATTTTAAAAAATCGTCATTTGAGAAAATCGCTAGTATCTCTTAAAGTAAGTGAGATATTGCAAAACGGACAAAGTTTTGCAAAAGTTAACCAACGTAACACGTTCCAATATTACAAATGTATTAAGTGTTCCGATTCCAATCGTTCACCGTTTCATTCTATATCATTCCATTTTTGGACCAATGTTTCATTCTATTATGGGACACCCTGTGGCTGCTTATTAAAAATTAATCTCTCGGGATCCTTCCCGGCCGTTGTATTATGAGGGTTACTTAACACTCCTCATTGATTTCATCGATATTCACCATTACTTTTTTCGAAAATCTTATCTGTCAATTGTAATTTTGTTTCCTTTAATTTATGCATTACTAATGATAAATATATTTAAAATGATTGCCATTAAACAGTGAAATTAAATCAATGAAATACAATCAATGAATTCATTATCATTAATTAAAAAAATACTAACGAAAATAATTTCATTACAATTGATATCAATGAAATTGTAATGAAATTATTAATAAATTAGTCCATTCAATTAATTAGTGCCATGTATGATGTAAAACTACTTTATCATATCCTTAACACTCCATAAATATTATTATTATTGAGGGAAAATGGACACAAAATATACAATAAAAGCACTTGTGTGAACTGTTTCAATAAAAATACTTAAATCCAACCATATAAAGAATAAGCAGGACATTAATATTAAAAAGGAATAAGAGAAAGTAAAAGAATGGGAGGTTAAATTTAAATAATATTATGGTAATTATATTAATTATATTCTTTAAAAAAAACCCTTTTAAAAAAGAAATTGTAGAAAAATAAAGTATACTTCTAGGTTTTTTAAATATAAAAAAACTACACAAATAGAATTTTCTTGGACGAGTATTAATGAAACTTTTTCATTAAACAAATGAAGTTTTCTTCACAATGTGAATTACAAATTTCTTAAACTTTATGGAAAAGCTTCATAGTTTTAATGAAACTAACTATAATGAAACTTTTTCATTAGTAGTATGAAATTTTTAATAAATAAAATTAAATTTTTTATTAAATTTTATGAAAAACTGCATTAGTTTAACGAAAAGTCGCAATGGATGAGCTCCAGTGACATTTATCTATCTAATGCAAACACGCATTAATATCATGCAGTGTACCTTACAGATTTTTAATAAATACTTAAATTTTTCAACTCTTCTTTAAGTTGTCAAATATTTTATTTAATAAATTATAAAAAATGTAAAGCATACTTTTTGTTGTAGAAAATTCATAATTTTTAAAGCATACTTTAGCTTGTTAATCACTTAACTTATTTATTATTTTACGATTTATTTCTTAAAATTGTTTTTTACAGCATAAAGTAATATTAATATAATTGCCTTAATATTCTGGTATGTGATGACTTTTACTTTCGATCGAAATTGAAAAACATACCCAAATAAAGCCTTTATCAATCAATTTAGTTAACCCTTTGAGACCGAAGCTACCAATTGTGAGCTTTGGCGTATTCTCATAAAACTGCGAATATTTCCAATATCTAATAGATTTATTGAGATTAAATAAGTCCTATTCTATTTTTAACTTAATTATATTTTATAAAATTTGTATACTAATTCGGAAAGTGTAACTTTTAAATTATCTTACGTTAAACTTGAAAAATCAAGAACTTTTTGTATGCCCCAGGCTGCATACAAAAAGTTCTTGATTTTTCAAAGGGTTAAATCAAACATTTCAATGTATGACATTTAATATTGTTTAAATTGAAATGTTGCGAAATAATGACATCAAAAATTTTTTGATTTCGATCGAAAGTGAAATTCATCACATATCAGAATATTATAGTAATTATATTAATATGAATTTATTCTTTAAAAAACAACCCTTTTACGAATTAAATTGTAGAAAAAATAAAAAGGTTACTTTTAGGCTTTATATATAAATATTTTGCAGATTTTTAATAAATATTTAAAATTTTCAAGCCTACTTTTAGTTATCAATTATCTTATTTAACAAAGTATTACAAATTTAAAGCATACTTTGTGTTGCTGATAGTTCATATTTTTTAAAGTATACTTTAACTTGTCAAGCATTTCTGTTGTTTGACTTAATAATTGTGGTTTTTTAAATTAAAATAAATAATTTTGTAAAAGTGTTATATGAACAAAAAAAAATAAATACTTGAACTAAAAATGTTAAAGCATACTTTAAGGCTGTTAAACAAACCATCGTTAATATAATAACAAATTGTGTTGTTGGAAAATTACAACTATTTGTAGTATTGTAATGACAAAGTACCTAACAAGCCCCTTTTTTATTATAAGCTTTTTATCTTTGTTTTGTTTTTGGTCTGTAATTTTTTCTATAATTTTGCCTTAAGCCTCAAAAACTACTATGAAATTTGTTTAATAAACTCATGGGGGTTGTGCAGATAATGATAACCATTGGAATATTTACATAAACATTATAACAAGAGTTATATTTTTGTGTGTATAGATATATATATATATTTTTTTGAATAAAAATTATAAATCACAGACACTTTTTAAAAGTCAAAAACTCTAAATTGCTCTATGAAATAGGTAACAAGTTTGTGTTTTGTAATTTGCAATGAAGTGTGAATTGTGGCTTGTATTTTGTTGAATTTATACAAATTACAAAAATCATTGCATACCTTAGGGAGTCTAATCTATAGAAAAGAAAATGTTTAAAAAAATATATTGCATACTTTAAGGAGTTCAAGGTTTTTATAATAAAAACATCATTAGGAATTGTTAAAAATATTTAAATTAAAGATTTTATTTGAAATTTAAGCTAAGTTTGCAAGTTTTCAGGGTATAAAAATCGCCACCTAAGCATTTTACATTCTTACTGTGTTTTCGTTCTAAAACTCATGAATTTTCTTATTTTAGCCTTGTGATATATAAGCTTTTACTTTTTTTATTGTTAGTCATCAATGTTCTGGTTTATTTATTGATTTCCGTTTTAATAATTTTAATAAAAAAATCTTCTCACGTAGTTTGTTAAACACTTGTTAGCATAACTTTTTTTCCCATTTTTTTGAATTAAACACCTATTCCTCTTATAACAAATAGCCCTTTATATAACTTGGAGATTCTCCGTAATTTTTCTCTTAAAATCGCAAGTTTAAAAAGGAATTTCACGAAATTCATTAACACCCTTGTCAGCAGAGGTATAAGTGTATGTCTACATATTCATGGCATTACAATTAAGTATATATGTTTAAACATGTCTGTAGTTATTATGAGTTTATATCATATTTTAATATTCCAAGTTTTTTTTCTAATATTTTTTGCATTTGTTGTATGAGAAAAGTGTAAAAAACAGAAAAATATTATAGTCTCCTAAGTGATGACATTTTAAATCATATAAGTATGAAATCATCCATTTAAAGAAAATTATATTATCACATATCTGCACATTATTTAACTCTAAACATTTTTTCATGTTTTCTGTTTTTTATGGCTTTTAGCTAGAGAAATGGTATTGTGTGTGTCAATGTTCATAATTTAAACTATTTATGAGTAAATACAGCACAATAAGAGTAAAAGTAAAACTTTTACCATAAATATTAAGTAAAAAAAATACAAAGGCTATTATTAACAGAGAAAATCATAAACATGTTATTAAAGCCAAAAGTATGCTTTCATTTTATAAATACTTTTGAAAATTTGTAGATATTTCAAAAATTTTATAAAGCTTTTTAAATATAAAAGATTTATAGAAAAATTTTAATAAAAGCTTTTAAAAAATTTAAACAAAAATCATTAAGTTTTTGTTTTTAACCAAAAAAGTATGCTTTAAAAAATATTTCCATAGATTTAAGCTTAAAAGTATGTTTTTAAGTAAAAGTATCGAGATTTTCAACACTATTCAATATTGTTTAAAAAACTTTGTTTATTTTGTTTTTTTTTATAACAGCTACAAATCCTTTAGTTTCCTATAACTTTTTATTCTTTATAAATGGCGTCCAATATAAGGCCTTACTGACAGTATTCAGCTTAATCCTTATGCAGAGCAACATATACTCTGGCCCTCATTTTAATTTTAAAAGCGTAATTAACAACACAATAAGAGTAAAAATAAAACTTTTACCATTAATATTAAGAAAAAAAAAATATAAAAGTT
>CM037852.1:8359684-8411522 GCA_021234595.1 Delia radicum
AAAAAAATCGTCATATTTAAAAAAATCGTCATAATTAAAAAAATCAAAAACTACAAAAACGCCCAAATTTAGAGTTGTGTAGTTCGTGAACGAACTAGTTCAATTGAACTAGTTTTTTCTTTGAACTAGTGAGCTGGATCACAATCATAAGTTCTTTCAGGTCTTTCGCTTTTCGTTCTTTTTGTCTTTTGAGTAATATTTCTTTTCTTTGTGTTGCTTTTGAGTTTTTTTTAATGTTGCCAGCTCAATTTTTTTTTAAGTTTAAAGGATACGGTATTCATTTCTTGTTTCTTTCGAAAAATTGTTACCAAGTTCATTGAAAAATAAAATCATTTCTGAAAATGATTAAAAAATTCAATTTTGAGTTTATAAAATGTCTGGAAAACTGGATAATTACGTACCATTTTATGATTTAACAATCATTTTAAATATATTTTAAAGTGTTAAATTATTCTCCGATAGTAAATTTAATAGAAAGTTACACATTTTGTTTCGCATCAGCTGATTCAATTCACTTCAAATAGTTCGTGTGGCACAGCTCAATTTAAAAGAGCTGTTGAACTAGAAGAGCGAACTAGTTCGTTGTAAAGCGCGATCTTTAGAAAAACCTAAAATGCCCAAGCCTACCAAAATTCAAAAAATAACCAAAATTGAACAAACTTTTCAGTATTTTTAGCAAATACTGAATGACAACAAATTAGAAAAAATACAAGAATTTATCAAAGAAATCAACAAAATTTAAAAAGAAAATTACTAAATTGAAAACATTGCCAACATTTAAAAAAAGAATGATAAAAAATAATCAGTTTTGGTGGTTTTTTCAATTTTGAAGTTTTTTTTTTAAATTTGGGGGATTTTTTCCAATTTAAGCGTTTTTCAATTTTGATAATTTCTTTCCCAATTTTTGGTGATTTTCTTTTTCCATTTTAGGATTTTTTTTTTTAATCCAGACATTTTTTCAATTGGGTTATAAAAACTATATATTTTTTGTGCACCAAATTAATTAATACATCTTAATAAACTTTTATAGAATGAGTTTAAAATCAAACAAACGTTTAATTGAATTTTTATTGACACTATTTATAAAAAATAGTTCGTCGATTTTTGAAAATCTGACCTATCGTACCACTAATTTTTCAAATAGACAAAGTAAAAAATATGTCAAAATTTATTATAATGTCAGGGTTGCCACATGACAGTTTAAAAAAAAAATTGGCATTTTTATATTATCGTCGGTTAACATAAAAAATTAATAATTCTTATATTTTTTCGTGCGCCCCCGGTTGGCTAGTTGGTAGCGTGCTGGCTTATCTGTGCGGGGTCGTGGGTTCGATTCCCACCAGAGGCACAGGTTGTTTCGCTACAACGCGCCGAAGGCCATAGTAGCCAGTGCTCGGTTAGGCTAATAGTATATAAATTTGTAGTTATATGATTATTAATTAATAAAAAAAAAAAAATTCTTATATTTTTAAATCAAGATATGTAAACAACATTTTACATAATTAAAAGTTTTTAAATATTTTCAACCACCTAGGATGCATATTCTGTCAAAGTTTCAACTTTGGCTGCCAATATTTCCACTAGAGGGCGCTTTAAGGCAAAAAAAAACAATACAAAAATTTATTAATGAAGCATTGTTTTATATATCTGCACAATTTTGATGAAAAATTATCAATGAGGTGCCCTTAATGAGTCAAATCCAATAAAATAACTATGTCAAATTTTCACTAAATTAACACAAACACGAGTTTTATTAGGCGTATGAGTAATATATCAATTAATACTAAAACATATTACTCATACGCCCAGTAGTACTCGTATTTGTGTAAAAATTTTATTGGACAAAATAGGCAATTTTAATAATTTTCTTAAGTTCTAAAAAGTTCAATAAATTAAATTTGCCAAAATTTACGTCCTTAATATTTCGAAAAAAAAGTAGAGAAAAATTGACAGTGTCCATATTCATTGTAAAATAAAGCCCATATTCCAACAAATAAATCTAGTTATAATTTGAAAAAATCCATATATAAATTCTAAAGATATCAGCAAATAAGTCCAATAAAATATATGAAATCTTCAATAAACTTATGCAAATTCGAGTAGTACTAAATGTATTAGTAATATGTTAATTAATACTAAAACATATTAATCATACGCCCAGTAGTACCCGCATTTTTACGCTCAAACCGGCCTACGCTTTTTTGGAATGCAATTTATACCACTCGTACGGCATGAAAAATAAAAAATTGTTTGCTTCTACCAACATTTTTTTCGTTGCCTTTTTTAGGCGATATGGGCCGAAATAGGTTTATAGCGAATCGCAAAAACTACTCCATAAAATGAATAAGTTCAGGCATTAATTATTCCTCTTAAAAAATATAACTACAGTCAAAATTTTACATTTTTTTGGTTGTACATAAAAAGATATGGCGATTTTTTTTTCAAAAAAAACGCGAAATTGAGCAAAAATGCACCTAAACTTCAACATATACTGACTAAACTTAAAGGCTTTGCTAATTTTACTATTAATAATCTTTCTGCCAAATTTCATCCATACGTTTTCAAAATAAGACGATGTCCTTTACAGGTATGCTATTGGAAACCTGTATGTCATTGGACCAAAATTAGAAATTTTGCGACAATTTTAACAATTAATATTTCTTTGTATTTAAGTAACAATGGTTTCCAGTCAACATAAATAATGTATAGAGTTTTTGTTTTCAAATTTATTAATTGACCACTGTCAGGAATGTGTTGATAGATATATTACGGGAATTTTTTAGGTTCCCATCATCAGAACACGTTTTGAAAGAAGTAACATTCCCATGCAAAACAGCAAGCATTCATACATATAAACTAGTTTTCTCACTAAATGAGAACTAATATATGAGCTCGAAGTTAAAGATTATCCCCATTGATCAAAAAAAAAACAAATTGAAAACTGTTTGTTGGGTACAAGGGTTACCTTTGGTAGATATCACTGTGTGTAATTTTTTAAGTCATGGCAAAATAACCATATACGGACACCACTACGTGATAAAAGACTAAAAAAAAAAGACCCGTGTCTCCCAATTTTCCCAAAGTCATCTCCTTTTTGTTTATGGGCCGCCAAAGATTTGGGGCCTCGGTATCATTTTCTCAAAAAGTGATCATTTTCTCAGGCTCATATCCTGCAAACCGTTCAAAATTCAAGGAAACAATCAACTACAAAAATTTACCTAAGATCTCAAGAAACAAATTCTAGAACATATAAACTTCCTAGAGATGATTCTTAACACTGTTTAGGTAGCGCGCAAAAGTGAAAAATTTTTTAATTTCATTTTTTTTTTCCTTTTTTCTCCTGTTCAGGTGCATAGGTAGCAAACCCAATTCCCAGGAAGTTTATATGTTCTAGAAATTTGTTTATTGTGTCCGTATATGGTTATTTTTTTTCGTGTTGCGCTGTGTATTCAATACACGTTTTTGATTTTTCTCCTTTTAATTTGTACACTTGTACAGGGGGAGTAGTAAACAAGACCGTACTTTGTCTTTTATACAAGTTTGATATAATTTGTATTAAGAGATATAAATTATTTTTCTTCGACCTTTAATTGTGCAAGGAAAATGAAAATTATTCCAGTTCGAGGCCATACTCTATATTTCTTTATTCGGCTATAGTCCTAACAAATAATCTATAGAGTTTTTCTTTTCAAATTTATTAATTAATTGACCTCGAACTTGAATAATTTTCATTTTCATTGCACACTTAAAGGTCGAAAAAAACATAATTTTATTTTTAATAAAAATTATATCAAACTTCAACATAAATATGTTTTCAAGATTTTTGAAAATTTTGTTCATTTCAAAATATTTATTTTTTAAAATTTTACAAAATTCTAACCTTAACGCTTTCTCGCTTCCAAACACAAAAAATTACTTCACATAATATTTTGTAAATTTGTTTTTCTATCGAAATCGCTTAATTTCTTATTATAAAGCACTTATTTGAACCATTAATGACCAATTTAAAATACTCCGCCTGGAGGTGGACTTGCCTGTTAGAGTGTTAAATTTTACCAGGGACCGTAATCATTATGAGTTTTATAATAAAAATTACACAATAATGATTATATTATGAGTTTTAAAGATTTTCTTCAATGGTAATGATTATTTTTGAGTAATATTAATAAAAATCAGCCATAATCATTATTTGTGAGCAAATATAATACAATTCAAAAATAATCATTATTTATGATTTTTATTTTTTCGCTCAAAATAAAACTCACATTCATGTCTTCATGTCCAGTATACATGCATATTAGGGCTATAACCAAATTTTTGGCTTAGTACCACGAGTTGGGCAATGAAAGTGAGTTTTACTTTGAGGGAAAAAAATAAAAATCATAAATAATGATCTCTTGAGTTTTATTTTTTTGCTCAAAAATAATGATTATGGCTGATTTTTTTTATTATTACTCAAAAATAATCATTACAAGAAAACTTTAAAAATCAAAATTTTAAAAATCATGACGGATATGCAAAGATTGTCAAAAAATAATAATAATGGTGCAATAATTTTTTTTATGTCTGCTCTAAGTGATTGATTTTTTGATTTAAAAAAATGATAAATAATCATTATTTACGGTCCCTGAATTTTACATATGTAATTAGACTTAATGGTTATATCTTTGGAATTTATCCATGGACTTTCTCAAGTTCCAAAAAGTCAATAAAAGCCAAAATAACACGTACATTGAAAAAAGGTGAAACACTCCCTAGCTTAAATTGAGTAAATTAAAAATTTTGTAATCTTCATCATCTTTCGATTATGAAATTAATAAGATCTTAACTAAATCTCAATACAAATTTTTGTTTTCTTATTTAAAATTTTGGTTGCCAAAGAATCGGATTTTAAATATTTACTTTTTCTTAGAAAATAATATTTTGCAAAAAAAAAAAATTTATTAAATCTTTTACATTGATTTACTAGATATATGCTAAAGATAATAAAACAAGATATATAAAACAAGGAAATTAAATTTTGTTGTTATCAAAAAACATAAACAATACATTTCGATAATAAATATTGCCTTAACAGGTAAAACATAAAAAATAAAAAATACCATGACAGACACGTAGTGGAATTGTAAGCGAGAAAATGTATAAACAAAATATTAAAAAAGAAATTGATATAAAACAATAGGAAATCTATACAAAAAAAGAACATAAATTGTTAACTTGTCCATTTTTTTTTTATGAAAAGAAATAAAAAATACGAAAATTATGTGTTAAGAAAAAAAATATGTACTTTTTTATAGCTCCCTTCGAAGGTAACAAAACAGCGGGAGAAAAAAAAACGTGACAAAATTTTACATTTCTTATATCATTTCTCATAAATACAACTCCTTAGATATTCAAATACAATTCAACATCGTATAAAATAAAAATTATTATACGAACATTTCTAGGAATTTTTTTTATGATAATCCATATTAATATAAAAAAAATCATTAAATACATTTTCTTTAAATCTAGCGGAAAAAATCGTGTTATAAGCTGTCATTACAATTAAATATTTTCACAACGTTTTTTTTTATTTAACTTTAAGGCGCTTAAAAAATTAAAATTAATATTTTAAGCCCAGGAAATCAATATAAGAAAGTTATTGAGTAAAGAAAATTATAATTTTTTATAAATAGACAGTGGTGCGTATGAGTGTTGGTAATAAGATATATTAATAACACTCATACGTCCCATATGCTAACAAATTTGTTTAACTCAATCTTGGGCACAAAGAGAACTGAGAATGTATTAGTTATTTTACAAAAAAATGAGATTGTATTGGTACTATTGCACTGAGCAAAATCACTTGGTTTTGTTTTTTTTTTTTTTTTTTTTTTTTGTTTGTTTACATTGTTCTATTGTTTTACTATTTATGTCCTTACGTGATAAATTTCAGCTATGAGGCGAATAAAAAAGAAATATACATAAGAGGAAATTAATAGGTAATAAAAAAATGTTCTTTAAGAAAATAGGCACATGAGTTCTTTGCCAATAATGTACTGGGCAAACAAATATATATAATAATGTTATAAATATGGATTAATAAATTAAAAAAACAAAAGAGCAAAAAAAATATTTTATATTAATTCTTATAAAATACAACAAAATTCAAAATATCTGCGTTGTAATTGTTTTTAATATAAACAATTATAGTTCAGAGATTTTTAAATTTTTAACATATAGATTGTTTTAATATTTTAGGTTTTGTGTGTTAAAATTAAGTTATGAATGAATAAATAAATCATGATATATTTATATATTCAAGCTAAATAAAAATGCGTTTTCCCAAAAAAATTCCACATAATGAATGAAAAAAATTCCATTAAAAAAAAAATTATAGTACGCTTGGCTTTATTAATTAAAATGTCATTGGTTGTTTTCAAAATTACCTGTGTACTTATTTTATTAAACAAAGCGACATAAACCTACTCACCCAATGCTGGCAAGCAACTAACCCATTTTTTGGTATTTTTCGGTTTCTCTTTTTATTTCTATTTACGTTCGGGTTTGTGTGTGTGAAAAACGAATAGTCTTCGTTGTTTCAACAAGTGTTTTCCCGACACTGGTTTAACTCATTTATACGCTGAACATACGACGGCGGATCAATAAGTCCGTGACTTTTTGAACGAAACACAGTTTTTTTAGTAAAAAAAAAATATTTTCAAACATAATCACCTTTTAGCTCAATACTTAGTCCAACATTTCCCCAATTTTTGTATCCCTTCCAAAAAAATGGGATTTTTCTAGGTCCATTAAATAGGCATTGCATCGTTGCCATCACCTTATTGACCGACAAACTTACCTTGCCCTTCTTCGGAGCCGGTTCACCCGGAGAAACCCATTGTGTAGACTGCTGCTTGATCTCCGGAGTGTTGTAATGGATCCATGTTTCATCCACAGTTACAAAACGCCGCAAAAACTCATTCGAATTGCGGTTAAACAACTCCAAACAATCCTTTAAAGTTGTCGCACGATTACGTTTATGGTCAATTGAGAGCAAACGCGGCACCTATCTTGCAGACAGCTTTCTTAAACCCAACTGATCATTTAAAATCGAAACCACACTGCCATATGAATTGCCAAGGCATCAACAATCTTACGCACTTTTACTCTTCGATCGGCCAACAACATATCGTGGTTTTTTCGACATTTTCGGGTGTATTGACCTCAATTGGCCGTCCAGAACGTTCAGCGTCATTTGTACTTGTGCGACCACAATCAAATCGAACTTTAGGATCGCATAATTTTGGTATTTGCCCAAATTTATATTACATTCGTTGAAATTGTTAAATGCTGAAAGACATATTCTTAGGAATATTTATGATACTATTCTTAGATTTTTTCTTTCAAATGTTAAAAAGATTGTTTTAATTTAAATTAAATTTCAATTAATTAAATTTAATTATAATAACACAATTCTCTTTGGCTTTAAGTTTTATAACAAAAAAAAAACTTCATGTCATTTATTTAATAATAACTAAAGAATAATCTTTTATTGTTTATCTCTTACATAAAAAAAAAAAATTGTAATACAATTTTATGCAATTGGTTTATAAATGTTATATTTATAAAGATAAAATCCTTTGAAAAACAGATTTAAGTTAAAACCCTAAACATATGTAGAGTTTTATTCACATGAAAAACATATTGATGGTCATAAACTGATGCTTAATAACAAACAATTTTTAAAATTTTAAGACTAATGGCTCATATGAGTTTTCATTATAAAGAAGTAATTTAAATAGCTTATTTTAAAATATGTTATTAAGAGCTGTCATACTATGACCTTTCTTATGAATGTGTTATAATTTGGTTGTAAGTAAACTCTTAGATACATTGCAAAACTTTGTTACTACTGCTGTTGTATAAGTTTTGTAATTTTTAAATATAAATGAGAAAATCTGCTTAAAAAAGTATTACCAACTCGTTTGTAGGGTAAAGAAAAAAATTAAATAAAAACTGAATAAGAAAATTAACAAAAAAAACAACACAAGTATAAAAATACAACAAATTATATTGTAAAACTTTATATGAAATATACAACAGCAAATAGATCTATATACACCATATGCATACCCGAGTAAAACGTAAACGTTCAAATACAATCATATCTTATTTCATATAACATTATGTAAAAACATATAGTTTTATATAGCATAATAGTGTCCGACCGAACAGTTCGGCCAAAAACCTATATTTTGTCGGTTTTTTGATATCTAGAGGCAATGATGACAAATTTTGGTATTGGAAACATATTTGTTGAGCCGATTTAATTCGATTTTGTGAAAAACATTTAAGAGAAAAGCCGAAGTTTAGCTTTAAAGTTAAAAGTTCGGCCGCCGAACTATTTTCAATTTGGCCGAACTTTGTGAGGCCGAACAGTTTTCATTGCTTCATTACTTAACTACAGACTTTTCTTCAAATTTGACACTCAAAATAGCATCTAATCAGCCCAATAAACATTTTTCCATCCGCCAAATTTGTCCATTATGCTTTAAAATACCGAATACAGACCAAATGCATTTTCTGGCCGAACTGTTCGGTCGGACGCTATAGCGTAATATGGATATATGTGATGGCACATATGAAATGGTAAATAAATACAAAAAACTCTTTTGCTAGCTAGAAATTATAAATTTTATCTTTAACATAGCTTACCAAATTTCCAAGTTTTATTCGAGTTATATGAGCAGACCGCATCGCTATTTACTTTCAATAATGGCACAACTCAAAAATTTGATTTTGGTAGAAAATGAGTTTAAAGTTTTCAATTTACTCCCACCTGAAAGAAAAAATAACGATATATTTCTCTCAAGAGGTGAGTATACTAGATATCAAAGCTACCTTTTTTACACAATATAATACGTGATATAACGAATAATTCTGCGTCATTACACTTACAAAAATCGTGTTTTTTGAGTTGTGACGTTCTTGAAGTGAATGAGCGATATATTATGTTTGAAAATTGGGAAGAAACCATACGATATTTATATTTAAAATAATACATAGACCATATTATTATCCTATTATATTAAATTATACATAATCGTTATATATAAACATATAATTTGATTAATTGGATGAGGACAAAATATGGACAAACTATATCAAGCCTAGTAAAAAAAATATAGCCATATAAACGATATATTCTTTAATATAATAATATATCATCATATAAAATAGCATATGTCTCAATATGTATTTATATATAATAATATTTTCAAAATGTTTAGTAAAAACAATCATGTATAAGCACATCCAATCATGTATAAAAAAATATACTATTTCTGAATTTTATATATAATAATACATGGTTGATAAATTGATTAAACATTATAAAATTAGATATAAACCCAAACATAATTATGTATTGTATTATACAACATCAAAAACGTCTTCTTGTCATTTTAAAACATACTTTTTTATATACAAACCAAAACTGAAAAAAAAAATCCTAAGTCAGTTTCTATGTAATTATGTAATATATAATTCAAAAATCGGAAAATATTTTACGAAATAGTTTAAAATTTTGCGAAATCGATTTGTATTACAAATAACTAACCCTCCAGCAAAATTTTTTAGAACAGGTTCGCATCTGTTCTAAAAACAACAGCTTCTTTTACCATCGGTTACATGGAACCGTTTCTAGAACATAACTGTTATATACTGTTCTATAACTGGTTCTAGAACCGGTTCTAAAGCTAATTTTTATAGTTTCGAGATAGGGAAACAAATAACATTTAATTCCCGATATAATAATAAATGTTATTATATCGGGAAAAAACTCGGATAGAATTGGATAGTGTTTTATTAATTGTACCTATTTAATTATAATTAGATCCAAAGTGATTACAATTTATAGAAACCATGTTTCGTATCAAAGGATCCTAGATCAAGTATCCTTCTTTATATTTGTGGAAAATATCTTGTTCATATATAATTTCATATATAAACTTTTTTACTCGGGAAATCACTTATAATTAATTGTATCTCAATAAATCGAATATGATACAATAAGAGCTAATGTGATACAATTTAATCGGGACATTTTTCGGATAAAATTCTCTATAATTAAGTGTATGGTCATATTAAATTAGATGAAACTATATAAAGATTAATATAAGTTTTTTTTTAATCGGGTACAATTCAAATTTGTAGTTTCAATGTAACATAAGTACACAACAATAGAGTTTTGTAGTTGGACTTGTATTCATATTTTACTAGTAGTGGTAAGTGTATCGTGTATTGTTTTATATAAGGTAGTAATTGCATGTATGTTATTTGATTTATATCACATATATATATTTCCATTGAAAAACTAATTGTCAAAATATAAAGGATTTCAAATAGAGATTTTTATTTACTTAATAAGGATTTAAAACAAAATCTAAATTTATTTTAATTAACACAATTTAAAATTTTAATTAAAAGTCACTTTAAAGGAAAAATTTATAAGAAATCCAAAAATGAAGCTTATACTGTGAGTAGTATGTTTATGCTGGTCCGGGGACAAAGGAGGAGCAACTTTATTGGAAAGGGGGTTGATTTTTTCCCCCTGAGAATTAATGCTTTTTTAAAAGGTTGAATTTTTTTTAATAACACCTTAATATTTTGATTATAAGAACTTACAGTTTAAGTCAATATTATGAAAAGTATGTTTATGAGGATCTGGGGCCATAGGAGGAGAGTTATTTTTTGAAGGGGATTGGCCCTTTTTTTTAATTGAAGCTTTTTAAAGGGGTTTATTTTCTTTAATAACTTCTAAGATTTTAATTAAAAGAAATTCTTATTTAGGTCAAGGACTTTGAGAAGTATGTTTATGTGAATTCAGGGACATAGGAGAAGATTTTTTCCTATTTTTGACGGGGTTGTTTTTTTGCGAGAATTTATATTTTTAAGGTTTGTTTTTTCTTAAATAACACATCAACATTTCGATTATAAGAAATCCTTTCTATAAGTCAATACTGTGAATAGTATGTTACCGAGGGTTCGGGCACATAGTATTGTTTTTTTTTTAGACGGATTGTTTTTCCGTGATTTAATGCTTATTTTTTCTTTTCTTTAATAACACCGTTACACCTTTAGGGGGATTTGTTTTTTTTCGAGTATTAATGTTTATTTTTTTCTTCTTCTTTAATATCGCCTTTACATTTCTATTGCTCGTATAATAAGAATTTTAAATAAAATCAATGTTTAAAAATTGTTCTTTTGTAATTTAAAATCCAGTTATCAAAAATTGTATGCGTTGTTTACACAATGCACAATGAAAATCAGCCTCAATGGTTCCATAGGAAATGCCAATATACCATTGAATAAACTAAATCGCGAATTTATTTTCAATGGCCTCTTGAAGTTGGGATATTTGTCGGCCATTTTATTTACAATATGAACGAAAATCGAAATAAAATATAAATATATTTGTTGGAAAGTGATTGTGTGTACTTATTATTCCGTTGAACTCAATGTCGAAAAATATTTTATTTTTTTATTTTTATTAATTAATAATCATATAAATACAAATTATATAGCATTACCCTAACCGAGCACTAGCTACTATGGCTTTCGGCGCGTTGTAGCGAAAACAGACCAGTGCTCTGGTGGGAATCGAACCCACGCCCCCCGCACTGATAAGCCAGCACGCTACCAACTAGCCTACGGGGCGTACATCGAAAAATATATTTTATCATATGTTTCAAGAAATAGTAGACGAAATAGGCGTGTTCAAATGCCAAGAATAAAATTATATTTTTGGTAGACATAAATATATCACTCATTTACTTCAAGACTGTCATTAGTCAAAAAATGAGTTAATGATGCAGATTTATTAGTTATATCATGTTTTATATCATATAAGAATTTCATATTAATATCATGTATACTTTTCGAGACAGAGAATAATATATTTATTTTTTCTTTAAAGTGGGTGCAAAGAGTATATACTTCATAGAGAAACTGTACTACCCACGGGTCTCTCGATAATTAGCGAATTTGCACACAACTCTCATTAAAGAGAAAAATACATTAAAAGCCCCAATTTAAAAAAAAAAAACGTGACCAAATAAATAGAGAAAGGCTCGACATAGTAAACGGAAGTAAATATAGTAAACGGAAGTAAAATATATCAGATGAACGTAACCAAGAAAACATAACATGGATTTTTAAAGCACGAAGCGATTTGATAAAATTAAATGGGAACAGATTTCAAGTAAATGCGTCAAATATATGTACATTATGTAATTCTAGAGAAATTGAAAACATAGAACACTTTCTAGTTCGTTGTAAAGCTCTAAGTGAATTTAGAATTATGTATTAAAAAAGGCTTGTTTAATGACAGGGAAATTTTAGAAAATTAAATGGAATAAAAGTTTAATTGCATTATTTGGCAAATTATATAAAAACTTGTGTGAAGAATATAGAACATTTTCTTATAATGGAATTTCATAACTAAACACTTTATCTCGAATTGTTATTGTATACATATGTTTAACGGCTGACGACATGGTCAGAGTCGTAAATATTTATAAATTTATTTTTATTTGTAATTATATGTATTGCTGAAATAAAAATAAAACTACTACTACTACTACTTAGAAAGGCTCGAGTGAGGCAGATATGGTTGAAAACTTATAAACTGGTTTTCTGCAAAATTTGAGTTTTTTGAGTTATGTCAGTCTTGCAGTAAATGAGCGATATTGTCTTTATCATAACAATTCCTAATAATTCTACATTGAAATGCATTAGAAAGTCTTTGTATGGGATACTGAATAGAGCGGTTCTATTTCGGAACTTATTCTGAATATCTGTAAAAATAGAATCGATTTCTAAGAATTTTTTTTTTGTTATTTTTCTTTTAAAAATATATGTTAAGGAGTTTAATTGCAATTAGAATTCATGGTTTCCATTGTGTTTACATGTAACAAACAAAAAAATTTTTTAATCTATGTGGTTTGATGTCTTATCGACATTGATGGGAAGCTGGAAATTTAGGCTATTGTCATAAAGGTGACCAAATCGCTTAAACCCACAAATGCCAATGTCATTTAAGAACCTTAGTATCGAAAATTTTTATATCGCCCTTACAAGTCTTGGCATTGTGAAAGATTCTTAAAAACCGTAGGAAATAGAAAGAAGTTAATGTAGTGTTGGCCAAATTTGTCGTCGTCTCAGTGAAAGAAACGGGAAAATAAGAAACAGCAACAATTAATGGACAATTGCTGTTTTTTAAAGATCCTTCATTATACATGACTTTAAAGTTATTCCTTTCCAGCGTATTAAAAGGTCCAGACATTAGAAAACTGTTACAAATTCATTTATTTTAATTATATCGAATTGACAGCTTAGCGCTCAATTAAAGAAGGATTGTTGGGGGAAAATAGATCTGATAAATGGGAACACACAAAAACGGCTACATTTTCTATCACTTCCAGCTCCCATCAACTTCGAAAAGATCTTGCACAGGGATTAAAATATAATAGTTAAATCAACTATTATTACATATGTCAGTCTTCTTTTTCACGAAAATTTATAAATTAACTATGAATCTTATTAAAGTAAATATGATTTTAATTAAAATAAACTTTTTCATACTTAAATTAATATTTCACATTATAGATGCCATTTCCGCTTTTGAAAAATAAGTATAAACACATTTAAAACTAAATAAAAAAAAAAACAAACTTTGGTTGACTTCAAAGATGTTTGTATTTAATTTCATGTTGGTTTTGTTTGATTTTCTAATGTTTTTTTTATGTGTGTGTGGTTCATAGCTTATTAATTTATTTTATTTGTTACATTTGAACAGAATAGCAAAATCTGATTTATTTTTTTATTCCAATAACTAATCTTTTAAAACAAATATTTTTTTTAATAAAAATATTTCTTAAACATAAATAAATACCGAAAATAATTTTCAGATGCATTTGATCTAAAATTCTTTGGATTTGTTTCCAAAAAGGACAATAAATGTATGTTCTACCAAGAATTTATGATTTATTTATAGTTGACCACTCCAATCTAGCCTACTTTTTGTTGAAATATACTAAAAAATATATTTTTAGACATTGGGTGCAATGGAACAATAAGTACACACAATTTACTACCAATAAATATATTATTATTTTATTTTGATGTTCGGTTATATTAGAAAAAATGGTTAAAAATAATCCATTAAACAGAAATTCGAACTAACTTTGCAAAACCTTTTCAGTTTTCCATTTCGCACTGGAACTACTGAGGCTGACGGCGATGACCCAAAATTTGTTGCACAGTGTTATTAAATAACTTTTTAAACTATTGCCTAAGTCTGCAAATTTAATATTCATAAGTTTCAGCAATCAGTCACTTTAATATTCCCTTTTTTACAAGTAGATGTTTGGTTTAGAAAGAAAAAAATAAAAAAAATTATTCATACAATATGTCATAAATTTTGTGTGTTCATATACAAAGAAAACACTAAACATTATTGCTTTTTTTAGAGTATTGCTCTAAAATACTAAGCACAATTGTTATCACCACTACTACTGTCACCATAACAGCACTAACACAATGACAAGCAAAGCTATTAACGCATTACAGCCTACTACTACTATTACTACTAGCTCAAAACGGAAAAGGAAGCAGACAATCGTGTGTATGTATGTAGATAGGGTGGATTGATGAATTTAAAATTAAAAAGGTCTTTTAAATTTTGATCCACATGACCGATTTTAGCAAAAATATATGTTATGCTAAATAATTTTGAAAAATTTGAGTTTGTGATCAAAAAAATTTAAAAAATGTTATTAAAACTTTTGACGTCTTATGAATTGGTGACCGATTTTAGTAAAAAAAAAAAAGATCTAGAAAGTAACAATTCATTTGAAATTCAAAATTTATGAGATTTTTTACAAATTTTCAAAATTATTTTCACCACAAAAACTTTTTTTACAAATTTTTAAAATTATTTTCAGCACAAAACTTTTTTTATTTTTTTTTTTTAACCATTAGCATTTTTTTTACTAAAATCGTTCACCAACTCATAAGACGTCTCAAGTTTTAAAATTATTTTTTATCAAAAATTATTTTTGACGCAAGTTTAAAAAAAAAAAAAAATTTTTGTTGTAAAAAAATTTAAGGCACACATTTTGTATATTGAAAATAATTTTGAAATATTAGAGTCAATCTTGGTTTGTGATCCACCCTAATATTCATATGTATATTGATTGTGTGTGAGTTTTGTATGATATATTGTGTGACATTTTTTCTTAATACTGTCTTTGTTTTCATATTGACCGTAATGACGCCATTTTTTATGACATTTTTTGTAAAGAATTTTTTTCGCTTTTTCCTATTTTTTTCATTCATTGTAGACCTACAATGTATAGAAAGAATACAGAACTTTTTTTTTAGTTTCTGATGAAAAAATTATTCGTTGTTTTTTCGTTGATGTTTGTTTTTCAAGTCCAACATGGCTTTAGCTTAACAAAGTGACAGTTAAATGACATTTCACTTTTTTTTTTTGTCTATGTTTGTTGTTTGGTTTTTTTTTTTTTTGTGCTACTGTTTGTTAAGCTTTACAATTTATGGTATGTATAGTGTTTTGGTTATTCAATATATTTTTTATGTTGTCTACTTTTAGGTGTTTAAAAAGCATTTTCTGGTTTTTTATATAATGAACGTGTGGAGAAAGGGGAGAAGGAAGAGGGAATTGTGAAATATTACAGAGGGTTTAGTAACGAATATACAACCAACATTAGCCTGCGGAGAAAAAGGGGTAATTTTTGAATTTGGACCTGTCCCGTGACCGGTTTCTAAAATACATATCATGTGATAGGTAAAAAGAGGACCGGTTTCTAAAGAACCTACCACGTGAACAGTTTGAAAGTTTCTCTCACGTGATGAGTCTGAAAGTTAAAGTCCTGTGGTATTTGAAAATAGGATTAGTTTCAGAAGTATATATCACGTGATCGGCTTAAAAGTCTCAATCACGCAATTGGTCTCACAGTACTAGTCCCGTTGTAGGCAAAAACAGTACCAGATCCCAAAAAGGTCCTACCTCGTGATCGGTTTAAGTCTCTATCACGTGATGATAAGTGAAAATAAGACCGGTACTTACCACGTTACCGGTGTCTTTGCAACTCTGAAAAAATTCTTGGCTAACAGATATTGCATTAAAGTTCGGCGGTTCGGTTATAGTTTTTTTGCTATAGATCCAGGATATGTTCTTTTGCGTCAATTCTTTGACATGTTCTTTGGGTTTAGTTGTGTGACATGTTCATTTACTTCGGTCCTGTGACATTGTACAGAGGCTAATTGACGTCGCTACTAGGACATGCCAATGTTAAAGTGATGGGTTCCTTACATATAAAAATTCCGGTCCTGTTACCGGTCGCTATCACAATAAACTGGTCACGTGACGCAGTGATGTTAATGCGGGATATGCGCCAAAGGAGGAGTGTTTTTTTTTTTTGGAATACAGAAATTAATTTTACATTTTAAAATAAAATTTCTTAAAATATCAAAATGTTTCAATAAAAAAATGGGAAATATATAAAAATTTAAAACATAATGTTATTGAAAAAAACAACAAATTTTTCGTTGATTAATTTTCCCCAATTTTATATTAGCCAGAAAATTAGTAGATTTTTGGTAAATAACAGTTGTATCATTTTGGTTACAGCTTTTTGTGAAAAAAAGAAATATTTTGACATCTCTTCTCAAATAATTTTTCCCCCTCCCCTGTCTTATTCCTGCTGCTTAACCTTAGGTTTCTAAATATCATAATACTGTACGTCTATTTAAGAATCGTTTTTTATTTTCACATTATTCAATGTTTTTTATCCTAAACCACTTCATATTTCTTTAGTTATTGTGTCCAATGTTTTGTCGAGAATTTATATTGTTACATTTTTTTCTCAGTTGTTGTCTTATGATTTATGTGATACTTTTGTTTGATGGTCTAATAATAGTTAAACAAATGGATATAGGAAATATTTAACAACAAGTTAGCAAAAAAAAATAAATATGTTTTTGAATGTAAAAAAAATCATATTTAAAAAGAAATTTTTGTGTTAATATTAAAACATATTTTTCATATTTTTTATATTTTTCTATTTAAAGTTTAATGCAGCAAAAAAAAAAACAAAGAGATAAGAAATAATAAGAAATGATAAGAATTTAGTAATTAAAATAAGAAATGGAAAAAAAAATCACTGGAACTCGTCCATTAAAAATTTTCATTAATTTAATGCAATTTTTCATAAAATTTTATGAAAAATTTTATTTTATTTATTAAAAATTTCATACGATTAAAATAAAAGTTTCATTGAAAATAGTTTCCTAAAAAGTATGTAGCTTTTTCATGAGGTTTTAGAAGTTTTTCATTATCTTTGTAAAGAAAACTTCATTAGTTTGGTGAAAATTTTCATTAAAACTCATCCAAGAAACTATTATCTGTGTAAAGAAATTGTGTTGTTCTTGTTGCTTTTACTTTAAATTATTCGTTAACATTTATTAAAGATTGATTGTATTTGATATGGTTGATTGATTTGTCTATTGAGCTGTAAATTCATGATGGGGTTGTAACTATACAATAAATCGAAGATATTTGTAGAGGTAAAATGTAAACACTTAATCATCAGATCTAAATTCTTGGTATTTTAATATAGTTACTTAATAAAGAGGACTTTCTACGTTATAAACATAGGGTTCCCCAAAAAATGTGTTTATATTTTAGGAAGTTATTAACAAATTTAAAAATTAATATTGAAGCAATAGAAAACGGAATTTCTAAATTTTTAGTAAATTTGTTCATCAAAATATATGGTCGGTAACTTCCCTACGGGAAATGAAGGGTCGATTCATCCGAAGTGACAAATCTGTGATACGTGAAAAGGAGACACGTCGCAAAACTGGTATAAGCGAAGACTTCGGTGTTTCAAAGAGTGTCAATTTCAGCAAAATATCCAACCACGTGATTATTTAAATGGTGGCAAAACTTTGGCTGGTTTATTCATGATATATCATGTAACTCGAAAAAAACTAACATAACACTAAAGCGGACCAAAGTCACTAGGGCCGTAACAGTAGAAATTGTGAAGTAACTCTGAACTGGTGCAAAATAATTAGGTGTGTATAAAAAAAATGGCAATCGGTGCAGAAACAACAAATCCATTGACTGTTACACATCGGACCTAATATTGAAATGATTCAAAAAAATCACATATCATAATTGCATGTGCGACTGCGGAAATATTATTTGAAAATCAATAAAGAAATAATTCTAACAAAAGTCCATTTCACAAAACTATTCTAAAAGACAACGTTCGGGGACATGTCCCAGGTTAGGTCAGTGACATGTTACATGGTATCAATTTTCCTCTTCCATGACAGTGCCTTGTTAAAGTGACAGGCCCGTTCCATATAAAGTTATTGTCTTTGTCTTAATTTCCCACAGGATAGAGTCTGCAAAATTATAAAATTATTAAGTCCGACCAAAGAGTTCGGTTTAAAACAGCATTTGGAAACATTCATGTTTCTGTTATTTAATAAAAAATATTTTTTTTGGGACTTGCGCAATATTTTAAAAACAGTTAATGTACCATAATTTTTTAGGAAAGTTCAGTGATTGGATCCGTTCGGATTCTTTTTGTAACCCGTACATAATATGACACATGCGGAATAAAAAGGAACAGGTGACATACCAATTACTTTTATTTTGTCCTGTAACTTGTTCGCTTATCGCAGTTTAATAATATGTCACGAAATTATTAATTTTGTACAAGTCCGTAACATAAACCATTGCGATTAATTCTTAACTAGTGTTTTACTAAATAGTTTTCTTGAGTACTGCGATTTGTACGCTTAAACCAGTAACGTAATAATTCATTTCGAACTGGTCCTCCTACATATCAAATAATGCCTAATATGAGACTAGTTGCATACTAGATACTTTCAACTCGTTCTGTTGCGGATTCACTTAAACCAGTTCGGTGATATGTTATATTCGACAAGTTCTCCGATATATCTCAATTAGCTCAAAAGGTGGAAATTGTCACCTCCTATGACAAGCCCATGTTAAAAGTACCGGTTACTTTCATATAACAGAACCGAAACTAGGACAGGTTCATGCACACAAAGTTCTAGTCACGTGACCATACCAGTGACTGGTCTATTTCCCGCTGGGTTGTTACTCTTCTATTACAAACCCTATTATTTTAACAAGGGCATCTCCATTGAGGTAATTACTCTCCTCTGTAACATTTTGTCGGTAACATGTTGTCAAAAACTTTTTATTGAAATCTTTAATTGTTATATCGAATTTTATTTTAAAATTTTCAAATTCGTAAGTAAACATTTAATTATATTAAATTTTCTATTATAAACATGTGAATTTGGTATTACTAATGGGCAATCAGTAATACCAAATGTTGCGAAGTAATGCAAGGGTAAGGAGTTTAACTTATTACCAGGTAACTTGTTCCGCAATACCAACCTATTACCGAAGTGTTGCTGGGCGGTTAAGAAGTTACAAAATTTAAAATAAAAATATTTTTTTTTTTTAATTTAAAAGTAAAACATTTTAGACTTAAACCCAATTAAAACAAATTATTAAAAAATTTTAAACTTACCCAAAGAAATATGGAGCGAAGAGAAATTACCGGATGACTGGCTTCAAGGTATTCTTATAAAAATACCAAAAAAAAAGGGACCTTTCTCAATGTAAGAATTATAGGGGAATCTCACTTCTTTCAATACCATCCAAAATACTTACAAAATTTTTCTCAATAGAATAAGTGACACGATAGAAAATAAATTACGTAAGGAACAAGCAGGTTTCCGGGCTAACAGGTCATGTGTTGACCATATAAACACATTGAGAATTATCGTTGAACAAGCAGAAGATCGGCAGAGTAATATATATATCAACTTTGTTGACTACTTTTCCTGCTTGTTATAGACAAGGTTTTGGATGACACACTTGCTAATCATCGACGTGGCATCCAATGGACTTTGACCGGTCATCTCGAGGATTTAGACTATGCTGACGATATATGTTTTTTGTCCACCAAGCATTCGGATATGCAATCAAAACTTAATGATCTTGTTTTCCACTCTGTAAATGTTGGTCTGAAAATGAATACTGGGAAAACGAAGGCAATGAAAATAAGAGCCACAAACAACAACACTTTTTTCATCGGCAACGAACCGGTTGAATTTATTGATAAATTCTGCTATCTGGGAAGCATGGTTTCATCAGAGGAAAGTGCTAAATCAGACATGGAACACAGAATTGGAAAGGCAAATAGTGCGTTCTTTCAGCTGCGGAACATTTGGAAATCCAATATTATATCGGTCAAAACTAAGATAAATATTTTCAAGTCAAACGTTTTATCAGTTTTGCTTTACAGCTGCGAAACCTGGCTGACAACAGTAGCACTGAACTGCAAACTGCAGGCCTTTACAAACCATTGCTTGCGTTATATACTAAAAATTTGGTGTCAATCGTCATAAGCAATGAAGAATTGTATAGAAAATGCCAAATTTATCCCATTCCCATTATTATAAAGAGAAGAAAATGGAAATGGATCGGTCACACGCTTAGGAAGAACACTGATGAAATAAGCCGTCAAGCACTAGATTAAAACCCACAAGGCAACAGAAGAAGAGGTCGGCCAAAGACCACCTGGAAAACAAGCTTGCTCAAAGATACTGAACACAGCGGAAGAAGCTGGAACGAGTTAAAACTACTAGCGAATGACAGAATATCTTGGAGAATTTTGTAGAGGCCCTATGCTCCACAGGGAGTTAAGCGGAAATGAAAAAGAAGAAGAAGAACCTTACCCAAAACACTTAAAAATGAAGAAGAAATAAAATGTCTGAACCTTAAAAATGAATTATAAATTTGTTGCCAGAACCCCAGGAATTACTGCAGGACCTGCTCAAAGGATCTTGTCTTGACTCGAAATCGACTAAAATAATTTTAACGAAATTTGGCATAACGAATTCACTTTACATAAGTAACAAAATGAATATGTTTGAATGAAATATATTCAAGATAATTCATAGTATAGTTAAATTTCGCTATTATTCAAAAGACAAAATTATACTTCACTTAAATTATTTGCTGAAAATCCTAAAAAAAAAATGTGATTTTAAAAAAAAAAAAAAAAAATTTTGAATAAGTTACAAAATATAAAAATGTTCACCCTCGCACATTGACGATATGAATTAATGTACTATTTGAAAATATATAGAAATAATTATATATAACAAAAACAAAATTATCTTTCAACTACTTACATCAATGGTTGTCTAAATGATGGCATTTTTGAAATGAAGACAAATGCCTTAGTTAATTCTAGAAACGAAACGAAAAAATAACAAAATATGACATACACAACCCCTTTTTTGCAATAACAAAACGGAAACATAAAAAATTTCCTAAGATGTGTGTCCTTGTATGTCTACCTGAACGTATATTTGTTTGTAATTTCTAATTGCCAATTTGCCCACTTTTCTACTTACTTATTTTTTTGTGTGTATGTTTAAAATTTTTGTAATAAAACTTTGTATCACTCATACTATTATTTTTGCCAAAATGTGACCTATGAACACAGACCAGTTTCAAATGACGGTCTACAAGTAATGGAATTAACGGTCCTGTATTTTTTATCGACTCAGTCTTTTATTTTGAGGGTTAAAAATGAAGATTATTCATATTTCTTTCGAAGCAATGATAAAAATAATATAGGCATTTGAAAGTGCTATCAATTGACCTCAAAGTTAATGTCTTTTTTTTCCTTCTCCGTTTTTATCGATGAATATTTGATCTTTTTTTGCGCCAATTGTGTGACTGTTTTTTTTTTTTGTTTGTCCTGTGATAGATTCTTTTGTTGCAGTCTAGTGACACGTTATCCCCTTACAAAAACAGAACTGGTCCAAGAATCAATTCCCGTCACGTGACCTGCCCTGTGACCGTTGGAGGGTTAATTTGTTCAACCTTACTTACAACTTACTTACTTTGTTATTAAAAATCAGAGTAATTTCAATACATTAATCGTTAGTGTTTTGAATTCAAACGTTTCTAACCGGAAAAAAGATTAAATTATTAATAACTTTAATACCCATAAATGTTTCATGCTACAAATATTATCAAAATATTAGCTTTCCTTAAAATTTATTAATTTTATCTGTTTTTTTTTTTTTTTAATCCTGTCAAATTATCTTTTTCTCCTTGATAAATGTTTAGCTTTAGTTATAGCGAGAGAGATATTGCGCACACCAACACAAAAAACTCACACACAATTTACTAATTGAAATACAATGACAAGGGAGTGAGGAGTAAGCGAGTGATTGATTGATTATATTGTGGTTGAATGAAATATGATAAAGGACAAAATATAAAAAAAAACGGCAGCTATTTTTCAAAGAAACCGCAACATAAACGTACAAAAGTTAAAAGAAAATGTTTAATAAAAAATAGGAAACCACGAAAAATTGACAAGAAAAATATTAAAAGAAAACTATAGATACTAAATTGAAAATTGGGAAATCATTTGGCGGAAACGGCTTTTTACTTTTGACAAAAGTTACTGCAGAGTAAATAGCAACATTCATTACAAAATACCAAAAATGTTTAAAATTTATAATATTTACATGAAAAATTTGCTTTTGTTGACAACCAGGTCAAAATGGAATCCTAAATACATATATATACAACCATATATGAAAATATATGACCGTATATGAATATATATGACCATATAAGATCGTATATGAATAAAGTTGATCGTATATGCCCATATATAATTCGATATATGACCATATATTGTCTATATATATTTGGATCGGAAATTTGAGGATATTTGACCGTATATGATCATATATGAATCATTTATGAGCATATATAATCATATACAGCGGGTTTTTTAGAGTGTCACAACTTTGAGTTGGCATCACTGCTTTATTTGACCACCCATTTAACAGCTGATCGTTGTTTTTTGTTTAGTTTCCTTTGAAATTTCATTATGAATCGACTTACACCAGAGCAACGCGTGCAAATTTGTTGAAATTTTTAATCAAAATAATTGTTCTATTCGTAAAACTCATCGTGCACTTCTTCAATTTTATGGCGTACATAATCGTCCTTCAGAGCGGCTAATTTTATTTTCTGATGAAGCCCAGTTTTGGTTGAATGGGTACGTAAATAATAAAAACAACCATTTACATTCATAGAAAATTACTGTTTGGTGCGCTTTAATGGGCTGGCGGAGGCATTGGCCCTTATGTCTTCAAAAACGATGATGGTCAGAATGTTACGGTCAGTGGTGACCGGTATAGGAACATGATTCGAAATTTTTCGTACCTCAATTACGTGGCATTAATCTTGCTGATATGTGGTTCAAACAGGACGGAGCCATATGCCACACAGCGGGCGCTACAATTGATTTACTCAAAGAAACTTTTGATGAAAAAATAATTTCACGTAATGGTCCAGTTAATTGGTCACCAAGATCGTGTGATTTAACCCCATTGGATTATTTTCTTTGGGGTTATGTTAAGTCACATGTCTATGTCGATAAACTACAAACAATTGAACACCTGGAAATCAACATTCGAAGAGTTATCGGCGAAATACGGCCGCAAATGCTGCAAAAAGTTGTTGAAAATTGGTGTTCCAGATTGCGCCTTCTACGCGCCAGCCGTGGCGGCCACATGGCAGAAATCATATTTAATTTCATAAAATTTTCTTTCCAATAAAGCCCGTTTCATTGATATTAAAAATATATTTCCTTGTTTTATTATGATTTAAACTTGTGTCACTCTATAAAAAACACCCGTTACGACCATAAATCTATGAATCTAAATATATATGGTCATATATTAGACAAATGAGTTCATATATGGTCATATTGAACCAGATATGGGCGTATATGATTATATACAAGCCCATTTATGATCATATATGTTCATATAAGACAAGACGCCTTTTTAGCCTGAGACGAAATTTTTTTTTGTTATCCATCTTTAATGTACTCCAATTTTCTTGCAAAAAAGAAGTATCAAAATTTAGTAACGCCATGATGCTGGTTAGGAAAAGCTCATAGCCACGTGTTTGACCGCTAAGAAGACAAGAACGGATGAAAATTGATGCTTAATAGGTCTTTTGTTTAAGCTCTGCCTATTTTAGAGGCTTTAGCTTTTCTAAAACTTCGGTTTCAGATGAGTTTTTTTGCTAGATCGAAATACATGTATCAACCTGGCTAAAATAATTAATTTGCTTTATTGTTGTAAATATACAGAGGTTGAAAGCAAGTAATAATTGTAAATAAGTGCCGATAAAATTAAAAAAACAAATGTTTTTAAGATTTCTATTAAAATATAAAACATTTAAAATTTATAAAGCCTACTTAAGTATAAAAAACTAAAGCATACTTCTAGCTGCGTTGTATAAATATATACCAAGTTTTAAAGCATACTTTTAGTTGTCAAAACATATACATATTTAAAATCTACTTTTAGTTGTAGGCATAATTTTTTTTTTTATAAAATATCATACAAATCTATAAAATGTCTCCATTCTTTTTAACATTTAAACTTTTCTGATGCTTTATAAATTTGATTACTATAGTCAATTTCAATCAATTTCATATTTTCCAAAAAAAAAAGGCTCTTAAGCCTAATAGAAAAAAAAACTATTTTAAATTATGAAAAGTTCAAGAGTATACTGACAAGGGAGGTATTCCTGAACCTTGGATATGTTGTAGAGCAACGGTTCCCAAATGGGGGCCCGCAGACCTCCAGGAGTCCGCAAGAGTATTACAGGGGGTCCGCGAAGATTTCCGACAAAATGATTTTTTAAAACAAATAAAAAAAAAATTCACAATAATTTTTGAAATTTTATTAATAATTCAAATTATTTAAAAAAACTGAATTGAAATTTTTTTTGGATTCCATTGGTTAGATAAATTAATTTTTTCGATAATCGTAATCGTTCGGTATTTACATGACTTTTAACGAAATCTTTTAACCCTTTTATGTCAAATAATTTAATTATTTGAAATATAGGGGGAAAAGCTCTTCTTTAAAAGTCTTATTAAATCCGAACGACTACGAATGTCCGAAAAAGCTCAGACACTATGCATTATATTTAGCTTTATTCGATTCCAATTTCTCTGTCCACCATATGGGCAATAGGGGTATCAAATTTTTTATTTGATTACCGTGTGTAGTAAAAAATAAAATATTCGTAAATTTCAGACATATTTTCATACAAAAAATATTAATTTGTCAACATTCATTTTCAAACTTAAACGTGAGATTGGCCAGCTAAAAACATATGCACTTCTACAACATTCGCTAAAATCTTCAGGTTTGGTTCGGTATACCTCCCTTGTAAGCTACTTTTAATAATATTCAAAATATATTTAGTATATATTTTTCAGTAGGCTAAGTTTTTTCCAAACCTATTTTAAAAACATAGAAAAAAATCTCATATAAAAAAAAGTTTAAAGTGTGTGAAGTCTTTTTTTCTATATAACAGCTCAACAAAATAACAAAACTTTTAGCCTATTTTCAGGCTGTTTATATTATAAAGTAAAAACTTTTTTTTCTTATTTAGTTTGTATAAAATGTAGCATATTTTAAGGGTCCTATTATAACAATAACATAAATAAACTTCCATACATCTTAATAGTATCTAAAACATACTTGGGATTTTTTCATTAGCATTTATATTTCATTAGGATTAGTTTACTAATGCGAGGAACTTACTTTCTATTATCCGAGTATGTTTATTTGTATTAGTTATCACGTAAACAAATTAAAAAAAAATAAAAAAATCAGCCTGTGGCTGTTTTATAAAAATTGATCACTCGGGTTCCTTAAGAGGAACAAAGGGCCATGTAAGGGTGTATTAATACTCCTATGCATTAAAATGTTTGTCCGTTTTGCTCCATCCACTTAGTTTCGTAAATACTGGCCATTTTAAAAAATCGCTAATATCTCGAAAACAAAGCGAGATATCGCGAAACGGACACAATGTTTGCAAAATTTAACCTTATTAACACGTTCCGATAATTTAAATGTGTTAACTATTCCGATTCCACTTGTGATTTAAATGGTATTGTCACGTATGTATTTGGTTAATCAAATAATTAGGGCACCCTGTGGCTGTTTCATAAAAAAATAATATCTCAGGATATATCTATTTGTATTCGGAGGGTTAATTACTACTTCTTTGGAACAAACAATTGTTCCGTTTTGTCCTATACAGGCCATTTTAAAAATCGTCATTTTAGAAAATCGCTAGTATCTCTTAAAGTAAGTGAGATATTGCAAAACGGACAAAAGTTTTGCAAAACTTAACCAACGTAACACGTTCCAATATTACAAATGTATTAAGTGTTCCGATTCCAATCGTTCACCGTTTCATTCTATATCATTCCATTTTGGACCAATGTTTCATTCTATTATCGGACACCCTGTGGCTGCTTATTAAAAATTAATCTCTCGGGATCCTTCCCGGCCGTTGTATTATGAGGGTTACTTAACACTCCTCATTGATTTCATCGATATTCACCATTACTTTTTCGAAAATCTTATCTGTCAATTGTAATTTGTTTCCTTTAATTTATGCATTACTAATGATAAAGATATTTAAAATGATTGCCATTAAACAATGAAATTAAATCAATGAAATACAATCAATGAAATTCATTATCATTAATTAAAAAAAATACTAACGAAAATAATTTCATTACAATTAATATCAATGAAATTGTAATGAAATTATTAATAAATTAGTCCATTCAATTAATTAGTCCCATGTATGATGTAAAACTACTTTATCATATCCTTAACACTCCATAAATATTATTATTATTGAGGGAAAATGGACACAAAATATACAATAAAAAGCACTTGTGTGAACTGTTTCAATAAAAATACTTAAATCCAACCATATAAAGAATAAGCAGGACATAATATTAAAAAGGAATAGAAGAAAGTAAAAGAATGAGAGGTTAAATTTAAATAATATTATGGTAATTATATTAATTATATTCTTAAAAAAAAACCCCTTTTAAAAAAGAAATTGTAGAAAAAATAAAGTATACTTCTAGGCTTTTTAAATATAAAAAAAACTACACAGATAGAATTTCTTGGACGAGTAATAATGAAACTTGTTTCATTAAACAAATGAAGTTTTCTTCACAATGTGAATGAAAAATTTCTTAAACTTTATGAAAAAGCTTCATAGTTTTAATGAAACTAACTATAATGAAACTTTTTCATTAGTAGTATGAAATTTTTAATAAATAAAATGAAATTTTTTGTTAAATTTTATGAAAAACTGCATTAGTTTAACGAAAAGTCGCAATGGAATGAGCTCCAGTGACATTTCATCTATCTAATGCAAACACGCATTAATATCATGCAGTGTACCTTACAGATTTTTAATAAATATTTAAATTTTTAAACTCTTCTTTTAGTTGTCAATTATTTTATTTAATAAATTATAAAAAATGTAAAGCATAATTTTTGTTGTAGAAAATTCATAATTTTTAAAGCATACTTTAAGCTTGTTAATCACTTGACTTATTTATTATTTCACGATTTCTTTCTTAAAACTTGTTTTTTAGAGAATAAAGTAATATTAATATAATTGCCTTAATATTATGGTATGTGATGAATTTTACTTTCGATCGAAATTGAAAAACATACCCAAATAAAGCCTTTATCAATCAATTTAGTTAACCCTTTGAGACCGAAGCTACCAATTGTGAGCTTTGACGTTTTCTCCTAAAACTGCGAATATTTCCAATATCTAATAGATTTATTGAGATTAAATAAGTCCTATTCTATTTTTAACTAAATTATATTTTATAAAAGTTTGTATAACTACTCGGAAAGTGTAAACTTTTAAATTATCTTACGTTAAACTTGAAAAATCAAGAACTCTTTGTATGTCCCAGGCTGCATACAAAAAGATCTTGATTTTTCAAAGGGTTAAATCAAACATTTCAATGTATGACATTTAATATTGTTTAAAATTGAAATGTTGCGAAATAATGACATCAAAAATTTTTGATTTCGATCGAAAGTGAAATTCATCACATATCAGAATATTATAGTAATTATATTAATATGAATTTATTCTTTAAAAAACAACCCTTTTACGAATTAAATTGTAGAAAAAATAAAAAGGTTACTTTTAGGCTTTATAAATATGCCTACGTTAACCTATTTTACAGATTTTTAATAAATATTTAAATTTTCAAGCCTACTTTTAGTTATCAATTATCTTATTTAACAAAGTATTACAAATTTAAAGCATACTTTGTGTTGCTGATAGTTCATATTTTTTAAAGTATACTTTAACTTGTCAAGCATTTAACTTTTAGTTCTGTTGTTGACTTAATAATTGTGGTTTTTAAATAAAAATAAATAATTTTGTAAAGTGTTATATGAACAAAAAAAATAAATACTTGAACTAAAAATGTTAAAGCATACTTTAAGGCTGTTAAACAAACCATCGTTAATATAATAACAAATTGTGTTGTTGGAAAATTACAACTATTTGTAGTATTGTAATGACAAAGTACCTAACAAGCCCCTTTTTTATTATAAGCTTTTTATCTTTGTTTTGTTTTTGGTCTGTAATTTTTTCTATAATTTTGCCTTAAGCCTCAAAAACTACTATGAAATTTGTTTAATAAACTCATGGGGGTTGTGCAGATAATGATAACCATTGGAATATTTACATAAACATTATAACAAGAGTTACATTTTTGTGTGTATAGATATATATATATATATTTTTGAATAAAAATTATAAATCACAGACACTTTTAAAAGTCAAAAAACTCTAAATTGCTCTATGAAATAGGTAACAAGTTTGTGTTTTGTAATTTGCAAATGAAGTGTGAATTGTGGCTTGTATTTTGTTGAATTTATACAAATTACAAAAATCATTGCATACCTTAGGGAGTCTAATCTATAGAAAAGAAAAATGTTTAAAAAAATATATTGCATACTTTAAGGAGTTCAAGGTTTTTATAATAAAAACATCATTAGGAATTGTTAAAAATATTTAAATTAAAGATTTTATTTGAAATTTAAGCTAAGTTTGCAAGTTTTCAGGGTATAAACATCGCCACCTAAGCATATTACATTCTTACTGTGTTTTTGTTCTAAAACTCATGAATTTTCTTATTTTAGCCTTGTGATATATAAGCTTTACTTTTTTATTGTTAGTCATCAATGTTCTGGTTTATTTATTTATTTCCGTTTTAATAATTTTAATAAAAAAATCTTCTCACGTAGTTTGTTAAACACTTGTTAGCATAACTTTTTTTCCCATTTTTTTGGATTAAACACCTATTCCTCTTATAACAAATAGCCCTTTATATAACTTGGAGATTCTCCGTAATTTTTCTCTTAAAATCGCAAGTTTAAAAGGAATTTCACGAAATTCATTAACAACCTTGTCAGCAGAGGTATAAGTGTATGTCTACATATTCATGGCATTACAATTAAGTATATATGTTTAAACATGTCTGTAGTTATTATGAGTTTATATCATATTTTAATATTCCAAGTTTTTTTTCTAATATTTTTTGCATTTGTTGTATGAGAAAAGTGTAAAAAACAGAAAAATATTATAGTCTCCTAAGTGATGACATTTTAAATCATATAAGTATGAAAATCATCCATTTAAAGAAAATTATATTATCACATATCTGCACATTATTTAACTCTAAACATTTTTTCATGTTTTCTGTTTTTTATGGCTTTTAGCTAGAGAAATGGTATTGTGTGTCTCAATGTTCATAATTTAAACTATTTATGAGTAAATAACAGCACAATAGGAGTAAAAGTAAAACTTTTACCATAAATATTAAGTAAAAAAAAATACAAAGGCTATTATTAACAGAGAAAATCATAAACATGTTATTAAAGCCAAAAAGTATGCTTTCATTTTATAAATACTTTTGAAAATTTGTAGATATTTCAAAAATTTTATAAAACATTTTAAATATAAAAGATTTATAGAAAATTTTAATAAAAGCTTTTAAAAAATTTAAACAAAAATCATTAAGTTTTTGTTTTTAACCAAAAAAGTATGCTTTAAAAAATATTTCCATAGATTTAAGCTTAAAAGTATGTTTTAAGTAAAAGTATCAGATTTTCAACACTATTCAATATTGGTTAAAAAACTTTGTTTATTTTGTTTTTTTTTATAACAGCTACAAATCCTTTAGTTTCCTATAACTTTTTAATTCTTTATAAATGGCGTCCAATATAAGGCCTTACTGACAGTATTCAGCTTAATCCTTATGCAGAGCAGCATATACCCTGGCCCTCATTTTAAATTTAAAAGCGTAATTAACAACACAATAAGAGTAAAAATAAAACTTTTACAATAAATATTAAGAAAATCATAAACATGTTATTAAAGCCCCAAATATGCTTTAATTTTATAAATACTTTTGAAAATTTGTATATGTTTTAAAAATTGTATAAATTTTTTAAAATATAAAAGATTTACAGAAAAATTTTAGTAAAAGTGTTTAAAACATTTAAACAGAAATTATAAAGTTTTTGTTTTAACCTAAAAAGTATGCTCTAAAAAATATTTCCATAGATTTAAGCTTAAAAGTATGTTTTAAGTTAAAGTATCGAGACGTTTTACACAATTCAATATTATTTAATAACAACAACAAATCCTTAGTTTTATATAAATTTTTAATTCCTTATAAATAGGAGGGGGAAATTAAATTCAGTCCATATGTGAAATTACATTCATCAGATGTAGGAATTAATTTTCATTCAACTGAAATTATTATCGTGTGCGATTATTTTAGGAATTTTTATTCGAACGGGAAGGGAATATGTATTTGAACCAAAATCAAAAGTGATTACACCCTTTCAATTAGAGATGAGCTATTTTGTAATACCAGTGATTTAATCACCGTGATTGAAAAATCAGTGGTAACAGAAGTGATCGAATATTTGAAGTAGCAGTTAACTTAAATCCCAGTAAAAAATGTTCGTGTTTTTAGAAGCAGGAAAAAACAAATGCGCTGAAGTAAGTGCTTACTATGATGTTGTTCGTATAAAAATAAAATTTGGTTGAGCTTACTGTGTTCCCTTACAATGATGCAGGTTGTAAGCAGCCTTCGTTAATCCCTTACGAGGATGCAGGTTGTAATGCAGAAAGCTTGATGTCGTGGATTATAAACGATCTGAACCAGTTTTTTCCGAGTGATATCCGATTGTGTTTGGTGTTTTAGAGTATTTTAACAAAAATAATTAGTCATTTCACTGTTCCTGAAGAGCTACCACGTGGTGCGGTAAAAAAATAAAATTAATATATTATGTCTAAAATTAATGTCTGTAGAATTGTACGTTAAATAAATTATATATTATTCATATTATTACTTTTAATCGTAATAATGTAGACATGAAATATGATTTCACTGAAACCCATGAAATCACAGCTTTTTGTAAGCGCTAAAACCCGCGCTTATTTGGCCCAATAGTAATGCTTCCAAGTGGGAATTCGCCATATAAAAATCATGGCATATGTAAGCAGGTTAGTAAGGGATTCTTTTTGGTTTACTCCCTTACAAACCTGCTTGCAGGTAAGCAGCGTTTTTTACTGGGATGTTGCTCTTTCAATATTTTAGTACCATCCCTTCTTGAATACAAAATAATTAATACATAATATTTTTGGTAAAATTTACTTGTTTTCACACTCGCAGCAAATATTAATGTTTCTTTATATCATATTTTCGTTGCTGATCATAAATGTTGTTTAATAGTTTAGAAAATCGCCGCCTTCTTACAAATTGCTTATTTTTTCTTACTGAAAACCCGTGATCACGGTCACTGTGTAAAAGAACTGTGATTTGAAAATCATGTTCACTGAGAACGGCGTCACTGAAAAATCACGGGATCACTCATCTCTACTTTCAATGGTCGCATAGAGTTCAATTTTTCTGAGATAATTTCTGTGTGTATGGAAATTTTGATTAAGGAATTTCGGGGATTTTATTAATACAGGACGGGGAAAATAAATTTTACCCAAAGGCAAACCGGATTAAATCTATTGAATTTGCAGTTTGATTTATCTGTCCGAGGTGATTTCTTTGTTTGGGGATTTTGGGAATTTTCATTAATCAAGAACGAGGAAAAAAATTACTGATATTAAAAATGTATTACATCCATCGGTTGTTGGCATGAATTTCCGTTCAACTGATATTATTATTTTGTGATGGCAGGTTGAGAATTTCCGTTAATTCTGGAAAGAGAATATTTAGTTTACCAAAGGTCAAAGGGAATTACAACCTTTTGATGTACGTGGGGATTTCAATCCATCTGAGGCAATTTCTGTGTTTTGGAAATTTTTATTCAACCGGGAAGAGAAAAATATATTTTATATATACATAAATAAGGTTTACATCCATTGGCCGGTTTATAGAATAATTCTGAAAGCGGGTAAAACAACTCTAATCGTAAGGAACAGCATTAGCGATTGTATTTTGTAAACAAAATTAAAGTATAATTGGCCTTGTGTTTTTTTACAAAAACTTTTGTAAAATAAACGAAAATTCGTTCATTTTACGAAATTTTTTGTTGTTTTAACAAAAAGTTCGTATTTTTTATCATGGATTATTGTGAGTGTAAAAAGCTATACTTCTAGAACAACAAATAATAACTTCACTTAATAAAGCACTACTTAACAGATCCCGATTAAAAAAAAATTAACATAATGCAACAAAGAAATGTATCTAATTATCTAATTGAAATACAATTTGATCCGAAAAATGGTGAATCGTATTATATATATAAATGGATTATTTTACATTGAGTTTGATATAATTTGATATGATTCAATCAAGTGAAAATAAATTTGATAAATTGATATTTTCAATGAAAATTTTCGAGTTGGTATTAAAATTTTGAGTAGGATGTTATGTATTTCAAAACAAAAACGTCACTTTTCCACAACTTGCAAATTTTTTTATTTTTTTATATTGCTTTGTTCAATTCCATATATCAAATTTAAATCTGCCAATCCAATTATATGTTGCCCTAGACGGGCAACATGTAATTGTATATGGTATAACATATTGTAAGATACAATTAAATATTCCGTTTTACGAAAAATTACAGTGGCAAGCAAAATTATATCTTACTCTATACACTATGTCATATTAAGCTACATTAAATTGTAAAAAACTGAACCACATTATATAAGATTATATATTATTTTTACTCGAGATCTCATTTTACCCACAAGTATGCAATAGATTTGTAATTTATACCGGTACTAAACGTTACCAAATTCTCCTAACATTTCTTTTACCTAAAAGTATGCAATATTTTTTGTTAACCCAATTTTGATAAGCAATAGGTTTATAATTATGTTTCCGTATTTTGTTTTTTTCACTATCTTTTGATTTTCTAATTTATATGTATAAATGCTAGTGTTTCCAATTCGGTTAATCGATTAATCGCCTATATATTTTTTTTTTTTTGAAAAAGAGAAGCAACACTCAGGAAATTCTTCCTATTTATTTATGTGTTGCTTTCTTTGGAAATTGGATAGTGGAGAGAGCTGAAGGGCTTCAAACATGGCAACACTGTAATTGCGCGAGATGATAAGTCTTAGTACAGTTGTTGCTCGCCACCTGATGGAGAGTTGGCGAACTTATTGAAGCTTTTTGGTTTATAGCCCTGATTCATTATTTTACTTCGGTGGGGTTAAGTGCCGAAGGTGGGAGCTGCGATATATATGAGGGATAGAAAACTCATACATATTATTTTTCTAAATTGATGTTGCCGTCACAGGGAATCGAACCCGGGACCATCTGTGTAACAGACACAGCGCTTAATTTTTATAAGTTTGGCTAACAAAATAGCAAAAAAAAAACGTAACTAAGCAAAAAATAATTAAAATACTTTCAAATTCTTTTAAAATAGAGTGTAACAGCTTGTTAAGTCTCTAGAAATGTGTTTCTTTAAGTAACATTATCGATGTTTTTACATAAATAAATAAAATTTTTGACATTGTTGATTCTGTAGTAATTCCACCTTTTTCATCATGTTGTAAAAAAAACTAGTTCCCATTCAAAAATGCTTAGATTCTGGAGCTGTGTTAACTTCAGAATATGAGGAACTATTTTTTAAATACATCATGTTTATAGTTCACGTACAAATACTGTTGCAAATAACTTTCTTAAAATTTTTAAATTTTTAAAATTTGAGTTAAGAACAATTTTAAAATAAAAGTCAAGCTCGCATGTTTTTTAATTGAAACACTGGCGGATTCTTAGGTCTCTTAAGCCCTGTGGATATTTTACTTTCAGATTGATTAGAATCATTATATCAAACCCCGTAGATTGTAAAATATGTTTCTTTCAAAAAATAAATCCCAGCATACACAGAAAAAGCTAAAATGGATACACTCAGGGAACTTCTGCTTTAAAAATATACAATAATAAATATACAGTTTCTTTATTTTTAATGTAAATGTCAGTCATTTGTAGAACAAATTAAATTTTTTACTAACCTTGTAGTTCATTTAAAAAAACCAACCACATCAAATGACTGTTTTATGATGTTACATTCATTTTTTACAGTAGTTTTTTGCTATTTAAAACAATAAAAAAAATGTTTGTTTATTGTTTACTAATATGTGGATCATTTTTACTACAATTGTTAGTAATTTTTTGAACATTAATACACAATTGACAATGTTAGTTTAATTTACTGAAATGTAAGTCGTCCATTCTTTAAGTGAAATTTCATTTGTTTTTAACTGCATTTGCATGTGGCCTTTACCTACATATTATTCTAAGTGTATTTTACTATAATATTTGAATTTGCACCGTGCAAGGAAATTACTGTATCAATTTACTTTTATTAAAAAAATATAATTAAAGTGTTTTTAATAAACTTTTTATTGTATCAATTAAAAATTTAATTAAAAAATCTTTAAGAACGTCCATTAAAATTTGATTCATTCCAATTACAAAATTTAAAGAAAAGTTTTAAAATTACGGATTCGGCGTTATAACATCGTACTGTGGCTTTTTATTTCTTAACTTCACTTTTTCTTATATCTATTCCCATAATTAAAGAACAAACGCTAATAAAAATCAATTTTATTTGCATTAAATGATTAATCGAATAATCGCGATTTTGGCGATTAACCAACTCAAATAACCGGTTAATAAATTTTAGAGATTTTTCGAATATTGCCATAACCGGTTAACCGCCTTGTTCGAATAATTGAAAACACTAATGAATGCGTATATAATGTTCACACCTAATTATACATTTTCCTTTAATACAAAAATACACAATCAACAAATAGAAAAACCGCACACAAATACACACAACTCATTTTCTCGTATTAAATTCAAAACGGTTTATAGTTTGATTGCCAGTAAAAAAAAAAAAATAATTTGTTGGAAAAAATAAAGTTTATGGTAAAATATAAACGAAACAAATATAGTAAATATAAAAGTCACAGGCACACACACATGAACATAAATAACTCACACCAAACAATGCAGTCAAACAACTTTATACAAAAGAGAGAGAAAAAACACCCATACGTGCACAGAAAACCGTAACCGCGTAATTAATTAAACACAAACAAATTATACGGTATATTTTATGAGTAGTGGTGATAATGTTGGTGGTATGTATTGGTGTTATAGTAGTAGTGGTACTGTGGTAGGGTAGTTTTAACTACCCTGTTAATATGGTTGACCAACACATAAAAAAAAAATGTGAATTTTATACAAACATAATTTTTTTTAAATTGTTTTTTTATAGCTTTTAAAAATAATCTTTAAATAAAACTTAAATTAAATGAAAACACACAAAAACAGAAATATTTATTCAAATTTATGTATTGTGTGGCGAAATAAAAATTAGTTGACTTTTATGCAAATGCATGACAAACAATTAGTACCCGTGTAAAAAAAATATATATGGTCAGCGCAAGTTTTTTTTTTTTGAACGAAAAAAGTTAAAAATGGCAGAAATTTCAAAAATGGCAAAATATCTTAACAACATGTTTAAATAATAGATAAAAGTTGTTAGGAAAAGACCCTTACCACGTGTTTGATTACTAACAAGATATATGTGGTTGTCACAAATTTTGCAAATAATCTGAGTGCTTATGGTAAAAATAAAACAGCCGGCCCGAAAAATAGCTTTCTGATCGGAACCGACGTAAAATACTCAACAATGCCAGCAACTATATGAAGAGTCTCAATCAGATAATAGATGAATGTAAGGTAAATGTGTCCAAAGCAACCATAAAACAGTCTGATATATTACAAAATTTTTGGAAATAATTCGGCCATTTATTATTTGGTAGTCCAATTTGCAATGAAATTTTGAACAGGAATAAGTGACGTATTATCGAGCTTAAGTTTTGATGTTTAACCTTATAGACCCCCCTGGGGAGTTAATATTACCGCCTAAAATAGGCAACTTTTTGCAAATAAAATTTGAGTCCTCGCCATTTTTTTATCTTGACTTAAGTGGGTCTGTTTTTAATTTTTCTCTATACCCTCGTGCATTAGGTTAGGTCCTTATTAGCTAAGGATGCTATTTACGTAAAAAAATATTAATTTAAATATCAATATTTTACTACTCAAAAGTAAAATTATATGCCAGGTGGCGTGACGTGACAAAGTTTGAAATTTTGTAAAAAAATTAACTCTGCTAACAAATATTTTGAGATTAGGGGTATACTTGCTCTTAAAGAATTAAATATTTAAGAGAAAATGTTACTGAAAATTAAAAAAAGTGGACCAAACACATGAACGCAACTTTGCAGGACCGTTTTATCATAATGGCAGCTAAGATATACGTTGGACTTTTTAATTTAACAAAATATATATGTATTTATCTTTTATAATACGAGGGCGAATCAATAAGTTCGTGACTTTTTGAAAGAAACACAGTTATTTTTGCAAAAAAAAAAAAAAATTATTTTTCAACACAATCTCCTTTTAGCTCAATATGCGTATTAGGGTAATAACTTTTTGCATTTTTTGCAAATATCAAATCTCCCCAGACAAAATCGTGTAGGGCATGGACAAATATTAGGAACTGCGTTTTTAGTTTTTCGCTATCGTTAAAAAAGGTGACGCACGAAACGCCTTAAAGTTTTGAATCAAACAAAGTTAAAAAAAAAAGTCTGACCATCACACCTATATAATTAAGGCATGCTGATTTCAATAGTAAAGTCCGTTTTTGAGTCAATGAAATAGGTTTCTTCCAAATTTGCTTTTAATTTCCGCTATTTTTTTGCAGTTTTTTATATAAAAAAAAAATCTGTTTTCACATATTAATATATTAAAGGCATTTTAGAAATCGCTGTCGGTGCGTAAGGTTTTTTTACCAAATTGAACTCAAATAGTTTTTTTTATCATTTATACAATATTTGTCATTACAAAACCCCTGGGGAGAATGTTGTCCAAAAAAAGTTATCACCCTAATGCGTATGTGTCCAACGTTTCTCCAATTTTTGTATGCCTTACAATAAATAGGATTTTTCAAGGTCCATAAAATAGCCATTTGGGGTCGTTTTTTTTAAATCCTCGTTAAATCGGTCCAATAAGTTGGCATAATATTCGCCGTTCTTTGTTTTTCCTTTTTGAAGGTAATCAATGTGGATTATCCCACGTGCATCCCAAAAAACTGTTGCCATCACCTTATTGACCACAATTACGTTTATGGTACATTGAGGGCAAACGTGGCAGACAGCTTTCTTAAACCCAACTGATCATTTAAAATCGAAACCACACTGCCATATGAAATGCCTATGGCATCAACAATCTCACGCACTTTTACTCTTCGATCGGCCAACACCATATCGTGGATTTTTTCGACATTTTCGGGTGTATTGACCTCAATTGGCCGTCCAGAACGTTTAGCGGCATTTGTACATGTGCGACCACAACGAAAGTCAGTAAACCACTTTTTTACCATTGAAATCGATGGTGCAGAGTCCACATAGTATTTATCAAGCTTTTCCTTGGTTTGATTGACGGTTTTTTTTTCGCAAAAAATAATGTTTAATGAGCACTCGAAATTCACTTTTTTTCCATTTAAAAAAAAAATCTACGAGGTTATATGTTTTGAACAGCTGTTGAACGCAAAGTAAATGACGGAACTTGCTCAAAATTTGACAGTAGTCTACTACAGGTGGTACTTGATGGGAGCAGTGTTGCATTTCATATAACTACGAGGGAAGTTCGAAATATCACATACTTATTGAACCGCCCTCGTACAAGGCAGAAGGAATTATTTGACCACTTTTAATTCATCGGTCACGGTTGACCTTTCTATGGAAATTCCCATATGACATTAAATAATGTAAGATATAATTATATAAGATTCCATATATGACACAAGATTAACAATTTAGTTTGAGATATGTTTATATATGGTGCAACTTCATTAATATTTTCTATAAATAGAAAACATAATTATATTTTGTTATATATAATCCCATACATAATTATATCTGTGCCAGATGTATAGTTGTTTTATTTTATTTAAAATTATACGACATGGAATTTAATAAATCCAATCCAGTCCCAAAATATTTTATTCGATCCACTAAAAAGTATGTACTTATCTTTTTGTATCAAATTAGATTCAATTAGATATAAATTAATCGAATGGGATATTAAATTATATATAATTGGATCCCTCAATTTGCAGATCATATTTGAGTTTACTTAATCCAGTAATATATTTGAGGAATCTAATCGGATATTAATGGATGCCCCAATTCTGAGATAAACTTGAATAAGACTAAATATCGATCTATATCAAATGAGATCTAATTTTGATTTTGCGATATAACTTTTTTTGACCGGGAATAAATATAAAAATAAACCAACAAAAAATTTAATTAAAACTTTGTTTAAAATAAACGTTAAACGGTCTCGTGTCGTATCTTGTTTAAAAAAAATCTATAATGTTAAATAAATTCTACTAAAAAAAAATATATATATATTAATGGTTGGTCTGTTGATTATTTAAAAATGTGTGTTTGTTTGTGTATTTAAATAATTTTCAAAACATAAAAATTTAATGAAAGTGCGTAAAGTTCTACCCCCCCCCCCCCCTCTTGTTTTTCCTGTCATTCGCTGTAAGACGGTAACAACAAAGCTGGGATTTTTGTCCATATTGGCTATTGCTTGGTGTTACTTCTTACAGTGACTGCTGGGTGAATTGTAAAAAATCAGCGATAAAAAAAGGTACAAATTAAACAAAGATAATGAAACAAAATGTTAAATGTTAAAATAAAATGCTGCTGTCAAAAAATTAAAAGTGAATGTTCAACAAAAAAACAGACCAGTATATGATAAAATCGTTCATAAAGTTTTCATTTATATAATAAAAAAAATAAAGCCTTTAAGTAGGCAGTGATTTTTATCATTAAAAGTATAAAGTAAAAATAAAATTAAATGAACTTTTTGGTTAAATGGTTTGACATTTCGTGTTGGTAGCAAAAAACGTGACAATACTAATTTAAGGGTTATGGAGAAGTGTTAAAACAAAAACTTTAAATAAATTAAGGAATGTAACAAAAAATTTCTAAAGAAAGGTTAAAAAATGTTTAAAATAATTTGAAATACGCCGAAAATCTTCTGTTATACAATCCTTTGAATCATTTAGTGATAAGAGCCACAATTAGTTGTGATAATGACTCCTAAAGAAAGTCATAATAAGGTTTGTAAATTAGTTCCAATTAGATTTTGATTTAAACTTCTGATTATGACCGCATTCGGTTCAGTGGAATCGTTTAAGAACGACGTTTACTTTTTAAATGGCGTTGTGTGAGATTTTATTTTACGCCGGTCCTGTAACATGTCATCCACTTTTAAACGGATGGCTCGAAACTGGATGGGAAAACGGGTCTGGGCTTCTGTGACGCTGACTTCAATGTACGCAAATGCTTCCATCTTCCTGACCATAATACCGTACTACAGGCGGAGGTCACCGTGATTACGGAGTGCATTAAGCAGGTGAATATCATGGGCTTGACCGGTGATATTGTGATTTTCACGGATAGCCAAGCGGCTATACGGACTCTATCTACGTACTCTGTGGGATCAATGACGATACTCAGGTGTAAAGGGGAAATGAACGATTTTTCTGCACGGGGACGCATTGAGATTATATGGATATCGGGACACTGGGGTATAGCGGGTAACGAAATGGCTAATGATTTGGCTTGGGGAGGATCTTCCCTGGAGTTAAAGTCACTTTGGGGAACGCTAAACCTTTTCGAGCTCTCAAGGCAGAGCTGGTGAACTGGGCTGACACCATGCATAGGACCATCTGGGAGAATGCGGGTGTTGGCAGGACCACGGGTATTCTCTGGGGCAGCCCGGACAGAGACAAGACGAGGGAATTTCTGAATTTCAGTATTAAGGAAATGAGTCTTTTGATGGAAATCCTCACGGGACACTCGACACTAAGGGCCTATCGCCACCGTATTAGTAGGGCGGACTCGGGAGTGTTTAGGGACTGTGGGGAGGACGAGGAGAATTGGGAACACTATCTCTGTGAATGCCCGGCATTTGCCGGGATGGAAGAAGTTGAGGAATTTCGGCAGTGCGACGGAGTTCCTGGGGTAGGAATGTGATATAGGACTGATTGTTTAGAGCGCACAACAAGCCGACATTCTGGCTTAAGTGTAAGTCCTCAGGGACTTGAGTCGGATTAGGGAAGCATTTCCCTTCTCCGAATCCTCTTTTCGACCTAACCCTAACCTAACATGTCATAGAGGTCAATTGACCCCCCTCCTAGGACAAGCCCATGTTAGTGACCGGATGAAGGAGTGTTACTTTTATTTTCGTTGATGTATTTCTACTTTTTTTCTATTTGTAATCTTGAACAGTGTATAAGGAAATAGCATATTAACATTGAAAATTGCACTAAAATGCATGTGTGCGTCGAAAAGTTATAAAATTAACTTAAAATCTTTTTATTTTTGCAAAAAGGGGGTACTTTGGCGCTCTGAAGTGCATAACGTGTTTTTACGCCATTACCTTGAGGACATTTTTATTTTCTTTCTAAGTAATCTCCCACAAATTTTATTAAGATCGCACCAGTGGTTTAGACGTCAGGGCTAGATTGGCATTTTTTCACACTATGCGTTCACGCGACGGCTCTTGTGATAGGTCCCTTTAACGCAGGTTGGTGAAAGATGAAGGGCTTTTAGCATGGCAACACTGTAATTGTGCGAGAGGATAAGTCGGTGGTGTTAAGTGCTATGGGATCAACGAAGGAGGAATAGAAAACTCATACATATTATTTTTCTAAGTTGATGGTGTCATCGCTGGGAATCTAACACGCAACCTTTTGTGTAACAGTCTAACGCGCTAACCATTACACCACAACGCACACTTAAATTTATTTACATAGTGTGAATAATATAGACAATAATGTAAAAAAACAACAAACTTAAAGCAAACAATAGTTAAATACTAATGTGTTTTACATTATGTAAATAATGTATCAAATTGTGTTGCTCGGTGTTAAACAGTACAATTTATGATATTAAACAACAATTACAAAAAAAATTCATATGGAAATAATGAAAAATCTTTAAATTTAAATTGTTTACATAATGTTATTTATGTACACAATCGTGTAAATAATAAAAAAAAAATGTTTAAAAATATAGTAAAATATAGTAAAATACATAATGTAAAGAATTTATAAAATTGTGTTAAATCGTGTAAACAATACAATTTCTGATATTAAACAAGCTCACGACATTGTTTTATGTGGAAATAAAGGAAAAACTTCAAATGTAAATGATGACAAGCATGTAAATAACGTAGACAAGAATGTAAATAATGTAAATCAAAAAGTTTAAAATAAAATCATTTTAAATACAGTTAAATACATTGTTTATTTTTAGTAAAGAATGTTTAAAATTGTGTTACTATGGTGTAAATAATTCAATTTCTGGTATAAAACAAACTTTAATTTAACTTTTGTTAACTAAAATAATAAAAAAAATCATTAAATTTAAATTATTTACGTGATGTAAACAATATATAAAAGGTAAAAACTCACATACATTATAATATTAAAGCAAATATGTTAAACACGTAGTATTAAATGTAGTATTTACACTATGTAAAGAATGTAAAAAATTAAAATATTATGTTATTGACATGCAAATTGTTTAAAAAAAAAATTAAAAAACAGAAGATATATTAAAATTTGTCGACAAACTCGTAAACAATTGTTTACACAATGTAAACAATTTGAATGTAGGTTTATATTGAAGTCTTATATATTCATTACTTTTTTGACATATAAATATATATTTTTTTTTCATTTTGTCTAATATAAATATAATTTTTGGTAATAGCATATTATTTACATGATGTAAACAATTGATTTTTGTATTAAAATGTTTGATTTAAAGTTTCTAAAACATTCTTTTATTTCCATAAACTCAAGTTTCGTAGTCAAATTTTTAGTTTGCATGTTTTCAAATTTTCAATTGAATAATTTCATTTACTTGCAATTACGCATATAAAATATTTAATGATTCAAATTTCATTTCGAAAAACCAATTATATTTATTCAATTTTCTACCAGGAGGATGTTGATGGCTTATAAATCATTTTAATTTCTTAGAAATATTAAGGTTAAATACAATTTGAATCATAATTTTGTAGCTCATTAGTATGCTATAAGAGTATTTCTTAACGGAAGCAAGAGTATATACATTTTATTTTTTTTTTTTTGTATATATTTAAGTATGTGTAACGTTATGCAGAATCATGCATGCTTAAGCAAATACAAAACAAATACAAAAAAAAAATAATATTATATTCAACTTAAACTTAACAACTCATGAACAAATAAAACGAAGCATAACCACAGGCTGTTTTAACATACCACCACTAACACTAGTACACTTACACATAAAAATACTGTTAAGTATCATATAAAAAATATTCTTAAAATTGGTATAAAAGCATTTTATAAAAACATTTTATGACACTTAATTTGTTAAAATATGTGGAAAGTACCACCAGAGAAAGCGAAAAAAAAAATCATCCAAAAAAAATTTAAAAAAATATTAAACAAAGCAGTGACCACAATATATTTTTTATTTTTTTGTCGGTTTACTATGAACCATAAAAAATTTAATATTGTCTACAATACTAATGCATTCACTAATACTATCATACGGCTTGGAAAATATAACATTTACCTACCTACTGTTGCCAACTTTTTTGCAAGAAAACAGATAAATCTGACTTAAAAATCGCTAGAAACAGCGAGAAACCGCTAAAAAAATTGTTAGCTGGAAAAGTGAAAAAACAAGCTAAATTTTAGATAAAAAACGCTAAAATTTTAAACATATACAAATTATTGGGATATTTGTTGGTTTTTTGGGTTAAAAGTAATTAGTATTACTAAATAAAGCTAAGTAACACAAAATTTCACAGATATTTAGTTCCAAAATGCAAATTAATTTGTAGTAAGATAAATTTTAAAGAAAAATTTACATTTTTTATATGACCATTAGAGTGATCCAAAAATTGATAATAGTCGGATTTTGCAAGCTCTACAATGTTGTCCCTATTCCTTAGCTCGTTTTTTACCAATGTGTCTTTAATTTTTTACCAATATGTCTTTAATTTTATTTTTTAAAGAATTTTAAAAAGTTGCTCCTTTTTTGCACACTTTTTCATTAATTCAAAAAAAATTATAAATGGTTTTAAATTTTCATAAAAATGTGTTTTTTTTTTTTTTAAATGGGAACACTCCAACTTAAAACTTCATGTAGCAAAAATATTATTATTTATGATTTAATAAATTTGTTGTATTAATAAACGGTTGTGTCTTTAAAGAAACGTTGGTGGTAAAACAAGTATAGTAATTTTTTCAATTATTTAAAAAATATTTTTTTTTTTTAAAGTTAATCATTCAATCATTTTTCCAGGAAAAACCAACTGCTATTTTAGTATTATTTGTAAGTAGATCACATTACACCAATTTTCAACCAATATTGTCATATTTTGTTAGATTTTTTGTACTTTTTGCTTGTCGGTTCGTTCATAAAAGTTACAAAAAAAAAGCAAACCTTAAAGTGGTACAGATCTGAAATTTGATAGGAATGTGTGTCTAAGTCATGCTCAGCTTTTATATAACGTGGGCGGATCAATAAGTCCGTGACTTTTCGAACTTACCTCGTAGTTATATGAAATGCAATACTGCTCCCATTAAGTACCACCTGTTAATAGACTACTGTCAAATTTTGAGCAAGTTTCGTCATTTACTTTGCGTTTAACAGCTGTTCAAAACATACAACCTCGTGGATTTTTTAAAAATGGAAAAAAGTGAATTTCGAGTGCTCATTAAACATTATTTTTTGCGAAAAAAAAGCCGTCAATCAAACCAAGAAAAAGTCTGATAAATACTATGGGGACTCTGCACCATCGATTTCAATGGTAAAAAAGTGGTTTACTGCCTTTCGTTACGGTCGCACAAGTAGAAATGATGCTGAACGTTCTGAACGGCCAATTGAGGTTAATACACCCGAAAATGTCGAAACGATATGGTGTTGGCCGATCGAAGAGTAAAAGTGCATGAGATTGTTGATGCCATAGGCATTTCATACGGCAGTGTGGTTTCGATTTTAAATGATCAGTTGGGTTTAAGAAAGCTGTCTGCAAGATGGGTGCAGCGTTTGCTCTCAATTGACCATAAACGTAATCGTGTGACAACTTCAAAGTATTGTTTGGAGTTATTTAACCACAATTCGAATGAGTTTTTGCTGTGTTTTGTAACTGTGGATGAAACATAGATCCATTACAACACTCCCGAGAGCAAGCAGCAGTCTAAACAATGGGTTTCTCCGGGTGAACCGGCTCCGAAGAAGGCCAAGGTAAGTTTGTCGGCCAATAAGGTGATGGCAACAGTTTTTTGGGATGCACGCGGGATAATCCACATCGATTACCTTCAAAAGGGAAAAACAATAAACGGCGAATATTATGCCAACTTATTGGACCAATTTAAAGAGGATTTAAAAAAAACGACCCCATTTCGCCAAGAAAAAAGTTCTTTTTCATCAAGATAATGCACGGGTGCACACGTGTGCAGTCTCAATGGCCAAAATTCCATGAATTGGGCTACGAATTGGTACCATCATCCGCCATATTCTCCGGATTTAGACCCCAGTGACTATTTCCTATTTCCAAACCTAAGAAATGGCTTGGTGGAAAGAGATTTAGCTCCAACGATGATATTCTTGATGAAACAAATGACTATTTTATGGACCTCGAAAAAACCTATTTTTTGGAAGGGATACAAAATTGGAGAAACTATTGGACTAAGTGTATTGAGCTAAAAGGAGATTATGTTGAAAAATAAATTTTTTTTTGGCAAAAAAAAACTGTGTTTCATTCAAAAAGTCACGGACTTATTGATTCGCCCTAGTATTAAAGGACAAAAACCGTTCTCAAGGAGAAATTGTGAATTTTATTGCTTTGAATGTGTCTCATTGTACGTATTTAATTAAATTTTTGAAAACAAAAAAAATATTTACTAGCATTTTTTTATATACTAGCTAAAACCAGCTTTTCTAAAAAAAAAAATCGCTAGAATTCCAGCTAAAAGCTAAATCCATTTTTACCAGCTAAGGAAGAAGAAAAAAACCGCCAAATCTAGCTGGAAAATCTCCAAATTGGTAACACTGCATTTACCCTTACATTTATAGTGCAGATGAAGGAACCCTTTAAAAAAAAAACACGCGTTGTTTAATCTCATTTTCATTTCATTTTTCATGTTATGTTTCCTACTACTAAACCAACAAATTTTCTTCACCCTCTTGCAAAATAATTCTATTTTTGGGTTTTCTGTTGCTGTAAAGCAATTTCTACATTTGTTACTGTATATATATGTGTGTTACTGTATATGTGTGTGTGTGTGTGTGTGTGTGTGTGTGTGGTTTGGCTAAGAATCTAGCTACTGCCACAGATTGTAATTTCGGTTTTACTTGTAGACCATAGATTTATTGTTGTTTCTTCTAAGGATATCGTACATCGTTTCATGTTTATAGATGATTTTTAGAGTGGATGGAGTCTGTTACTTAAACAGATATTTGGAATTTCATACAACACTGCATCCATATTGTAGATGTTAATGCTGTGTTAAAGTAGCAACAGCAGAGTGCAGTAAAAACTAAAATCAACAATATACATTACACAGTAAAATATACATAGAGAGCTCGTACTCTAGTCTAGCTTTGGTTGGGTATCAAAATGCAAATGAGTTTTATTAGTTGGTAGTTTGTAGCCATGTTTATACACTATATAATCATCAACATAGCTTCGCTTTAATACATAGTACTTTATAATCTTTCTTTCCCTCACCCCTTCTATCATTTCACGAAAAACAAACAGTATGAATTGTGCTGAAAAAAAAGGTCAAGGGAAACAAGTAATTGTAGCATATGAAGTTCATTTGTTTATTTCAACACCTTTTACCGCAATGAAAAAAAAACTGGAAAACAAATAGCTTGAAAATAATACAGTTTCCTTAGAGGTTAAAAATACATTTTATAAAAATAAGCTAAAATTAAAAATATATTCTAGTATTATACCGAAAAAGTATAAAAGATTATCTTTAGTTACTAAAATAGGGTATTATTTACACAGTGTAAAGAAACAATTGTTTGCATAGTAACAAACACAAATTATTTAATATTTTCTTTGGTTGACAGATTAAATGAACCAAAAATATAAATTTGTAATTTTTTACCAACAATCAGGTAAAGAATGTAGAAAATAGATAAATGAGGCTAAAATTAGTAAAAGCCGTAATTCATTTAAAAAAAAAAAACGTAAAGTACAAAAATATTGAAGTGCTTGCATAATGCCAGCAACTAAAAACTATAAATAGCATGAACATAACAAAATTTCCTGATAGATTAAAAATATATTATATAAAAAGATGAATTTTAAATATAGGTACTCCGTTTTAAACAAAAAAAGGGTAAACTATTTGCTTAGTTTACTTAATATGTAATTATTTACATAGTGTAAGCCATTTATTACATAACTACTTGATAGACTAAATGAACAAAATATATAATTTTGTATTTTTTTACATAATGTAAATAATGTAGACAGCCAGATAAAGAATGTAGGGTAAACTATTTGCTTAGTTTACTTAATATGTAATTATTTACATAGTGTAAACCATTTATTACATAACTATTTGATAGACTAAATTAACGAAATATAAAATTTTGTATTTTTTTACATAATGTAAATAATGCAGACAGCCAGAGAAAGAATGTAGAAAATCGACAAGTAAAGTAAAATGTGGGAAAAACAATAAACACTGTAATTTCTTGTTTCTGGGATAAAGTGCTTGTAACCGTCATATAATGACAATCTTAATTAAATTTTTTACGATGAATTACTGAAGATTTTTTTAGTATATTTCTTAAAAAAAAAAGCTCAAATATAAAAATATTGAGTTACATAATGTCAACAATTAAAAATCATTAAGTAAATAGCATAAAAGTAATACAGTTTTATAAGCAGTTAAAAATGGAGCAAATAGAAAAATTTTGAATTGTTTACATAATGTCAACAATTAAAAAATATAAACACATGAAAATAATGCAGTTTCTTGATCGATTAAAAATATATTAAATAAAAATCTAAAAAATCTACTCGGTTAAAAAAAAGTGTAAAACAATTGCTTAATTTATCTAATACGTAATACAGTGTCAACAATAGTTTGCATAATTACAACAACAATGTATTCAATATTTTCTTTGATAGAAAGCTTTAATGAACTAAAACTAACTAATTTTTTACATAATGTAAAACATTTTAGACAACCAGTTGAATAATGTAGAAAATCGAAAAATTAAGTAAAATGCAGTAAAAATTGTAATTTATTTCAAAAAATTATAAAATACAAAACTATCAAACTGTTTACATAATGTCAACAATTAAAAACCATGAAACAAATAGCATACAAGTAATACAGTTTTCTTGGAGGTTAGAAATATGTTTTATACAAAATAAATTAAATTAAAGCCACATTCTGGTGTTACACAGTAAAAGTGTAAAACATTTGCTTAATTTACATGATACGTAATTATTTATAAAATGTAAACAATTGTTTACGTAACTAAAGCAACATTTTAAATAATACATTTTATGATTGATAAAAAAAAACGTTATATACAAAAATATTGAATTGTTTACATGATGTCAACAATTAGATAAAATATTGAATAAAAGAATTACAAACATGCAAAATTGCACATGAATTATGTAACATGCAGGACAGGTTCCAAGGTGGAAGCTAAAGGCCTTAAATCAGAAACAGCACTTAAAAGAGTTGGTATAAAACGAAAATTAAATTTTTGTTACATTTAAGTAATTGTATTTCTAAATTTACGTTTCAGACCAACAACTGACTTCTGTCACTTAAGCCAATGATGTTTCAGCCTTTATATTAAAGCAACCGATCACTTTAACAAGATGTTGTCATATGAGGGGGGTCATTTAACACATTTTGGACACCATGTGACATGTTAGGTGTCTAAAAAAGGATTTTCAAATAAATTTAAAAAAAAAAATCTAAGAATTTAAAAATAGAGATAGCATTTTAGTGAAATTTTGACTCAAACTCACTCACGCTCACTCTGAAAAAATTACATTAGGCACAATCACTACACAAAGAGAATTTTCTTGGACGAGTTTTAATGAATTTTTTCACAGAACTAATGAAGTTTTCTTCACAAAGAGAATGGAAAGTTTTTTAAACTTAATGAAAAAACGTCATCGCTTTAATGAAACTATTTTTAATTAAACTTTTTCATTACGAGTATGAAACTTTTAGTAAATAAAATTAAATTTTTAATAAAATTTGTTTAATTTAATGAAAAGTTTTCATGGACGAATTCCAGTGACATTTCGCAGATATAATGCAAAAATTCTTTGATATCATGATTTAACTTCCATTCATACTTAATTCTCGGTCACGAATATTCGTGAAATAGAATCCTAAATTTATATTTTTTGCATGTGGTGTGTTCAAATATAAAATTAAGAATTTAAACTTCACAAATACAAGAAGAAAATAAGAGAAAGAAATGGAATAGTCAAAAACACTAACACTACAAAAAATATATAATTGCAGTGATATTCCCTCATCTAACTGGTCACGGTATAGGTTCTTTGAGGTCAATTGGCTCATTTGTATGCTGTTTTTAAGGGAAACCTTTAAAAAAATTTAGAAAACACAATTATAATGCAGTGATAAATCGAGATTTAGCCACTCACTGACAGTTCCTTTAAGGGCAATTGACACCTCATTCCACGTAGGGAACATAAGCTTTAAAAAATATTAACAAATCAATAATAGGTATATGATTGATTTATTAAATATATACATTATATACATTATGTAATAAAGAATATAAAAAAATCTGTAAGATCAATGTAACAAAATATCAATTTAAAACAATCGGTGTATTTTTGACACAACGGTTTGTGTGTAAACAAAAATACAAAAATTAGGCACATATGCCATTATTTACATAATGTCAAAAATTATTTAAACAATGTAAATGCTGAACAATACAAGATTTGTGAAAAAAAAATTAAAACTACAACAAATATGATTTAATTAATTGTGTACATTTTGTCAAGAAGGTAAACTTCTTCACTTAATAGTGAGATGTACAGAATTTATGAACCCAAACTACCAAGATATCAAAAATGTATTGGAGTTTTTATATAAGGTCTTTCATAACATAAATTGTTAATTGTTTACACGTTAACTTTTAAAACGGTGGCTATTTCTAAGTAAAATATTTTTAAAAATGTAAAGAACAGATTTAGCATATATTTTACTTGTGTAATTAGTGATAATTATTATATTTTAAATTGCGATACCTGGCCTCTAGGCTTTTAAATGCCAGTCTAAAACACTAAATTTATTAAAGTCTTGAATTTGGTACAACATTTTTGTAAGTTATATATTTACTTAACGACCCGAAACAATGTTTGAGAACCTGCTAACTATTTTAAAATTTTCTTCATTTTCTTATAACGTTATCTTTGGCACATTTTGTACATTTTGTATGTTTTAAAGAAAATCTCTGTTTCCTTCTCTATATATTTCAATTAGATTGGTTACTAAATTTATTTATTTTTAACCTACGACATTTCATGCAGTCTTTTATGGTTTTAAACTCCTTTTCACTACATTAACGTGAGATGTTAAGTTAAAAAAATGTAAACCTACGCGTTTGTATGTTAGCTTTCACGTACCGAAAATCTACTTGTAGCTTTAACACGTACATATGCCACCCACTGGAGCAAACAACATTAGTTGAGGCAAATATTGTGCATGTCCTTAAGTGTATAATGCTACAGACAAACAAAAAATATAAAGAAATCTTAGAATTTATAAAGTGGTTAGACTACCAGAGGCAATAAAACAATAATATTTTAAATGTACTTTATAAAACATAATTATAATTTACGAAGTATTAATATAAAAAAAAATATAATGGCGCCCAACGCATGTGATAAGCAAAATATTTTCTTTATATGACATGGCTTAATTAACACTTTACAAAAATTTGTGCCATACATATCTTAAATTTATTTATGCTGTAGTCTAAATGCCCTATTTTTTTATACTTGTAGCTTATTTACATTAAATCTTTTTACCAAATGCGTGCATATTTTATATGTTTTTGTTTTAACGCCTCACCGAGTTTTTGTGTTATCATTTTAATGTTTTTTGCGATTTTCTTAAATCCGAAAACCTATTTGATGTATATATTTGAGTATATTATTTGCGAACTTCCGGTGGTAAATCGGATATCCTTTCTTTGTTCTTTTACTGCCTAACACACACAAAAAATATGTTGAATTTTTACCAACATGAGAAAAAAAAAAACATTAAACACACTAATTTATTAATGTTACAAAACCAAATAAATTGTGAAGGAAAGAATGTGGTAACAAATCAATTAGATAATTGCCAGTAAAACTTACGTTAAAACCAAAAAAATAATTTTTGTATTTGCTTTTCTACAAACTCGTACAATTGTTTGAAATTCGAATTAATTCCCCCACTAAAAGCAATTGGACTGGGATTTAAAAAAGAATTAAGAATTGATAGTAAAGTTTAAAATGAATTTGCAAACATGAACAATTGAAATGGCACCCAACGTAGGACATTAAATAGCGCAAGATGAGACTAAACAAAAGGTATCCAAAAATTAGGATAGATTGGTTGTCTGGATTTTGTAGTTTAGTAGTTTTGCTTCTACTTAAAGACACACACACTTTACATAGCAATTTAAGATACTTTAAACTAATTTATGTACTTACTAGAGTTTAATTTATTAAAAATATTTTACCTGAAAGAAAAAAGAGAAAAAAAGATAATTAGGATATGATAAAAAAACAAACATTGCTTAAAATTTGGTTTCAAATTTGAATAAAATTTAATTCCTATAGTGTGTTTTTAAGGTGGTAATTTTATTACTATTATACCCAAGACTTTAATAATTTTTCAACTTTAACGTAAAACATTTTAAACTCCAGTGACAGTTCGTGTGTTGCTTAGGAGTTTGGTAGTTTATTAGTATAATGCTTTAGTAGTTTAGTAGTTTAGAAGTTTTAGTAGTTAGTTAGTAGTAGTTTTAGTAGTTTAGTAGTTTAGTAGTTTAGCAGTTTAG